>OY735225.1:17319125-17739125 GCA_963457665.1 Thysanoteuthis rhombus | reverse complement strand
GTTTAGATTTAACCAAGTGGTTCTGAACCTTTTTTGCCCCATTTCTCACCTCAACTGCTCAAGAAACTTGATGTCTCCTTTGTGAACTTGTGGTTGAAAAGGTATATTAATATAACATTAAATTACCGAATTTAGAGTTTTGAATGAAAGAAATCTATGGAATCTATAATGAAATTAGTAATTAGTTACATAGTATAATAAGGAATAAATCAGTTTAGCTTTCACACAACTCCATTTTAAGCCAAGTAAGCAAACAAATTAAATAAAACATATTTAAGAACAAATACATGAATTGATAAAGTGTAGGAAAATTGAAATCCAAAAAATAAAAATAATTCCTGCATCAATCATTATAAAAAACAAATCCAAAAATATCCATGCATTTTTTTATCGGGAGGCTTAGCTAGTATATATATATATATACATATATATATATATATTTCTTGTATTTGAATAAAACAAACAATCACAAACCCTTATTTTTTGTAAAATCATATACATTTATTGATACCTTTTGGCTCAATTTGGTATGAACCCCACCCACAATTTCAGAAGTTTTCATTATTGGAGAAAGAAAAGAAAAGTACATCTTAGTGATTTTATTACAGTTTAATGAGCAACACTAAGTATACTTATGTGTTGGGGGAATAGCACATAAAAAAAAAACAAATTATCAAAATACAATAACAATGAATACAAAGTCTCCAAGTGGTAATGCCAAAGCACTTGAAATTTAAACTGATGAATGATTCCCCTCAAGGATGAATGAAATTATTTAGGGGTTTACTTCACCCCCAAATAATTTCATTCATCCTAGAGATGAATGAAACATGAAAATTGAAAGACTCCGTTTACTTGGATATTTCAATTTTTTTCTATTCTTGAAAAAAAAAAAAAATCAATTTTTGTTATAAGCATGTACATAAGAAAGAATTAGATTTTCAGAAATAATGTCAAGTTTCAAGTCCATTGTCTAACTTTATATTAACTAGAAAAATCCCGATTAATGTTTCTTTGTCACTCCTAGTTTTCTTGACATCTTTTTAGGATGTTCAGAAAAACATGAATTAAGTAAACACTTAAGAAATGAAACATGATATTAATTATTGACAGTGTAGAAAGAAAAACTATTTGTAAAAATCAACAATTGTATCAACATGTTCTTCCACTGGTAACAGCTTCATCAGAATAGTAAATACAAAATGTTGATAAATTGTTGATTTTCCAAACAATTTGTGTTTCTTTCCACATAGTTCACCATTAATTTCATTTTATCAGATATTCAAATCACTGATCAAAATGAATTATGTATTAGTTAATACACAATGGAGAATAAGATGAAACAAGGATATTTAGGGTTGAATTGAATTTTGTAATGAAGACTTGAGGGTGAATGACACTAAAATAGTTAGAGAAACACTGACTTTAACATCCAATATCAAGTAAGAGGTCTTCTGATTCCACGGAAAATGAAACCAAAACGTCTGATGGCAGGAAGTAATGGAAGCAGGGATTTTACAAATAAGCTTGTATCAGTCAACAATCTAATAATTCTTAAACTGGTAAATGATTCACCCAAAGTGTGAATGAAATTATTGGGGGGGGGGGGATAAAACAAGAGGGTTAAATGTCTTGGTTCACCTACATATCTATTTTCTTTTAGTGGTAAACATATACATTGGGAAAATATTAACTCTAGCTAGAAGAAAAATTCTAATTTTTCTGCGTGAATCCTTTTTTGTCACTCCTAGTTTCTTTCACATATTTTTTGGATGTTCAAAAACTAAAACTAAATCCCCAACCTAGAAATGAATGGGAAAAAAATTTTTTTTTCATTTCAAAAATTTTTTCACTGCTCCCAATACAAAATGGATGACAGAAATTTAGTTGCTGGTAAATTAAATCTGGTGATATAGGCACAAAAGTGAAAGACACTGAAACAATTCGAGAGGAAATGCTCATCACTACAAGTTTCTTTGAAGTCAGAGTTCAGTCACAAGATAGCAATATTCAAAATTGATGTAAAAATGCAATAAACAGTTGCTATGGCAAATTAATTGGGGGGAGAGGTTGTTCATTGAACTGATGGTTGTCCCTCATTCAGTAAATAAAATGAAAGTTTGGTTGTTCGCGCATTTCATTATCACCACTTGGTAAATCCAAAGGCTGCTTGGTTGCCCCTTGGTCTGTTTTCGAAATGAGAAAGTTTGGCACAAAAACATTTTTGGGTACCTAAATGTGGATTTATCTGAAAGATGGGGTGGGGTTCTTCAACCAAGTTGTGGTGAATGTAAAAGTGTCAAGTTCTGTATAGTTTATCTTTCAGGGGAGTTCTGTGCTTTATCTTTTAGAAAGACACAAAACTGTCAAAAGATAAACAATATGGTACATGAGACTTATGCTCACAACCACTGAAGATCCCTCCCCCAACGTAACAAAAAAAGTTTGGATGAATCAAATTTGGGTCCCTGAAAACATCATCGTACCAAAAGGTCATTAAAGTGTATTTGCCACATTTATCAAATTTTGTTCGGTAAATTCAAAGTCAGTTTGAATGGATCCACAAGTTTGTTGAAGCTGAAATTTGGGATACCCAGGGTTTACTGTATAATCTAACATCTTTGCTTTAATTGTATAACTTATTTCAAGATCATCAAATATCAAACAAAGGAATTACAGGTGACCCAACAGTTAGCATTGGAAATGGAATCAGCAAACCAAAATTTTAACTCCAGCTGAGATCATTTGTGTTCATTTTGTACTTGATGCCCTTTAGGCATGAATCCATTCCTCCTCTCCCCAGTTAAAATGCAGATAGGAGGGCTAACTGGACCATTAAGCCTTGGTTTTCAACCAGATGGACAACCCTGAATTCAAATCAGAAAATCCAACCCCTGACAAAAGCATCATGAGAGGCTGACAATGGACAGAATGAAGAAAATGTCCCCAAAAGAGAAAAAAAAGAAAAAGAGAGAGAAAAAGAGAGAGAAAAAAAAAAAAAAGACTGCTGTTTATCCGACAAAACCTTTCTCCTCATTCATTTTGGTCCACAGGTTATTTAATCGAATTGAAGACATAACTGAAAATCAACCGTAAAGTGTACATGTATATTTTATATACAAAAAGGCGTCTGACTCCCATAGCTAGCTAGCTCGCATCAGCCAGGGGAAGGTCACTCTTGTCAAACCTACAACCTTGGAGTCCTACTCCAATCTGTACTACCTCAGTGGACCAAAGGTTGGTTTAAAGGGTAGGACCAGCCCAGAGCAAGCTGACTTCACCTTGAAACTCCATTGCTCAGGCTGGAGGGTTATTCCACACAAAGGTCCCACAGTCAATTGTCCAACTGCTGTGGAAATCCCTCCAAACAATCTTTGTTCATAAGGCCAAGCCATTCATTCGTTCATTCAAAATGGAGGCCATGTCTCAAGAATAGCCCAATACAAATACGCAAAATATTCTTTCACTTCACTTTTTATCTTATCTCTAGAAAAAACTGCATAAGATTTTTATAATGACCCAACATATTCTGAAATCATCAAACCACAATAAAAGGGTTGCAAAAGCTATATACAGGGCATTTAAAGAAGAAATAGTTTCAAAAATTCTTTAAAAGACATTGACACTCACGATGCAGTTTTATAGAGGAACACTTTAATTTTATTACTGCAACTTACAGTTGCTCGATGTGTCCATACAATGTATACAGTCATACAACATATCAAGACAACAGTCAATTTCTTACTTAACATGCGTTAACATATCATCTACAGTAGCAAAAGCTGTTCTGAAATGTTGTTTTCAGATCATCTAATTTAACAGAATGAGGAGGGATAAATACCTAGTCTTTGACATAACCCCATAAGAAAAAGTGATAAACTGTAATATTTGGACTTCATAGTGACCAATGCATAAGTGACATGTTGGTAGCTGTTACGGTCAACCCAGCTCTACAGAAGATTTACATCGAGGTAAATGGGAACCTTCCTGTACCATCATAGTGAAAAATGGAATTGTCACTGTCTTCATGCAGTTGCTACAGAACTGGTTGATGGCTCATCTACAAGACAAGAAGCTTCTGTTACAGTATCTTTTTCAAAAATGAATGGGCCATGCACTTCATTAAAGCAAAAAAGATGTCCTGCTAAAAAACTTGAGTCAGGATTTTCAGTAGTTTTGCTGTACGTCTACATGCCCAACCACGTCAGCTCAGAACACTTGATGTACCCCTTATTATATATAAAAAAAAAAAAATTGCTATACATCATGTAGAAATTTCTTGACAAAAAGATTTTCTTTTTTCAAATATTACTGTTATATAAAATTTAAGGCACTGAACTTTTTGTAATTTCTTGATTGTATAAAATTCAGTAACAATCAGAATACCTAATCGCTTTTATATCTCACAAAGTTGATGAGTTAAACTGTAGTTACTATGGAATCTATAGTAAAAAAAGTGTAATTAACAGTATCATATAATTAGGAATTAATCAGTTAAGCCTTAACACAGCTCAGTTTTGAGCCACTGAATGCTTTTTGCTCTTCACCAAAAGGCAGAAGAGGGGGATTACAGCCTATTTCAACTTCTCAGTTATCAAGGTCAAAACAACTTCAATATTGGCTATATTTTAAGAAAAAAATACCCACAGAGAGGGGGGGAGGGGTTATAGTGCTCCAGAACCCCCAGTTGCATGGGTTCACTTCACTTATCTTTGATGAACCCCTCTGTGATCCTGGAGCATAAATCCTGGATACGGCCTTACCATATACACCAGTTACAAAAACCCATTTCCATCACTACACTACAAGCACTAATTTGAAATTTCCCCTTCAATGTATTCAAATAGTACCCTCGTGGGGCCAGCACCCCACATTCAGAATCACTCATCCAACTGAAAAGTTTCCAAAGATCCTGCTAGTAATTAAAAGAAATAGAAAAAACTTTTGAAAAAAAAAATAAATAAATAAAAATAAAATAAAAATGAAAGGAGATATTTGTTCTTTCATTCTTGTTAGGAAGGATATGCCAGGAAGGAGTGTGAAGTAGGGATAATGGAGACTGTTTTCATTTGTCTAAAACAAAATAACATCTATAATTAACAGCATTAACATTTAAATGTCATTTTGAGTCATCACAAAAGAGGGTAGGAGTGAATAAGTAACAGTGAAACAATCAGATGAAACCTTTCGAGAAGGGGGAAGGGGTGCTCCTACCAAAGACTTGTGTCTAAAAACGTGAGGCAGAAACCAAAGAGAAAAAGTAGTAAGATGAAAAGGTACATCTTCAATTATAATACAGAGAAAGAAAAAAAGCAAGCATAAAACTTTCAACATCAGACGTTAGTAACTTAATACAAAGACTCATAAGTCTCTGGGGCAATCAATTAAAAAATTGGAAAAAGGGGTGATCAATGAATAAGTCAGAAAGAGGGGTGATCAATGAATAAGTTACTTCTCTCACCTTTTGTTGGATAGGGATTACTAAAAAAAAATCCATATTTCCAAAAAGCAATCGTGAAGCCAGTCAGACACTAACTAAGGGACCAATTTAGCAAAAACTTACATTGCAAATTAAACCCCCTTCAAAAAAGATAAAATAGATGAATAAATGATTTTTTAAATTTTCAGCCCTTCAGCTCCATTGGTGCAGACTGTATTCGCCATACATACATAGACAACCAAACCAACTTAACTGAAGAATCTCAAGAGAAGCAGCAGTCAGTACAGGTAATAAAAAATGAAAAATAAAAAATGAAAAAGGCTGTACACAGATCAAAACAAGAAAGCACTCGAAGAGTGTATATCTCTGCCAAGGCCATTGTCACTAGAAAACTAGATAAAAATCAGTTCATTTACAGCAGTGTAAAGTTTCATTTTTCCATATTTTGACCTATTGTCTTAAATAGAAAAAAAATCTCTCAATTGTAAAGAAGGAAAAAAAAAATAAATTCTTGAATTTTCTCCCAAATTTAAACAGTTCTTTAACCCAAGGGCCACTCTTCTGCAAAATCTCATTAAAATTCATTAAGAACCTTTGGGTACACTGTGTGGACAAACAGAAAAACAAGAGTGAATATACACCTTTTCCAACTTCGTTGCCCAAGGTAAATAGAAGAAAAGACTACACAGTACAAACAGAAATTTGCAAGTACAGAATACTAAAGCATGTAAAATATAAAAATGTTTTGAACTGAATATAAAATAGGTCTGGTTAATCACTCAATAGATATCATCATGTGACCAATGTCTTTAATTTTCTTGCCCTTTGCTCAGCAGTGATCACAGAGAGAAAAAAAAAAAAACTGAATGATGTCAAACACTACCCTAGGGGATCTATTTTATATAAATAGATCCCCCCACGCAAAAAATCTATTTAGAGGGGAATCTAATTCTTGAAAAAAAGACAAAAAGACAAAAAAACAAAAAACAAAAAGCTTTTTTTTCTAGACAAAAGGAATAAATGTTCAAATTTTCAGCTCCCTAGCTCCATTGGTGTAGCCTCTATGCATCATACATAATACAACCAGACGAGCTTTTTGAAATAATTGAAGAAACCTCTATTGACAGTTTTGGTTGACGGCTTTTAACAATACTATTAGAGGAGAAAAAAGAATAATCGCCTGAAAGTCAGACCATAGATGCACAAGTTCTTTTATGTGAACATCTAACAAGGGCAGCATTGCCAACTTTATTTTCAAGTCTACACTTAGAATAGTCAAAATTCATCTCGATTCTCCAAGATATATCACATAAATTAAATGTGACTTAGATCTTCAACATTTATTTCATTTCTACAAATTAAATGAAATATTACTTACTCAAAAATCAATTCTGACAGCTAGACATGATGAAAAACATCTAAGTTAGCAACACTGAGGAGGGGAGATAACTCACATTCTGGTATAACAGTAAAGAAGGGATGTTAATTTGTTTGTTGATCATTCTATTTTATATCAGGAAGTTCATAAACCAGACAAACACAGATGTGATGCCATCAAAATTGCTCTGTGTCTGTCTTGACCAGTGGGATCTATGTTCACCATGTGACTAACTCAAGTGCTTTTATGTCCTAGTAAAAATGGTTGCAAGGGCTGAACAAAATTTTTGAGAAAGTGTTATATCCTGTCCTCAAGGGTGCTCAGACAAAATAGGAACATACATTTCTGTTTGTCAGTCAGTCAATGATAACAATCACTGCCAGAGATGCTTGTGCATCTCAGAAAAATTTTTTCTAAATTTAAAAAAAAAAAAAAAAGGAAGAAAAAAATGGCAGCTAAACTATAAACAAGGAAAACATTTTTTTTCTTGTCCTCAGGTGTTGGTCAAATAACAAAGACCAACTTTCTATTATTCTTATTTGTTTTTGTTGATTCCTTGAAAATGGTAAAATGTCCATTATTGACCTTTTTATACTACACTTGTACAGCTGAATGAAGAAAAATTATAAACTTATGTGTGTGTAAATAATACTCGTAAAGAAGCAATTTATGATCAGGATAAGTTGGTAGGGTCAAGTAGGAGCAAACGTATCTCAAGTCTGTCTGCAAGGATATTGTACGGTATTAATACAACAGATGACAACTCTTAGATTCTCACTTGAAGTATTTTATGATCTGACTTGAAAAATCATTATCTACTCAACAACAGTGTATCAAATATTGCAAAGAACAGATCTGGTTAGTCACCAAACAGAAACCATCACATGATCAATGTCTTTTGGCAGGATGCCTGGTTGGGGGTTATAAATTAGAAAAAGGAGTTATTTTTCTCACAGTTTTGTTGGATCGTTAAGAAGCATCAAATTTTTAAAAAATCAAGTGCAAACTCTACTGAACACAAACCCTCCTCTGAGACTCATTTTGAGGGGCAATTTTATAAGAAAAAAATTTTTTTCCAGACAGAAGTAAATGTTTGAATTTTCAGCCCTTTAGCTCTATTGGAACAGCTTGTACACACAGTAAATATCCAGCCAGACTAACTTAAAAACTGAAAGAAAAAAAAACCCATGTTGATAGTTGTGGTGGCCTATTTAGTTAACGGTTTCTATCTGCACTTGGATCTTGCCAGGAAATATAACTCACTAGTAGGACTATGGACTGATAGACAAAAAGTTCATACCGAAATTCATTTTGGTCAAATATTCAAAGAACAAGATTTTTTGCAAATAAATCGATATGCTTTTTATTCGTAAGACCTTTGTATCCAGTGGAACATTGTCAGGTTGGAGAAAAACATTGGGGGGGGGGGCAGATATGTTTGGTAAACCATACGTTAAAATTCCTAGATCCCCCCCCCAACAATTCATCTTTTAACAGCTTTTTAATTTATATCTAACTGTTTATAACATCATGTAATCATTGAATTTAATTTTTACTAAAAAGGTAATAATTTCATTCCACCAGGTTTATCGATTTCCATTCGATGAAATTTTAAAATGTCAGATCAATAATCCCAATGTTTACAGTTACCCCCCTTATAAAACTATTTCTGTAAAAGACACGCAGACATTACATTACAGTCAATAAAGAATTCATTTATGAAAAGAAAAAATAAACTTGCTGAGATTGTTACATTTTGAAAGGATAAAAAACAGGTCATATAACCAACGTCTGTTGGCAGCATGCCGTGTTGGGGATAAAAGCCTCCTGCCCCATCAGGCAGTTTCCTGCTAGTATGTATATTGAACGGGAAAGAAGAGTTCAGTTTAGCATTATAGTTACGTTGTAAACAGGAACCCCCTCCAAAACATTAAAAAAAATGTTTTTTGGGGAAAACCAAGTGGAAGACCTGGGGAAAGTACATGGACTGAGTATGCATACCAAATTTGGTTAAGCTGCACCAATGTTTAAGTGGGTGGGTGGGGGTGCATTGACAGACAGAGCCAGTCGTTTTTTGTAGATATAGATAGATTCATAGCATGAGTTGATCAAGAACGTCAAGAGCTACACCCCCTGACATCCATCACAACCTGCCTCCCTTGTCTCCACTGCCACCTGTCAACTGACATGGCAGATACAAGATCTGCCAGATAACATTCCAAGATTTTTAAATAACTTCACATTATTATTCACATAAGCTTTAGCTTTTTCTCATACTTGCTCTGACTGTTCGTCGTCATCATCGTCAGATCTGTCATTCAGAGTTCTGGCAACATCTCATCGCAGGGTTGCCATTTGGTATTTTTCAAGACCAAAATTGGGCAAATTTGGCAGAAGAGAAAACCATTCGATTCCAAAAATAAAGATTTGGAACTGAAGGAAAAATTATGAAAAGATAATCCCTTGAACACAAAATTATGTGATGCGATACAAATAAACAAACATAGATTTTTAAAAAAAAAAATGTATTTTAATCTATTTTTCCTGCTGACTTAGACTGATGAAGGATTTCAAGTTATTTGATTATTTTGGTACAATAACTATTTAATTTGATCCCAAGACCATACAAATCGGGTCTTGTGCGACTAAAAACATTTCACAGCCCTTCCTCATAGCACTGGGCTGACCTTCTTAGAAAAAGGATGTAGGTATACCTCAGAGGTTAGAGCAGGCTATGAAGTCTAAAGCCTTATTTTGAATACCGAAGCCAGATCTCCCAAATCTGGGGTACATGTACTCCCAGAGGTACTTTTGTACTTCTCTGGGGGATACGTAGAGATCTGAGAGTATAACCATGATGTACACAGCTTAATTCGAGCACTGCTGTTATTTCCATCATCATAACTGAGTGAGTCAACATTCTCAGTGTTGTTGAGGATCAAATCAAATCACAGATCAGATCTCAGAACACCTGATCATGATCTTCATTGTGTAATTGCTGGAGTTTCCCTTCGTATTAATGAACCTGTTACAAAAAAAAAAAAAAAAAACAGGCTCAACTATTTCACAATCTAAGACTGACATATTCTAAGAATCAATCACCGAGTATCTTATGAAGCTGGAAGAGAAACGTGAATATTTCCCGAATCTTTCGCTATCAATTAAATGTAGCTCTTATTAGAAAAATCAATATTTTATCAATTTTCGATCCTCAATTCATTAAGGTATGTGGGAACCTGCCAGATTGCCCAAGGTGTACCCTGGTAACACTTGTTAAAGCACATTCGTAGGAGAAACAGAGTTTGAAACCACGTCAAAGAGAGAAAAAAAAAGAAAAAGGGACTTCCTTGAAATCAATTTAAATTGCCAGCATCGTATGACATGTATTCAAGATTACAGAGATGGTTTCAACATTAAAACAAGAGTTCATTCCACAATTTGTTTCAACAAATTATGCGATCAGTAACACTTTTCTGTGAGAAATACTATGCTTACCTCAATTCCAGACCAATAATAATCCCCCCTTTGATGATTTTCAATGCATTTATATAATGAAATTATTTGTAATGCATTTTTAAATCAAATTCATTAGCAATGCATTTACATTATTTTCTATAATAATGTAATTTGACCCTTCAACTTTGAGGTAATAATTCTGCAGATATAAATAACTCCTACCCACCAATCTGAATTAATGAAGTCTTCCACTTAAACAAGTTAAAATGGAATTGATTAGCAGATATATTCATTTATTTACACTATTAGCAGGAGTGAAGTAGTAAGTTATTGTCTTAAAGAAAGAGAGAAATTGCTGAAATACTGGTAAATATTTTTACCTCGTACATTGGGGCCTTTGGTGAATGGGGTATAGATACAGTTGAGTAAGAGATGCACCACACCGGCACAGTTATGTTTCTGTCCTTTGGGATTCACCTGAAGAAGCTTGATGATGAGCAGAATCATGAGCGTGCATGTGTAGCGAAACTATCATTTTACCATATTTAAAGCTCTGTTTTCGTAACAAGCACTCTTTATGAAATAAACCTATCACACATTGTATACTGAATTACAGATTTGTACTTATATATATATATATATATATACATACATATATACGTATACACACACACACACACATATACATATACACACACAATACAAATCAGGAACATATGATATCTGATGTGCGATGGGTTTATTTCATAAAGTGCTCTTTTATACATACATTCATACACACAGAGCCTATAGAGGTTTTAATAAGATGAAAAGTTTAAATCTAGAATTTGATTTTTAATTCAATTAAATTAATTTTCCAAATGTTTACCTTGTTTTGGAACTACACTCATATATATATATATATATATATATATATAACAGAGGGATCCCTTACTTTTTCAAAAGTTTTCTTCACACCACTTTTGTGCCTTATGAAAAAGGGTGAAATGTGAAAATAGCATCCACCATATGTTTTGCAGCAAGCCGTTATGGAGGAAATGCACCCTCTCTGCTTCTTCACTTTATGCTATTTCGGTTTACGAAAAGCTTTTACGTAGGAACACTTCTTTTGGATAGCAATGAAATTAGCTCGCATTTTCATGAAAAATATCTAAAACCAAGAATTAGGAACACCTGAAACAAGGAAAATGTAGGGTGGGGTGGGGTAATATTGGTCACACCTGTAGCAGTAGTAGTAGTAAAGAGAACAACTGTTTTGCCCCTACCCCCACCCCAACAGCAACCTACCAACCTCTAAGCCCCACAGTCTCACGTTCCTTTCTTGAACTAGAAACTAATGTGCCAATGGGCTACAATTTGAATGAATGAAGGACGACTATGAATGAGCAATTCTAGAGTGCCGCCTCCTCCTCCTCCTCTCTGGTCGGCCCGCCCCGCCAGTCAGGGAGAGAAAGTGAATAGCTGAACTGGGAGAGAGAACTGAATGAAAATGCATTTTAGCATTGAGTGAGAGGGAGATGGGGGGGGGGGGTAGGGAATCATAAAGGAGTCGTAGAGTGAGGTAACGCTCCAAGCAAGCCCCTTTCTTAGACAATCACTCAGGCAGCCGCCCGTCCAACCCTCACTCCTTAAAATAGCAACACAGTTAATAAATGACACAGACTGGTTAAAAGTAGTGATAAAACAAAAGAGGACAATAAATAATACCCTCGTCGGCCGTATTATGTCAGTGCGCATAAAGTGTAACTGTTGTTCTACACACTAAAAGCCTGTAAGAAAAGGTAAGTGGAATGAAGAGACAAGAGATGAAGACATTTCGTAACGAACTCCCAGGCAGTAGCGGGTTAATCACTAGGTTGTGTAGGCTTAAGTCGGGGGCCGGGTGGTAGGGGGTCTCGAGAGCCAAAAAAAAAAAAAATGGTCTAATAGAGTGTACACGTGAGTAGTATGGATGATATTTCAGAACATATCGTCGTACTCTTTCTTACATGTATTCAGTACGTAAGTTATTTACTGTGACGTAGTCGCTTTATTCTATTCAACGTAGGGGCGCAGGGGGGTGCAAGATTAGAGGAAACCTTACTAAAGCTCAGCCCAGAGGCCCGGATGCTAAAGAATAATGCATCACAACTCTAAAACAATCGACTAACCCTATTGTGAGAAGCAGTAAGCAAGGCCAATAACCAAAATAAACGAATAAGATAATGACCAAAATTTGCCCCACGCAGATACCGCCCCACCCTCGATTTTCGCTCTATGCCACAACGTTTATGCAAAAAAAAAGGGGGGTAAAGGGTTGGTTTTGAAGCGGCTGTTATAGCGGCAACACGAACTCAATTCCTCTCTCCTCCAACTCGGTCTCCTGTACCCCCCTCCACCCCAAAACCCAACGATTCAGTCTAACATACCATCATCGCCATTTTAAGGGGCTGGGAACGCTCAAAAGTTTCTCCCATATAAGTCAATGGTAACTGCTGCCCCGCTTTAGGCCAATTTCAGCTTGAGAAAAGAAAATTATACAGGAACTCTCAACTTTCGGAAAGAGGGGGAAACCGGTATTGTGTCTACGGTACACCAGAACACTTTCTATTGATAAGATGTTATCTATGAGTGGGGTCGGTGTGAGGATCCAATAAAACAAAAAGACGAAGAGGGAGGAGTGATAAACATAATATTAACTGAAAGCAAAGGAAGTGTTAGGCAAGCTATAGTGGGTAAATGAATGAATGACTGAGTGGGGGGTGGCTGTGTAAGTGTGTGTTCGGCAAGCTATTGACTATAACACCATCTGACCAGGCTCATTATTACTGCAGCCGTGTTGCTATGGTGATGTCTGGCTGTAAAGCTGTTGCCTTAGCAACAAGCCATTTGATAGGCACACAGTGGAAATATTACTAGAGCTGTGCTCAGTAAAAAGGCTGGGCTGTTAACAAAATTACCGACAGTTATACATTGTCTATATACCAGTTTTACTACAAACACGTTGATTTCTACCAAAACATTTTTCTCTCACTCACACTGACTGGTAATTGAGAAATTTCAAAGACACATTTGAAACAGACCTTACAAGCAGTTTATGATATCGCAGGTAGGATTTATTAACCCCCAAATGGATTATTTTCGCAAAAATTATTTTGGGACCCACGTTGACCATTCGAGAGTCACTGATGAGAAATTTCTTTGTTCTAGGTCTGAGCTTTTCAAACTGTGTGTTGTGATATTTTGATCTCAAGGTGTTTCATGAAATTAAGTATAATTTTGTTTATCTTTCAAAAAATATTTTCCCCGAGTCAGCTGAACTGCTGGGATGACATTATATATTTGGCTTGGCTGACAAAACAAGTAATGTGTCACAATTTTTTTTTTATCGAAAGTTCTGTTCAAGGTCTTCTTTCTGTAGCTGGATAGTGATTGAAGACAATTTGTAGAAGGTGATAAAGGCAGTAAGAGCAATGATTGTCCTTTGTAGTGTCGGGGGGGGGGGCTACTTTTTATGCTGGCCATACCTGCAAATCCTGGCAGCAAACTTATGACGACTAAGTGATACGTGACAAGAAAGAAAAATATTAAAAACTTCAAGAATTATGTTCATTGTAACAAGTAAGAATGGAGAATTTTCCAATATAAGATCCATGTTTTCAATTTTTTTTTAGAACCAGAGATTTGGTAGAGAGAAAAAAAAAGAAAAAAAAAACACTACTACAATAACAACTTCACGAAAAGTTGTTCTCCAGGAAACGAATCAAAAACATGGTTTAATTGTATCCATGTATTCTTTTTTTCTTCTTTACAACTAAATGGAGGCTTTTCATGTGTTTAAATCCAAAATTAAAACTTCATAGAAGATATTTACAGTATTTCTATTACATATCACTTTCTCGGGAATATCTACCTCTATGATGATAATAAATTTGAGATAAGAGACTTTTTTCTCCATTCCATCTTATGAATGGAGTAAATACTCCTCACAATAAACATAATTCTTTAATAAGTTTTGAACGTCATGTATCATAATACATAAAGTAGAGCCAGTTCTGGAGTGATTGATGATGACATCACATCGTTGGTACATAGGAAGCTCAGAAAGGGGGCAGTGATGAAATTTTGCACTAAATTAAAAATTCAAATGGGAGAAAAAAAAATTATAATTAGGTATACACACATATAAATATATATATATATATATATATATATATATATATATATATATATATATATATATATCCCAGTCTCAAGCAATTAATGATAAATGCGAATAAATGAAGATAAGGAATTGGCACACTAAATTAACAATATATTTTGGGATCTCAGAGAACACAAGTGCACTACTTGGCAGATGTATACACCAGAGGAACATGATTTGCACTATTATTCAATCGATGTTCTTTCTCAATATGGAACCATTAGTAACTGATTTTATTACGATATAAACCAATCACGAAGCCTGGGTCCACAATGAAGATACAGCTGAATACAAAAGTAGTTTTTGGATATTAAAAACCAGCAACCGAAACTGTCAACATAGGTTTCTTCAATTTTCGAATGGGTCTGGCTGACCGGATGTGTGCACTCAAGTATGCAAGTATATTTGTCTGTGTATGTGTGCATATATATATATATATATATATACATGCATGTGTTAAAGTATACAAGTGCGTGTCACACGTACAGTTTGTATCAACAGAGGAAAGAGGCTGAAAATTCAAACGTTTATCAAGTCTAGAAAAAAACATTTTTTTAACCAACTCCCACCAAGTTTTTAGTGGGTGAGGTCAACTTAAAATGTAATTGGTCCCTCAGTTTTAGTCCAGCAGTGTTCACATTTGTTTTGTTTTTTTAAATTTAGACTTTTTTTTTTTGAGTGCTCAACCCCAACAAAAGCAAAAGAATTAACTAATCATTGATCACACTATTTTTTAATTGATCACTAACATAGCATGCTGCCAAGAAACAATCACGAAAACTATTGCGTGACTAACCAGACCTGTTAATCTCATCTCAAATTCTTATTAGACGAAGCATCATAAATATATTTTTTTTTCCGACTAGTTCTTACATCTTAATTTCTGTTGCTTTACATCACAACAACTCAGACGATCATTCTACACCCATTAGGAAACAATGCAGATCAGAAATCAAACGAAGTTCTCTGTGCGACTAAGCTTCCATAGGCAAAATGTACACAAGTTCGAGTCTCACTGGGAGACTATTCTGTAGTCTTGAACCAGGCAGTTTACTAATGACAGTCTTAGTAGTTGTGTTACAGCAACTAAAATCAAGATGAAACAAGCTTCAATGAGCTTAGGTCTAACGACCATGCTTTATTAAATTCTAAAAAAGTAAATAAAACAGTATTCATTTCTCCATACAATATTATTCTAGTACTATACATTTCATTTTAATTCCTCAATTAATTGGTTCCTGTAAATGGGATTTGCTAACATTAACAGAACAAATCAACCTGAGCTGGGCTTTAGAAGTGAGAGTGAATTTATCATCAGTTTTTGTGTACCATGTCAATGTTATTCATACGTGACGTCACTCCTTTTTCTTCTGAGCACTGTCATTTACAAAAAATGTTTTGCCCCTTGTTGGATTCAATTCTAAAATCTGCTGATGTCTAGCAGAACGCCCTAGACCATTGAGTCATAGAAACATTACTGAAAATTGAAATTTATTTGTAATTATAAATGAAAATTACAGATGAATATCAGACTCTTAAGATTCTTAGGCTTTTATATTGTCTAAAATGGCCCTATCATCATATTAACTGTTTCAATAACATCCTTAGTAACAAGGTAATTTTCACCAAAAAAAAAAAAAAAAAAAAAAAAAAAAATGGATCAAATATATATATACTTGTTATTACCTAAAACTAACATTATTCATTACAGACATTCAATGTTTACAAAAAAAAAATTTTTTTTTAAAAAGTACTCAGAAACACAAGTTGACACAACACAATGTCACAGAATCACTCTTATTCAGGTCTTAATTTCATACATCTCAAACTCCAGGTCTGACTAATTGCGATAATAAAGTCAAGAGCTTGACAATAAACACAAGTCAAAAATTAATAAATGACCAACCAAGTTCCATCTAATAATAATGATAAAATCTAAGATATTACTAATTTTTCATTCTATCAGATGAAGTATCGTAAATCAACATCATAGATATTTTGCTACTTTTTACCTTCATCTTAATTGCTATTTTTTTTTTTATCACAACTGAAAGGGAAACCAACCTGACACGGCTGCAATAAAAAGCAACAACAATCAAGATGAAAGTAAGTAGCAAAAAATTACTAAAATTACTAGTGTAAATAAAGCAACTCAAATCAAGACTCACAAGATAAAAAAAAAAAATTAATAGTGCTCAAATATATATTGGACACTTTCCAAGAATCATTATTCAATCAATGTTCTTTTATTGATAAGGAACCACAGGTAACCGATCTTATCGCAATATGAACCAATCACTGTAAAAATACACTGTTATACATACACATAAGTAGTTCCTACATATGAATACTGTTTTCAAGTATCTAGATCATTCAAATATCACAGAGCAATATTTATTATAACATCCCACAAGTATACATTATTTTTTGTCCATATTTACCTACATACCTACTTATCAATTTCACCTAATGTACATTCCTATCTATTACAATTATACCCCCCCCCTGCCAACCTTATACAAGTCTATACACCAATCAATCAAAATTAAACAATTATTTGCCTTCTTACTCAGCATCGCATTGGCAAACCCACCTACAAATTGAACACGAGTGCATCACCTGTGTTAGTTACCTAATCAAACCTATTAGCATATTAACCCATCGACCACATCTGCAAGAACTCAAACTATCCAAGTGTGTGTAACCCCTAGCAAAAGAGCTTATGTTACATGGACAATGTCCTAACCAATTCAGCCACTGGGATTATTAAGCTACATAGGACCCTAAGCCATAGTCATATTGCTGCTACTCCTCCATGCATTCATGCCATATTGTTGGGGGCTACTATTTTTTTTCCGAATCAGACAGCTGACGAAACAGGTCTGGTTAGTCACTCAATAGAAAATATCACATAGTATGCAGCCAAAAGACCTTGGTTATGTCGGTGTGATCAATGAATAAGTTACTTTTCTTGCCTATGTTGAATCTTCGAAGAAGCAAGCATCAACGCTCCTGGACACAGACCATGGGGCCAGTTAAGCATAAAATTACATTGTAAATTGAACCCCTATCCCACTAAAGACACATTTGAATTTTCAAAAAGAGAAAAGAAAATAAAAAAAAGGAGAAAGTTTTTTTGATAGATATAAAGAGTAGATGTTTAAATTTTCCACTCTTTAGCTCCATTGGCGCTGTATATATATGCAATAATCAGGCGAAATCATTTAAAAACTGAAGAAACCTTTGTTGGCACTTTTGGTTGACTGTTTCTAACAGTCAAACATTATTCTCCTTGGAACAGGGTGTAGTTATAGTTATCCCAAGAGGTCGAGGATGATGGTCTTCGTTCCATTGATTTATTCATGGACTCTCAGGTGGTTTAGGAGTCCAATCTTGGCTTCTGCAATCAGGACAGGTAGTCCTAGATCGCAGATCGGGCTCTGGTTGTTGTTGCTGCCTCTCTTTCAAATTTCCTCCCCTCTCTTCTAATTCTGCTCATCCAATACCAGTTACATTCTTTAAAGGTTAGCTTTCAAGACGTCTTTAAATCTCTTCCATTGTCTGCCTCATTTATGTTTGCCTACTTCAAGCTGGGAGTAGAAAATTGGCTTTGGCTGACATTAATCTTCCAGCCACCCTCATTTCCAGTTTCATGATGATTTTTTTTAGAATGCTTGCTTTTTATCACATCTGCCAAAAACCCAGCTTCGTACAGATAAGTAGTCACAAATTAAATTAAGATTCACTGAGCTTTATCATTTTGTAGAGGTATTCATCTTTTACCGATACCAAAAACTTGGATGATTCCAGGTTTGCAAAAGTTTGAATTCATTGATGTACGATGGCCTGAAATTTTCAAATATTCTGCAGCGCCTTGGGGAGCCATGGTGCACACTTCGGAAATTATCCAAACATGGCAGCGCCATCTTAGTTGGTACTTGATGAATACAGCTTCAATTTTTACTGCTGATTTTGCTTTATCCTATACGCCAATATTGGTTCTGTGGTCTTCCCAGCTGATTTTCAAGATGTTTCAAATACAGTCCTTTTCAAGTGCCTCCAGAACATTGAGGTAAAAAGCCACAATAAGATGAAGGAAACTAGTCAAAAATTTGATTCCGTGAGTAACCATCAAAATCCTTAATATAATTTGCAAGCCATCAGTCTGTCAGCTATAATGAACAGACAGAGGAATTGGGTATTGTAAAAACACGAACACAATGCTTTTCTGTGTGTGTGTGTGTGTGTGTGTAAATATATTTGTTCACAGGCTAAAGATAATATAATATAATCACAACTACTACTGCGTCAGTTTTATTTTTTTATCCATAATGAATAGAAGGATTTTAATAAATACCTTGCACAAAGTAACAAGCATTTACTGGTCAATAGAATTATAATCCTTGTTTGGATTCTTGCTATGGAAAAGGGGGGTTGCCAATTTTTTTTTTTACCATCAAACCCTTCATCGAATCCTAGATCCATGATTGACCCTCAGACAGGGCTGCCCAAACAAAATTTATCAAATATACCAAACCTCAAAACACACCTAATCCACCAAGTCAGCAGCAGCACATATTTACCGAAAATTTAAAAAATTCTCCTAATAAAAGACTTGCTTCCTCCACTTCTGATATAATTAAGTTTATATAAATCTGAAATCCTCAACAAGTTTACTAAATAGTTCAAGCTAAGTATAGTAAATACCTACAGCTAACACCTACTGATGGTTATCAAACTGATCTTACAGGCCACAGCTTGTGTAGCGAGTTTGATCCTCACCAGGTATGCAACACCTGTAACTTCGTCATACTAAGCTCACCGAATACAGACATCTCATTATATTGTAGTGTTGGGATCCAGGAAAGCTAACTCAGTTACAACCCAGCCACAATAAAAAATTTAGCCATTTAGGAGCTACATTTATATTCTGGGGTCCACCATCCACCTGCATTATAACACTAACTGTCCCATAATGAAGTACATTAGAACATAGTGTGCCATCGTTAAGTCATGGTTTATGTAAAAGTTTATGTAATCAAAGTGAAATCAAACTTTTTTCTTGAAAACAAAAAGTAAATTTTGTCAACTTGGCAATTTCACCAATTCAGTGAGCACAGAGAGAGAGAGAGAGAGAGAGAGAGAGACACACACACACACACACACACACACACACACACACAGAGTGATGGGGGAAGCATGGGAACTAAAGATGGAGAGAATGCCAGAGATAAGGTTACAATTAGACCATCTTATTTACATCTTGAGTAAATATTTTCACATTATATTCAAGCAAAGAAAAAAAGAAAAAAAAAAACTACAATAATGTCATCCATGTGTATTTGTATAGTTATTTTTTGTCTGTAACACCACAAATCACTTGAATAAATATCGTCACTAGAGGGATGTAACTTACTTAGAAGACAAAATAGAAGACTTGCATTCCTCGCATAATTTTTTCTATTATACATATATATATATACATATATATATATATATATATATATATATATGAAATGCAATGTTTATTTCATATATGCTGTTGTTTACTGTAGCATAGGTACACAAGTAAATAGATAAATAAATTGAAGTTATAGCACGTTCCCAGCTGCAAGACTTGAGAGCAAGTATATTTTTAGAGACAACCACATACGGTAGAAATCAACCAATTGTATTGCCTTGGGAAAAGTCAATCACTTTGCAGGTTTTCCATCTCTTGAAGATTTGCCAGTGAATTCAACGGGCTAAAATCTTCACAATAGTCAATCTGAACACTTGCTTTTTTTTTTTTTTTTTCTTCAAACAAACTGAGAAATAAAAAATAAAAAAATACGTAAAAGATTTACTACTGTATTGTGATTGAATAGAATACTTTTGTACAGAAGCAAATGTAAGTTAAAAACAAGACTGGCTGCTTCAGGGTCAAACTCCGCCAACTAAAAGTTTGAAAATATTTCAAACTTTGTAAAAACAGTTCTCTGACTGGAAGAAAAAAAAAAAAAAAAAAAAAGTTTCAATTTAACAATGGAAGGAGACTTAATAAAATAGTATCTAGATAATTTTCTAGATAGATGGCATGAGAATCTAGACAATTCTAGATATAAATCTAGATAATTCTAGGTATCAGCCAACAGAAAAAGAAAAAAAAAAAAAAGGGAAGGTGGCCAGTCTGTATAGTGGGATAACCCAATTTTGTTATATCTTCTTGAGGGATTGAAATAAAGTTGCATGTCAAATTAAAGCCTCCTCGGTAGCTTTGAAGGGTTCCAATTTTGGTGACAAAACATTTCCACATTTGATGGAATGCTAATAAAAGATGCAAACATTTACATCAGCAGCTGTAGTATTTGATGGCAAATCCTTCCAGGTTACCCAATTTAGCCAAAAGGGGAGATAATCCTAGCTTTATCTAAGAAACTTACCCAACATGGCCAGTGGAATAGCGTCAGATTTGGAAATCAAGTAAGTATGGAGGCAGGTGCCCGCCATAAGAGGCTGGTATCTCCAGAGCACTAAATTTCTAAATCTGCTTCTATTGCAACGGCCATGTTGGGTACGTCTCTGGAATAAAGCTAGGATTATCATCAAATATCAATGAGCTGCCATATGCAATAAATATAACTGGGCTTTTTTTCTTTTTCTTTCTTCTAAAATCCAACATGTGGACATAGGATATTTAATGGACAATGAAAATAATTTCCCAGGCAGACACACAGACATCAACTTCAAAAGCAATGTACTTCATTGGAGCCGGCATCTTTGAAGTTGTAAGCATTCACAAAAAAAAAAAAAAAATATCGTACATTCATATGCATTCAAGTGTATGTATATAAGAGATTGGTCATCACCCTGTGCCATGTCAGAGAGAGTGTGTGTGCAGGGGGGGGGGTTGATTTGTTGACACTGAACAGCTGTTCCACTCCCAAATCAACAATGCAGAAAAACAGGTTCTATAGAGGAGACAAAGCACATGTCACACACAATGAAGAAAACATAAAAAGGACCTGTGGAAGTAGTAATGTCATTTCCAGCCATGCAAAACTGCTGTTTTATTTTTGTTTGTTTTTTTGTTGTATTAATTCACTCAGTATTAGAAACAGTGAGGGTATGCATCTTTGATATACACACACACACAGGAATTTCATTAACTACACCCAGTGGTCCCTAACCATTAGGTTGTAGATCGGTACTAGGCTACTAGGCTGCAAGGAAGCAACATGATTTGGCAATATGAAAAGATATGAGCTAGCTACTATACAATGACTGTGTTTTAATAATCGAGAAATAAAGGAATTCAAGAATCATTATCCACTGTAGCTTAAATAACCATTTTTGTTCACACATAAGTATTTGTAGTTTGAATTTTATCCTAATTTCATCAATATTCTTTTTTCTTTGTAAAATCAAAAATTCATTTCCTTGGATCTTATATTTGTTAGATGAACCCTTTTAGGAACAAAATTGAGTGTATCAGTCACTTACAAGTGACTTGAAGTTGACATATCTATATTCTGGTCATGATTAGTTGTCAACATTCATGGAATTTCTATTGGGCCAGCTAATATGTTGCCACAAATTCCTGCATTGATATTCATGGAATCTCACCCAGCCTATTGAAGCCAGACACTAAAAATATGTCTATCAAATTTTAAACTGGTGGTCCAAATATTTTAAGCAATCCAAAATGGCTGAGCGCTAATAAACTATATCCCTAAACAAAGAAATGCCGGTAAGATAGTTTTTATCTGTTAATTCCAGTAGCAAAGAAAATACAGTAAGTCTTTGAAGACTCCGTAAAGATGCTGTTTACTAAGCTTAGCTAAATATAGCGCCAGGCCACAAGGTCAAAAAGGATAAATAGAGACAGATTGGTGTAACACAATCTTCCTATGTGCCTTGAAGATAGATCTCCAATGCCTGTGAGAAACACACAACTATCTCAGCTACGGGGCAGATCACAGAAAAGACATTTCAAAATATTCTTCAAAGTATAAAGGTTCTTGACAGAAAACGGTTGAAATGGAGGCAATTAGTTATTTATTAGGGCCGTTGACTCATTAATATTTTTTTTATTCATCCATAAAATTCTCAAAAATGTTATGTATTTTCAGTAATTACGTACCCAAGAACCTGTACGATGATTTTCATTCTGATCAATTCAGAAGTTCCAAAGTTCAACATTTTTCACATTTTGGTATATTGTTACTTACATATAAAATATAAATGAACAATCAGATTAACCAAACCCAACATTTTTCAATTTGGGGGGATTTTGTCAACATTATAGCCAAAATTTAAACAAAATCAGTCAAGATCTGAGACGTTTTCTCTACTGTAAACAAAAACCTTTTTGCATTGACAAACAATCCCACAGGTAGAATCTCTCCACAAGCTTACATACAAAATTTCATTTAAACATACCAAGGAATAACAAAATTATGATATATCAATTCCTCGCACATTGGAAAGCTAGAAAGCACATACCTCTACCAACACCATACTTAATGTTGTTGAAGGGGTAAGAAAGTGATTAAATTTTGGGGTGGATCCAGGAATTTGTTTCCAATTGAAATTTTTTTTTTTCCATTACATTTATGTATTCACTCATGTTTATCCATACAATATCTCTGAAAGTTCTAATTGAAATATTGGGGAAAGGCATGTCATGGAGTAAGGAAGAAGTGCTTAAATTTTGGGTTGAATCTGAGAATTGTTTCTGATTCAATCAAATAAAATGAAAATAAAAATTTCCCAACTGCAAAAAAAATTCCTAAACCCGCCCACAAATTGAATCACTTCCTTTCCACTTCAACAACATTTCATTGCAATTCAATGAGAACTTCTGGATATATTGTGAGGACAAACAGAAAGACACAAGGGTAATACAGCTGGCAGAGGTTTAAAGAAAAAAACTCTACCAGTCCATGAGATCAGATAATTTAAGGAACTGCTTTTAATGGCCCACCTTGTTTTGATGAGACCAGACACACCAGACACACACACACACACACACACACAATATACAAATATGTATTAAACTATGTCATCAAATCTAATAAAGTAGTTGCTCAATTTGCATAACTGTATAATTTTAAAAAGTTCAATAAAAAAATTTTTTTTTTTTTTTCAAAAGATTATATCCCCCACACTCACATTTTCTGCCTTTATACCCCGAATCAGAACTGGGTTTCTTTCTAACACTTACAAGATCAATTGTTGAAAATCTGAGTCATGAAGTTGGCATCTGCAAGACAGAAAATGTTTTTTTTTCTTTTTAATCTATTAAGGTTAGGAGATCAAAGAGAGCAAACGATTTTCTTCTCTCTTGACTCACAAATTGCAGGCAAAGTTCTCTTTGTAAAGTTAAAAAACACTTATTGAATTTCATTACACAGAGGAAGTGCTTATTGTGATCACTTTGGGACAGTTCTTTTAGATAACTAGCTGAACATTGCCCTATCGAACGATTTTCAGCTGGTTCCCGCGGAAGCCCCTCCCCTGAAAACCCATCCTATCAGGTGGTTTCCAGTAAGCATGTATATTGAACAGAGGAAGTAAGGGTTCAGTTAGCCTTATAGTTATACTGTAAATAGAAACCCTACTAAAACTCCTGAAAATATATATATTTTTTTTAAACCAAATCATTCAAGTTCCACTAAGCCCATGCATATCAAATTTGGTTTAGCTGTACGAATGCTCGATCGGGGAGGGGGGGGGGCACAGTGAGAAACAGAGATAGATAACAGGCTGATAACATTAAGCAAAGGATATAAAAATTGAAAAATTCACTTTCATTGTTGTATTATAAAAATTAATGAAATTCAATCAATTTTTTTTTACTTTCTTTTAAATAGATAGAGAATAAGAGAGAACTAAATTTTTAAAATTCTGAAAATCAAGTTTTTTTCAGTATTTGTTATTTAATGGCATATATATATATATATATATATATATATAAATAAATAAAATCTATCCATACATGAAAATTAGTATGTTTACTTAATTGTTTGTCTTATCCAAGTCCTCTTACAACCTAAAAGTTATAACAGATCGGTTGGTCCATGTAAAATACAGTAAGCAAAGGGTGTGAAAAATCAAACAATTTACTTTGTTATGTTATTCTTTACTTCATAAAAATTAATATGTAATTAATCTTTTTTTTTTTTTTTTTTTTCTTCCCATACCATTCTAAATAAAGTGCTTGGGACCAATAGGCTCTGATGACAATAACTGTTTGATAACAATATCCATGATTAATTAGACAAAAACATTTCAGTAATCAATGAACATACTGATAGATGTACTCAATAGCTCTTTTTTGTTTCATCTGCCACTAAAAAGATCCAGATTTCATAAACTCTAACGATAAAATCTCTAGATTAATAACTATAACAGGATGTTCGTATACTTGAAAGAATTGACTCCACACAATTGAGTGATAGTCATGGCACACATCTCAAGAACCACTGGCCAAGAACAGGTAAAATTTGATATTGAGAAGATATGTCAATATATTGGCGAGTGCAGAAAGAGAGAAGAACCAATTTCCTTAATTATTGAAAGTACACGTAATGACAAAAGGAAGTTCAGCGGACAACTCATCAAAGACCATCTTTTTTGGCAAGGTTACTTACTCTTCAATAATACAGGAGGAAAAACTGGACCATGAAAAGTAATTTCCCGTCACTAGTTATGGTAGCTGCTTCTTTCATTTTATTCACAAAGAGGTACACAAAAATGGGAAAAAAATAAATGAATAAATAAATAAGTAAAAAATTTTGAAAAATGGGGTTCCAGCAAGAGTTTTCAAGTATCCATATATTTTGTTGAATAAGGTGAAGACCCCAATTTCAGTCTGAATTTCATATTTTTAGCTCATTGTTTAGTCACTGTTTTTGTATCCAACCTGTACAACAATCCTATTGGATTGAGGGAGGGCTTCAAGCGTCATGACTGACTTTCAATTTAGAAAAACTGATTTCTAAGTCAGTTCGTTCCAACAGAAAAAAGTTTCTTCAACATCGAAGTAAAAATTTATTATTGCTGCTCTCTATCTCGAACACACATACAATATCAATTTGAAACATTTTTTTCATCTTTTGTTAAAGTTTGTTTCACATGAAAAAAATTTAAAAAAAAAACACATCCAAGTTCTTATCTCTTATCTATTTTCAAATTCTAGAAAAGATTAATCATGAGGGCGTATGTATGTGATCTCTTTGTGACCTAAACAGTGCATTATAACCAGAGGTATTGAACTGAGGTAACTCCACCCCCAACCCCCCAAAAATTTATTTTGAATAATAAAAATAATGAATAAGCATTTTGGGCTTTTTTTTTTTTTTTTTTTTTTCCTACTAACAAAAATGCAGACCTCAGATATTTTATTACATCATTAACAACTGGTTAAAAAAAAATCTAAAAAAAGACCAGAATAGACTTTCTTTTATACCATCACAACTCTTCCTTTCTATTTCAGTTGTTTAACATAGTTGAGACCAACTGACAAACCAAAACGTAGCAAATAGAGATGCATGGACACATCCCAGAAAAAAAAAGTCTCAATCTCTTATTGGGATGAAAAGCTCCATTTAGGGCTTCCAGCAGGAACTAACTGAAAATCCCACCTATAGGACAGACCTCAGCTAGTATATATAAACCAGAGAGATTCAATTCTGTAACTTTTTTTTTTCAAGCCAGCTGGTTTGTGGACTGGTATAGCCTAAAACATGTCATCACTGCAACAATCAGGTGAAGAGACAGACACAGTAAACAAATATGATGACAAACCCAGGTGCACAGTGTGTGTGTGTGTGTGTGTCCCTTGTCACATACCAGGCATAGGGCCGAGCAACATGACAAGGAAACAATAGAAAGGCCTTGACAGCCTTTTATTAAATAACAGTAAGCATTATCCAATCCAGTAGTGGAAACTATATGTAGAGGCAGTGATAGGAATGTCTACATCAGGCAAAAAATCCATTTACTAAAACAATGTTGGGTAAAATACCCAACAAGTTACACTGAAACTGAATGTGTAGAAGATGGTACTTTTTTTTTTTTGCTTCCCCATGAGGGCAAAATTTGCCACATAGTTCCATGGTTGTTAGTAAACAGCACAGAATAGGAATAAAGAATAAGCCTCAGGCAATACATGAACTGACATCCCTTATCCTCCCGAGTCTGTTTTAACACGACGCCTTACCAAGAGGGTGATGAGTACAATTTTCATTTAAGATTGTCTGCTATACCAGATTCTACCTTCCCTTTAGATATAGCTTTCTTATGTTCCAAGAATCGGACTTGAACAGGACAGCAAGTTTACCCCTTACATACTTATATGTCACATTTGTAAGGCAAGTTATGAATGTAATTTTTTTTTCAAACTGTTACTGCAATAAGGAGGTTGCAAAGAATGGTAGCACCATTGATAATAGGCATCTTTTGCCACACAAAATCAAATTTTTATAATCTTGGGACCAAATTAAGTAGCTTCAGTATTGAAATAAATCAAATAACTTAGAATCAGAAAAAGCTTGCAGGAAAATAGATTTAAATACATATTTTTTTTATCTATTGTTCATAAATAATCATGGTGTATCATATTCGTGTTTAAAGAATTGTTATATTTTGTAAATTTTCCTTCAGAACCAAATAGTTTTCTTCGGTACCAAATGACAACCCTGCCCTGGTGTTGTAATGTACACAAATCCTTTGAATCTCCAACATATGTTATGCTTGCTGTAAGCTACATCACCGACGTTTCCGCAAAGTACTTTTAATGAGAATCAATTACAATTTCATCCAGTTAGCGAGAGCATTAAGCCGAGTATTATCGGACAGTTTTATTAGTTTAATCCTGTCCAATCTCCTCACCTGCTCTGCTCTGTTTGACAGCGGATGTCACCACCATCACAGAAGTTTATTCTTTGCTTTTTATCTTCAAGACAGCAGGACAGATTGAAGCTGGGGTGAATGCTCAGATGAGTGGACTAGCTGGCTTCGACCCAGTCAACTTTTGCACCAACCTTACCAGACACCTTTTTTCTTTTTACCTGTGATTAATTGATATTAGAAAAGGAAGTCAAAATAAAAGCAAGTCATCAAAGGAGGCAATGCTGTTGTTGATTTAATGCAGACTAAACATTAACAAATCTCATCAGCAACCTTTAATACCACGACATTAGGATAAAACAATTAATATTTGGAGTTCCAAGAGAATCTTAATCATCTTAAACTTCTTCAGACCAATTGGACACAAGTGAACATGCAATTTCAACAAGTATTTAAAAACCCACTTAAAAGCTGAAGAACTACTTGCTCTTCTTTTTTTCATTTCAAGGGTATTTACAGAAATTCAAATTGTTTTGGTGAAGTAGAAACAAACAAATTTTATTAGCAATAAAAACATTCAATAGCTAAAAGTTTCCGGGTTAAAACGATAATGTAGATTTACTCTCCTTTTTAGGAAATACTTTCACAGAGTTCTTTTCAAAAGATATTTGCCATTGCCTTCTTTGAGGTTCGGGACCTGGCAGCATTTTGCATGAGAATTGGTCTCTTAATCGCAAAAACTAATTGATTTTTCTAATTATTTTGATGATCAAAATATCAATTTTTTTTTTTCAAACATTTACTTATATTTGTGACAAAATAATCAACAAATAGTCAAAATGATTTTTTTTCCAAACTTTACATTGTTGAAAAAAAAAAAAAAAAAAAAATCTAGGGTAGTATTACACATAAGTTTAATTCGAAATTCCATACGATATAAATTTACTAGTTTAATGGTACCAAGCAGTAGTAAGGTTTCAAGGACTTGAAACTTTGTCATCAAAATGCTACAGATATATCTTGATAAGTGCAGTTAGTACATTCCCAAATCTTTCATACTGTTTAAAACTGCAAATCAAAACCACATTATTTAAGGTGTTGCCATATTATTTTCATTTTGTTTTATCTTATCTGAAAACTTGATTAATCCAAAACCCAACAAAAATGATATACAGGACTGACTAGTCAGGAGAATGGGTTGAAATGATTTGGTTCTCCAGGATAGAAATTGCTGCTAAAATTTGACCCCAAACTAACACAAATTGAGTTTCTAGTCAGCAAGAAAAAGATGATGCAGCTCTTTTTCTTTTTAATATTTTTATTTGAGGTTTCTATACTTCGAAATAATGGATGTTAGCATTTGGTAAGGACTAACAAAATAAAAAAATGCTCCACCATACTTATATCTATACATCTATATAAACACAGTCTAAAACTAAATTTTATCTAAACATATGTTCATATTACAGGCACAAAATACTCAACAGCTGAAGTAAAAAAAGAAAGAGGGGGAGGAAAAAAAAAAATATATTAGCGATTAATATCAACAGCAAAGATAGACAGATAAAAAGGAAAAGGGATCCCAGGAAATTTTACATATCCTAAAGCTTTTTTTTCCTCGCAGGTATTCAAGGTGTTAGCCCGGAATTTGATTTCCCCACAGTTTTTATAGGATTGGGAAGTTTTCCAAGGTCCACATTTTTGTATTTGCATATTTTTAAAAGCCAAAAATAGTTAAAAACCCAACACAACAACGACGCCAAAAAATGGCCAAAAACACACTCACCTTAATTGAGAAGTTGCTATTAGAAGTTTGTTATTGAAAATGTTAGCTAACATCCTGGTTTCATAGATAGATCGTAAGAGATAGGTAAAGATCGTGCTTTCTTGCTAGTAATACCATATTAGCAATTAGGTAGATTTTGAAGCATAATCGACAACAACAATCTACATCTCAGACCTTTATCTTTGCAGTCAGTACATTCAAGTATTAACAAAATCTATAAACTCAAATATTTGAGACTTAAGCACTTTCTACTAATATTGTTACTACCATAAATGCCAGACTATAAGACAAGTGGTTTACAAGGGTGTTTGGAAAACTACCAATCACTGCAACTTATTCCAGACCCATAACTGTCCAAATGAAGCTTCAGTAGATGACCCTCTAGTCATAATACCAGTACATTGGATGCCATGTAATATTTGCATTCCCCCTCTCAATTAAATGTACATTTTATATACTTGCATATAAGATACATAAATCAATAAGGTACTGTATTTACCAATCTACATGATATGTTTTACAAGGGAACTTTTTTGGATCAAGGCACATCAAAGTACAGGTGATGACCCATTACTGGGTGGTAGGTTGGCAATGAATAAATAAAGTGAGAGAAAAATATTGGTTTAATTGAAATAATCAAGATTTGAAAAATGAAAATATCAAATAATCTCATTACCTCTGTCATCAATAATATATTTCTTCAATTATTAAATCATAACATTTATAGTGGCCTTGGCATGATTGAAAAATGACAGACATTTAATGAGGGCAAGGGAGGAAAAAAAAAATGGTGGTAAGATACAATTCATATGCACACAGTATGAGGAGTACATTCCAACATCTAAGCCCTTGAAATGAAAAGGAGTATAATTGCATCAAACTTCGAGAGTGAGTGTTATTTTTTTATATATACATCTGTGTATCATGAGGTTGGAGTATAAAAACTAACCTTAGTCACTATCAAAAAGGGTTCAAGAGAATGCTGGCTTACACCCTGATAGTGGTTTTCATTCATATACCAGTGAATAACCTTCACCTCCTTGCACCAAAATGAGTATACCTTGATTTGTGAGGTTAATTTGTTTCAAAATTTCCCTGTATCGTTTCAGATCTGATTATAATTTTTTTTTTCCCTCAGCTAATACTCAGTTACATTAATCTATACAGCATTACCATAACTGTACTACATCTAAAACCACACTATTCAAGATATTCCACACACACCGACAGTGGACTATTACAAATTCTTCTGTGTGGGACATTAAAATGTACTCTTTCTACACTCTAGGCACACATCAGGATAAAATCTTGCATAAGCATTCAAGCGGAACATATTACTGGCACTTCCTCAAAGTTGAGGATGTTCCAAGATTTCTTGATCTAAGGTTTGGAAAGATGGTTGAAATGCCGGGCCACTTGCTAGTGAGTTTGATTAGTGTAGAGAAAGAGCCATAAGTTTGATTTTCATCGTGCTCGGTCTTCAAAGCTCCTATATCCATAGCACAGCAGTGCTTAGAAGATGGGACATTTATTTGATTGCAGAGATGTCAGTACCACACTATTAATGTCCGCCTTCTCTCCACAGCACTACTTTTTATATCAATCCTGTCAGCAAACTTTTGATGAAAAAGCAATACAAAGTATACATATATGTTATAAAAAGCTATATCACATTCAAGAAGAATTACATTTTTTGTAAGAAGTATTTATCCCATTCATAAGAAAAAAAAAATGGAAATTATTTCTTAATCAAAAAATCATTTTGTCTTCCTTTTTAGACTCAGGGATTTGTCTTTGACCCCCCCCCCCACAAAAAAATTTGTTCATCTATAAAGGATCTAAACAGTGTTTCAACTGTTCAAAAGGTTTTTTGTTTTTTTTCAACTGACTCAGGGCTATTCTTTGTTTTCAAAACCAAGATTAAATCTTCAAAGAGATATTTACATTTTTTTTTTTTTTTATCACGTATCACTTTCTTAGGAATACCTATCCTCATAATAATGGACTTCGGAATCTTTACCAAAAGGTTCAGTAAATTGAGAAATCAAGCTCCAAACGTATAAGAATAAGAACAATCAAATATATTACAAGAAAATTTCATTTTATTCAAACAAAATATCCATTTATCACTTAAAATCATATCCTGTCCTAGATATATTAAACTGATTTAACAATTAAATACTAAAGAATAAAGCAATTCAACCTCGCCCACAATTAGTAGATAAAAATTAAAAGCATTATATAAAACCTATGTAGTACAGGGGGAGGGGAGGAGAGATTTGTAAAGCTCAAGTTCAACTATGAGGATTAGATAATTGATCTTAGATCAATCACCACCATAGTGACGTAAACGTCTAATGACGTACACAACAGTTTTATCATTTTATACATCATATATATATATATATATATATATATATATATATATATATATATATATACATACACACACATTGTAATTTCAGACATGCTGCTGTAAAAAAAAAGAGCTGTGAACAGTGTGGCCAACTCAATATTTTTCATGCTAAATTGACCTCAAAATAGCATCAAAAACACCAAAACACACAAAAAAAAGTTACCCATTTTAATAGCTAAAATGGCTAGATTTGGCTAAAATATACATGGCACTGAATGATGAATTTTTGTACAGCTAAAACGCAAAAAAAATGCTAAATTGGCAACACTGGCTGTGCAGCCTGGACAGTCTTGATGAGATGATGACCCTGGGGTCAGGCGTGGTTGGGGGGGGGGGGCAAAGCATCATTACTACTAATCCCATGCACCACTAAAGTACCTTACAATACACCCAGACTTTTGTATTATTATTTACATATTGATACTAGCAGGGAATCCCGATATTGCCCAGGGGAAGAAATAACTGTACACCTGACAATACAGAAAGAAAACGTGATCTCTAACATAGGTCTTCATACACAAGACAGCCAGGTGGGAGGGGGGGGGCATGAGTGCAGCGAGTTTACTAACTATTTGAATCTTGGCATACCCTTGGGCATTTTTGCGCACACTCTCAAGCAGACCTGCATCCATCTTGGGAGAGGTTGACGTAGTTCCATGCAGCTTTTCACGTGATCACTATAGAACTGTTCAAAAGGGGAAGTTTCGGTTCAAGATCTGATATGAAATTCTATCTTAAAAAAATGCTAAATAATAATTTGCAATCCTTTGTTTTGCAAACACAATTTTAACAATGGTAAAAATTTTTGACAATGGATGCACAAGAGTGGGGAAAAAAAAAAGACCCAACTGGAACGGTACAAATAACCAATTGTATCAAATTACTGTAAATTGTTAAGTTCCACAACTTTTGTTTGCCCCTTTTAACAATGAGTGTGTGAGAAATTAATGAAAGAAAAACAGAAGTTGATACATAAATTATATGGTAATTGCTTTAAATATCACCGGGTATAACAGACTAGTTTTTGCCCTTTTGTAGTCAATTTTGACGATAGTTAAATTTTTGTGCTCACCGAATGAAGGATTACTAGATATTTCCTCCTTCGAATAAAAAAGTATATGAAAGTAACTCATGGAAATAACCTAATACTTCGAAGGTGTACTTCAGTACTTGTCCTGTTCAGCAGTTATATAAAAAATTATTTTTTTGAGCCTACAGGAAGGCTCAAAAAATATTTTTTTCTGGAAACTGACAAATTACTGGAGGAAGGAGATAATGACAACCAAAGGCCAGCCACATTCCTATCCCAAACCTCCCAGGCTATAATATAAAAAGATCACCTATCACTGAGGAGAAGAGCACTGCAGAGAAGTGAGTGAGCCAACCATAGGCCAGCCACGTTCCCACCTGAAGCCACTCAGACTAGGGATAACTCAGATGAAAGTCTACACCCTACTAAACATCCACAATGACCAATTTCAGAATGAAGCTTTTTTTCAATGATGCTAAACCAGGTCTATCCCCCCTCTTACAGCGGCAGATACAAACAGACATCAAGCCAACAAATTTATATATCTGAAGATTATACAATATTTGTGTTATATATAATAGTGTATCGGAGTGGATTATGGTTAATCATCAGACAATATGAGAGTGAAATGACAATATCTGAAGGTCATGCTATACATATAATTTTTTTTATTCGTTTCAATGTTTTGCCAGAGATGCCTTTATCAAGAATATGAAGGCATACAAGAAGTGGTCTTTGTATAAGTGACCTGTGACTTGTAGTGGGCAAAAATATCAAGTTGATTTCTGAGTGAGTGAAGATAAACCATGGCAAGTCAGAGATATGAGTCAAGTCCCCAGGGAGATATCAGTGTTCTGGTGTGAGAGATCTGAAAATTTACATGTCCTGCAGACAGGCTGGTTGTACCTGATGTTTTGAGATATCAATGAGTAAGTTAATGAAAACTGAGTGGTGGATTATTGAAGTCAAAAGGGATCTATTCCTATAAGTAGGACCAATGTGCTATGCCAGATGTTTTGATGATGGTGAATCAACCAAAATTGAGTGCAGTGACCTTAGGTCAGAAAAGTTCATGTCATAAAGTAGGGTCAGAGGAGCCTCTGACCATGTGTGCTATTGTTTATCCTGTGTGTAAAAAAAAAAAAAGGCTAATGTTATAGTGATAGTGATGGTGTTGATAAAGTTTAGCAAAGGAGGTGATATTATGCATAGGCAATTGGTGGTGTTTGATAAAGAGTCTCGCTAATTGTGGACAAATGTTAAAGCAGCCCAGTCTTTGAACAAAGGTGTTATTTCAAGTAGTAAGTGACAGCCAATGTTCCTGTGTTTGTAATGCAAGTCAAAATTGTGCCCCAAGGGAATTCAAGTGGTCATCTATTTTGAGTGCACTCCAGTGTTTGTAAATTCTTCTGTTGATCAATCTGGAGGTTTCCCCCGATGTACAGATTAAGACAATACTGATAAGGGATTGTATAAATGCATGCCTCAGAATTATTTTCTTTTTGTAATGAGGTATTTGATCATCTTAGATGTGCAAATGGTGATGCTGGTCAGGGTCTTTCATGTAGTTGACGAGTATCATGGATAGTGAATTGGTAGGTAGTGAGATGTATTTATTCGGTGGTGTTGCGGTGTTGTTTTAATATACTAAGATAAAACGCATCGGGAATGATGGCTAACTTTTTTGGTGTAATACTGTAACTAACCAATAATCATAGAGAGATTTGGATTTTAGGCTAATTCAAACCAAAAGTTAATGAGCAACAGCGATAAGAGGATAAAATATATAACTGATTTTTAGCTACAAAAAGTGGACGTCACATTATATTCGGGTAGATACGGTGTTAGATTGTAGAAATTAAAAATTAAATGAATAAATATTTTGTCAGAGTATCCAACTGTATGTTTTTCCACTTCATCCCCGATCTGTTTGTTGAAGTGAACTAGGATTTCCAGCGACAATTTTGTTTTCAAGAGTTTTTTTAAACTTAGGCTGTCCAGCGGGTTTTGCTGCTTTAATATCCACTACCCAATCTGACTCACTGACAATACACCAAGCTTGAAATCCAACATTTCATCTCTGTGGTAGCTCATGAATAGGACATCAGCTGCATTGGGCTTTTTCAATTTTATATATTGGTTTGGAATAGTATATCAAATGGGATTCTGCACAAAAAAAGTGACAATGGTATTTATATAGATAGATACAAACATACATTCACACAGCATCAGTTCAGTGATTGAAACCAGGACGAAAAATCATTCTTGGGCAATTGTTTGGAATAGGTACACCAAAAACATGATATTTTGCAGGGGAAATAACTCCTCAGTTGATTCAATCAGCTGCTGTTGCCTTTAAACTATCATAGAACAAATGAAAGTAGAGAACTCTAGACATTTGAAACTGTATTTAATTCAACTACGAAGTATTTATTTTAGGGTTAGTGTTTAGAGTGGGGTATAATTAATAACATAAGAAAGATTACCCTGGGTGCAAAGTTAAGCATTTCGAACAAGGGAAAAAAAAACTTGTTTTCTGTGATACATAGACAGATCCAGCAACAGTAAAATGCATAGTGTTGAAAAGAAAGAATTGATTGAATCAGACGATAAGTCATTCCCATCAAATCAAATGATTAAATAACATTCATCTTCCTTTTATCATGTACAGCGTCTATCATGTTTATCTCCCTTGCAAAATATCAACAGTGTTTTGGTGAACCTATTCCAAACGATTACCTCATTCTGGAGTTGAGACAATGATGGTAAAAGTTAATAACAGAGACAGTATCTTTATTTATCTTGAGTAATACGAACTGTAATTAAATAAGCCAGTCACTTCCAGAGATGCTGCTAATAAATAGCCTGTTTAAAAACAGTTGATGGAATAAAAAGAAATGGTTGCCATGGTTTCTGGCAGGAAGTGACATCATCACTGAGGAAGTTCATTGGCAAATTGAAAACATTTCCACTTGAACAAGTATTGGGAACAAGTTTTGTTGAGACGATAGGAAAGAAAGTTTAATGAAAAAAAAAAGAGGGAGAGAAATAGACAGATAAAAACAATTCTTGTAGTGTGGGTTGCTCGATGGTTCTCTCGTCAAAGCAGATTTGCTGTCGTCAGATGAAAAATAAATAAAACAAAGATTCATTTGGCTCCCTCACGAGAGTAAAATATGTGTCACATGGTCTTCTTATTTATCTATTTTTCCGCTAAAGGGACCCGCACACTTTCACGTGATGAGTGCTTCCAGACAAAGCCCCTTTCCACCGCCTTTAGTTGTAGGCGTCAGGACCAGGACCTGACCCTGACCGTCAATTGCAATAGGGAGGTGCCGCTATAGAGACGGGTCTCCAGGGACAAGGCATAAAAAAAGATTATCCTCAGAACTTGTATGCAGCTTTAGTCTAAATAGATTTTTTAAAACTCAAAAAAGTAATTACTAGGTTTAAACTTTGAATAGTGAGGAAAGCTAGTTGTGAGTTGCGTATCACAGTTCGAACCCAGGACTTCGAATGCTAATTTAATTTCAAAGGCAAACATAACATAACAATATCATCCAAACCTTATTTATTCCCCACCAATGCATCTACTAAGCTGAGCTTACTACAATTATTATTTTATTGACTAAGACTAATGGATATGAAATACTTCTTAAATAATATGTACTTATTTAATTCTTAAGGTTTGATTTTTTACGGATAAAAAACGATTTTAAAAAGAAAAATCGTCATCATATAAGTTACGTGGATGATAGAAATAAGTTTAATTTTCAATAAATACAAGAAAATGGCAACAGAAAGATATTGTTTTAATATAAACAATCATATAAAACAAATAAAGACCAGAATTCGTTCAATTATAAGCCGACAAAGACAAATATCAATACCACAATTTCGACACTAGAAAGATTGTGTTACGCCAAACTTCTTATCTCATTGGACCTTGTGAGAGAGAGTAGGTGTGAATAAATATCAATTATCTCATAGTAAGTATTCCTTCTCTGAAATCAATAGGACTGAATAATACAACAGTAATATACAATACATTAATAAGTCGAGTACCGGCGTCCCCCTCATGACATTTATGTTGGGGACGAGAAGTCCAACCGCGTTATACCCGAGCCACAATAACCAGGGTTGTCAATTTAGCTCTTCTTTTGGGGTAAGATTAATATTTTAGGGTCCACTCACGTTATATTGCGAACCGTGCTATATCGAAACGCTTTCAGTAATGATTTTTATGCAAATTTAACATCTATTACGGGACAGATGCATTTTATTACAAGGAACACATTTGATACAACTTTCCCCACTGACTGGGGTTGTTATGTTAAGTCACATTCTCCGGAATGATCACAAGATGAAGAATTTGAAGGAACACTGACCGGGCAAAATGCCCTCAAAAAATCAGCTGACCAGAATACACTTTTCAATATCACCTTTTTCCTTCATTGAATTTCATGAAGCCTCATTTGATTGAAACAAATACACAATATTCGTTCAAAATAATAGTTCAGTTTACACAGTCCATCTTAACGCCATCTTTCGCCACGTGCACGAACGAGGTGTTTGTACTCATCAAACATTATTAGCCACGTTAAAAAATATGGGTCATTTATAAAAAATATATATATATCTAAGAATTGAAGAGGATTCTTCTTTTTTCCCTTCAAGAAGAAAAAGATTCTTCAAGGATCAGAAAACCTTCACGTAATAAGACTGAAAGAAAAAGTTGAATCTCTTACTCGCCAACATAGATCCGTGGTACTGAGTTTATTTACTTTTAATATACAGTACACAGTTAACCAGGGCCGTACTTAAGGCAGTACGATCAGTGCAGCTGCACCACAGATCCCAAAGATTTTAGGGCCTCTTAAGAAAAAATGTCTAGAAAAAAAATATCTTATATTTTCAGTGTTTCGATTTGTTCAAGGATTCCGATATGTTACGAATAGATTATTGATCCAAATTAGCTCTGCATTAAAATAAACATTATTTTATGGATACTCAATTATCTATACTTAAACGTTACTTTGCAAGAAATAAGCTCTTAGTAATCAACTCGGGGTTCGACACAAAACACTAACTTTTGCAGACAGTCAGTAGTCAGTGTATATGATCAACCCTGTGTAATGGGACAGTACAACAGTACAGTAGAACTCAGTTGTGTGTGACGTAGAATAATAATAATAATACACCAAGAATAGACGAGTGATACGAAATTAAAAGAAAATACGCTGCTTAAATATGATGAATATTGACACGTAGTGAGAGGAGTCGGATATCTAAACAAACTAGAATTTCATTTTTACAAGAGTATCAGTCACTGACACTACAAACAACTATACCATCCTAATCGTTTCAATTTGGTCAATAAAAAAACAGGTCATATCATAACAACTAATAATGCTCTATGAGATAAATAACCTTATTTGAAATAAGTTTGGTAAGGAAACGGAGGAGTAATGGGGACAGACAGAAGATATATTTGTGGGCTCTTTTAGGGAAATATCCAGGATGTAATCCTACAAAGTGAGCAGTAGCTTTTCTAGTCGACATTCGAACACAGTCACCAACAATTTCAGCTGAACCACTTGGGATGGGTTCAAAGTGAAAAGAACAAAAATTACACATCTAAATTAGGTTTAAATACAAGTGGGGTTACTACAAAGTTGCCAAATTGGATATTTATTCAATTTTTATTTCTCGAATTTTCAAGTCCAGTGGTGTCGCTTTTCAATGTTGTTGTTTTTTTTATTCATTTTTCGAATTTAGGAGTAGACTCCAGTGCTGACGATTTTGATGTTTTTTTTTTTTAATTCTTTGATTTCGGGAGTGATTTCCACACTCGAAAAATTGAAAATGAATACCTAATTTGACAACCCTAGATGAAAATATCGAGTTTTTGTTGATATCAAAGGTGGAAAAACAAAACCGGACACGATGTGGTGTTTTCGCGGGAAATTAAGTCGTGGACATTTAATTTCAAAGTCAGAGAGAGAGAGAAAAGGAAGGAAGAAGCACCTTGAGGGGGGAGTACAGTTTGCCACGTAAAAATATCTATTGCTGGCACTACGGGACATAATAGAGTCTTCTTGTGAGTCAAAATGGATTATAGGGATTTCTTTAACTTACCTGGATATCAAAGAAAACGTTTTATATAGACCTGTTAGTTGCTCGGAGATCCTTAAGCTTGGCTGGCACACACACACATACAACATTCGCCATAGACTCTACCGGAAGTTTGCAACCAACCCACGTGATTACGCCCTTTCATTAGAAACCAGACAAGCACTGCCTTAACTCCCTTCTTTTTTCAGATAAATATTAAATGATAATTATTATTATTGTTAATATTATGAATAATAATGGTGAAATTTTCTTTTTTCAAAATGACAGTGTTTTGTCATGTACTTCAGAAATATCGTTTCAACTCTGCAAAAAAAACTTTTTTTAGTTATTTACTTCATCCTTGAATTGGAAACTTTTCCCATTTTCAGTTTTTTTGGTTTAAAGGGCAGAATTATATTTTTTAACCTTTGCTTTCCAGAGTAAAATAATGATTAAATGAATAATGCTAATAACTATTATTGTTATAATTATTATTAGAAATAATGAATATGCTGCTGAATAAAAAATAATGCTGTATTTTGACAATTTACTTAAGAAACATCATTTTATCCTTACAATATGGGGGTGGGGATAGTCCATATGTTCTTTGGAACAGAAACTTTTTACCCCTCCTAGTTTTTGAGGCTTCGCTTTTTTAAAAGCAAAATAATAAAGAAATAACAATAATACGTCGTCGTCGTCATCATCATCATCATCACCACCATCATCGTGATAATATTAGTAATGATAATAATGCTGATGAATAAATAAATAAGAATAACACGTATTTTCTTCATTTTCTTCTCAGAATTACCATTTTACCATTAAAATAAACTGTTGTTTTTGTTTTTTTTGTAACTTAGCTCATATTTTACTCGAAATATTTTTTTCAGAAGGAATAAGTACCTCCCTTCTCCTTGCCTTCCTGATTTTTAAGAGAGCAAAAAAAAACTTTGGGTATTAAATTTCCTAAAAAGCAAAAATAAAATTCTACGGGTAGGTAAAATGAACATGAAAAACTGCTTAAAAAGTTTGAGTTAGAAAAAAAGAAACTATGTTTGAAAAAAAAAAGTATTAAAAACTTAATCAATGTATTGTTATGTTACTGTTCACCAGAGGCGTAGACGAGGGGGAAGTATTTGTAGGCGCCCGAGGCCCCAATGGAGGGGGCCCAAAAGCTTTTAAAATAGTAGTTCACCTACTGCATTTCTACTGACACATCTCACTAAACATTTGAAATGGTCCCACAAGGAACCGAATCCTCCAGGGCCATCAAATTCCCCTAAATCTCTAGCTCCACCCTAGCTTTTGATTACAAACATTTTTCAATTTGTTTATTCTCATGTCGATTCAACTAAAAGTTAAAACTACTTCTCAGGGTTGTCGGATAGTTGGAGACGTTTCTGGTCCCAAACACGTAAAAAATTGCCAACAAATGTCAAAATTGTTTACAAAATATTGCATTATTTTTGTACTCACCGAAAAATTATGTTTTGTTTGAAATACTACTGCAAGAAAGTCAACTCTTCTGTTCCACACGATTGGCTGAATGTAATGATCCAGTTTAGCATTACAATTACATTGTAAATATAACCCCCAAGCATAACATAAAAAAAGTCTTATTTCAAACAGACAAATTTCCTGAGGAAACGGAAGTCATTTGGTTTGAAAGCATTAAAAATTACTCGCAAAAATGTTTTTCCAATTTTTTTAAAATGAAAATGTCCGAAAGAAATGAAATACCAAAAATTTTAATCTGGCCAAGTCAAAACGTTCATGGCCAAAAAAGGCCAAATGTGTAATAAAATGGCAAAAAAGGGGCAACCCTGCTACTGCTGATAAATTTTGAAACACCCTTAAACTCTTAGCAGACCTCTAATTTTCCGTCCCGACAAACTTTTCTTTAATGAAATAAAGAAAAATGAAATAAAAAGCACTAATTTGAAAGAATAAACCCAGTGGCTTAGTGGACTGGAGTGTATCATGTAACTTTTTACAGTTATTCGATATGAGTAAATGACTGTGAGCTTTTTTTCGTTATTTTTGACAGGAGGTGGGGAACGTCTTTTATTCCGGATTTTTTTTTGCTGCATCAGCATTAAATTTCTCAACTATCCCCTACAGGCACTTTTAAATAAAATATCTTTTTATTATTTGTCATTATTTTAGAATAAAATGAGTATAATCTAAGCAAAGGATCTCTTTGTCGTTTATCTTTATTCATTTTTTTACGTTAAAAGCTCCGCCAAGATTTAGTGATACTCTCGCTATGGAACTCGCTCTAACGGCATCGTTTGATGACACATGCGTTCTAAAGGCACTATTTAATCACGAATGCGTTTTAACGGCACATTTGTTTTTATTCTCGCAACTCGCAAGAGACAACGGTCTGAGAATGTATATTTATTTAAATTGAAAAGTAAATAATTTGCTTGTCATATTTTTCAATTTGAATGTCATATTTTTTTCCCCCTATTTGCTCACGTATCTTCTAACCCACTCGTTCTTACGGGAAATTTTCAATAACGGCATTCTACATATCGTAAATACAGAAATCTACTCTAATAACTAAACTACACAAAATGAATATTTATTGGACGATGTTATTGTTATGTTGACTGTTATTGTTTACTCAAATAAGTAAAAATGAAACTAAAGAATGAATCGGCTACTCCTTCAAAATTTGACAAGTTCCAACAAATGAAGAAATCTTACTTTTTTTTGTCTTTTATTAACAATTTAAATGATGATTCGTTTTATTTATTCATAAGATCCACGAAGTTGATATGCACGAACACATACTGCGGAGAAAGTTAAATCAAAGCATGTCCAAAAAGTGTGATATTATTTCATCTTGCGGTATATATAGCTTTTCAAAATATTTTGTGATTAAAAAAAGCAAATTTTTTTTTTCAAACATTTATTTAGATAGAATAAAGTAGATATTGTCAACTAATATCTATTTTTTTTACACAATATTAGTTTTTTTTCTCAACTTGACCAAAAAAGTGTGTAAATAAATATTAATTTTTTTCTATTTTCTATGGAAACAAAGACACGTTGACCCATTCACTCTTCTTTTTTGAGTTGTTAGGAAGAGTTGATATTTATAAAGCTCGGCTTAGTTTGGCATAAGACCAGGATAGTGGTGCACGCCTTTTTAGATCAAACTAACAATACTAGTTAGTAGGTTAGTTAGCCATCATCACTCCTGGGTAGACAGACGCTCTAGTTGCTAAGCATGACTCACACTTCATTGCCAAGTTTAAACCATCCTTCATTGTTTTTTTTCTATCACCTTGAATGTCAACAGTAAATTGTTTGCATCTTTTATTCAATTGTGTATTTAGGAGTCTCTCTAAAAAATAAAAAAAAATGTCAAAAATCTGAAGGAAAAAACTCTATTTTAATTTTTTAGAAACCATCATTCAAAACTGTCACCAAACATGTTTCTTGAGTTTTTCAAGTTGGTCTGACTGGCTGACTGGCCATGTATGCGCTGCACTTACAGGATGCACTGATAGGACTTGAGGACTGAAAATTTGAACATCTAATCCTTATCATGTCTAGACAACACTTTTTTTTTGTTTTTTGAAAATTCCTTCAAATATTTTTTTTTGGGGGGGGGGTCAGTTTGCAACGTAAGTTTGTGCTAAATTGATACCTTCATTTATGTCTAGCAGATTATTCCTCTTATTTTCTGATCAAGAGAATCCATAGAAATGACTCTATAATTAACAGTTAATAGAACTGGAGTTATCTCCCATGGACAGACATTTTTTTTTTTGTCATTCTATTCTTTTTTTAAAGTTACATGGAAAATTACTCCATCTTACTAATGTAACCTTATTTTCGCTGTTTTTATCACAGCATTTCAGCCAATGTATTCTATGGTCTCCCTTGCGTGCATGTTGCCCCTGTTCAACCTTCAGTATTCTTCAGAACTAATTTTGGTTGATTCCTAGAATCCATCCATAAATGAAGGTAACTCTTGTTAGTCATAGAATCAACTAAGGATTATTTCCCTTTTTTTTCAATGACAACAATAGAGAAAAAAAAGAAAAACACTCACCCACTCAATGTAAAAAACGGCTCACAAATAAAATGAAGATCAACTTAATTTCCGTACAAATCCTTGACATTTCATAAACTCGCCCACTCAATGTTGAAAGTAGCGCACAAATAAAATGAATACAAACAACTCTGTTTCCATACAAACCTTTACCGTTCCACACACTCACCCACTCAATGTTAATAACAGTATACACATAAAAACAATTTAACAAATTCTTTAAAAGCAATAACAATGTTTTTCTTTCGATTCATTTTAAGGCTAACATTTTATGCCTGGATTCTAGGAATCTACCCGAATTCTTTTCAAATACATCTTGTCACCTTCTCAGTTGGTGCAATTTACTGATGCAAGCGTCAAAAACTTGGTGCAGAAATGTAAGAACAAATCAGAGTGTATATATTGAAGAATGTCAAGTAGATGACAAGATTTATTTTTTAAACTGGACAACACTTAAACGATTGCAGCATATACCTGACAAAGGCCAAAGAACATATCAGCCGAAACATTGTGATGAAAAACAATGAAGATAAGAATACTATTTCAAATAAGCCATTAAATAATGGTAATAGTTCATCTAAAAAAAATTAGACTCTGGAAAATGCACTGGATGAAATATGTTAATCAGAACAACGAAGATGAAAATATTAGCATGAATAATTTTTAGATATGTCCACACATCACTATTAGATGCTTCTCAGTCAGTCAGTACCAATAATGTTAAACAACGAAAATAGGAAGGATGGAAGAGGTGTGATGTGATTAGAAGGCATGACATCATTAAAAGAAATCAAAATGATGATACTAGTTGGAATTGTTTGTTAAATTATGATAAAAAAAAGATGAAGACATTAGTCCAGATAAGTCTCAAAACAATGATAACTAACTAGAACTATGGAAATTCCATGGGTGTTTACAACCAAGATACTGTCATCACTCTTGCTTACAGATTTCTGCTATTAGAGTAAGCATTTAATTCTGTTTAAGTAACTTATGGGATGTACAAGCTATGCCCAGAAAGTATCCAGCTATTATGAATATCTTGAGAGTCTATGGTATAATCTTAATGTGGCTTGGCTACCAATCAGAAAGGACCTTACTGGGCATATGTGAATAGACACTCTCCAACAAGGTTACTCAGTTAGCAGTCAGACGCCATTGAGTTTGTGTACTGTGTGACCATTACATTTACAATGACAAGGTAATTGAAAGTTTCTGGCTAGTTCTCATCAAATTTCCAAGTAATATAGATGATACTATTATTACACTTTAATTTACAGTTTTATTTGAAACTATCAAATTAAGCTGTAACCAAAAGAATCTAAATAGGTTTCTTCAGGTTTCAAGTTGGTCTGGCTGGCTTTGTGACAGCTCATATATATATATATATATATATATATATATATATATATATATATATATATATGTATCATTTGTACAGGCTGCATCAATGGAGCTAAAGAGCTGAAATTTTCAACATTTACTCCTTATCATGCTGAGTGGAGCTAGAGGGCTGAAATATTCAACATTCACTCCTTATCATGTCTAGAGAAAAAAAATTGTTTTCTGAAAATTTCTCCCCAAAATAGGTTTTTAGTGGAGGTTTCAATTTACAATGTAAGTTTATGTCAAATTGATCCCTTACTTTGAGCCCAGGAGCTTTCATGCTTGTTTTTTGAAAATTCAAACTTTTTTAGTGATCACTGCCCAACAAAATGCGAGAGAAGTAACTTATTTGCAGATAACCCCCTTTTTTCTAATTTTTTAATTGATCAACCCCAACACTGCATACTGCCAAATGATGTTGGTATGCTGATGGTTTCTATTGATTGACAAATTTGATAAGGAATATTTTGTGCTTTGAAACTCTTTTGAAGGCTTTTTGGAAATATGACATTAGTCAAAGAATAATCCCAGTTTTCTGTGTGTTTTTCTAATTAGAAATAAATGCTCTCATTAGTTGATAAGCTAACTAAATTTGCAGGACAGATTTTTAGATTCTTAATTTATCTACTCGTATAATATGTCATGATGGCTTATATTTTTTTTTTATCTGTAACAGTTGTCAAATGGAGATAACTATCAAATGCTAATTAAAGAGTAGTCTCCCTAATTCATTATTAAACAAGAACCGTAAGTTCAATGATACATCCACCATCCATAGTAGTAATAGCAGAAGGAAGAGAAATAGGAGGAAGTGGAACAAGTAGTCTTCCTTTGAGTCAAATGATTCTTATACTTGTAAAAAATTGCGCTATTGAAGTATTCTGCAAGTGTTAATTTTGATAGAAATTGTAAATGGCCATTTTTTTTTTTTCAATACAACAACGCAGATCTCGGATGCTCTATGATGACATCACTAGCAGCTGGTAAAAAAAAATTGATCAGAATAGATTTCTTCTAATGGCATCAAATTTTTAATGACATCATACCTTTTAATGCCATGGCACCTCTTTCTTCCTTCTTATTTCCGTTGTTTAACATAACTGGGACCAAACGAGAGACCGACTGACTGAAAAGTGTCTCTTGTAGAGATGTGAGGATACATATAATGATTTTTTTTTGCTAATGTGCCAAAATCCAGGTTTATTCTGGTTGGACATAAACAAAGAAATGCAGACCAACATAATGTTTTTTCATGTTTTCTAAGTACATTGCAACTGCAAAATCATTCATTTTTTGATGACATGGGTAAATAAGATTTTTTTTTATAAATAATCAATCACTGTGGACAAACTTACCCGAGTATTGCAGAACAGGTTCAATAAGTAACTCTGTAGAAATTGTCGCGTGATCAATCTATTTTGGCAGCATGCCCTCTTGGAGGTGAAAAATAAACAAATTGGAAAGAAAAAGTTATTTTTCTCGCCTTTTGTTGGGCAGCGATCACTTGATAAAGACCAAAATTTCAAAAAACAAGTGTGTATGCTGACAAACACAAACTAAGGGGCCAATTTAGCATTAACTTACATTGCAAATTGATTCCCCAACGATAAACCTATTTAGTGAGGAGGGGATTTTCTGAAAAATAAAAAAAAATACGTTTTTCCTTGACATAATAATTTGTTAAATTTTCAGCTCTCTGACTCCATTGGTGCAGTTTGTATCCGCAGTACATTCATAGCCAGCCAGCCATACCCACTTAGAAGATGGGAAAACCTATGTTGACAGTTTTGGTTGATAGTTTCTAGTTTGCGGAATAATGGTTTCATCATGGGGGAGGGCTGAGGAACATATAGGTTGGAAATTCATGATGAAAACTAAAGAACACTCAGAGAGCGCATGCCTCTGTCAATGCTACTGTCAAGGGAGGTAATTAGGAATGGATCCTCCCCAAAATCCAATCACTTTTTCCGTAATCCATAGCTCACTCTTCCACAAAATTTCATAGAAATTCTTTGAGAACTTCTGTCAGATATTGTGTGAACACACATGAGTGTATGCATATATGAGTGTATGGGGGAAAAAACCCAGAAAAATGTCCCTCAATCCAAAAAAACTAAGTGCCCCAAAATTTCATTGTAATGCATTGTGTATTTTCAGAGATATTGTGTGGACAGATGGGAAGAAAGATGGAAAGGTGGAAACATGAAAAATGGCACAGATGAATAACAAAAATGGAGAGACAGGTCTCGATATCTTATGGAAAAATCATAAGGCTTAATCTCGTAATTTTAGATAATAAAAGGTTTCTTTGTAAGAATCGGAAGAACTGTTTCAAGAGATTCATTTTGAAACAGGAGTAGACTGAAGGGTCAGGCAATCAGGCAGTGCAAGAAAGCCCAAAGCACCAAGGGGCCCAAGTAGCAAAGGTTAAGGGGGCTATAATCCTTTTTGCCTAGAGGCCCAGAACACTTTGTGTCCGCCCCTGTTTTAGAATAACTTTAAAAGTCAAATTTCACTTTTCATTATAACTTTGCAGTTATCAAGATCCTTAAAGCCATGGGTATCTTCTTGGGGGTAAATGGGGAACTTGCCTTCCCATCCCTGATTAGGCCTTCTCACCTCGTATGAGGAGGTTTGAAAGTTGGAACCTTATAGACAGTAAAGGATAATGGTGCAGTACAATTGTTTCATTAAACCCCAATTTGATGTACACACATAAAAAGACTGCGTTATTATTCACTGGTAATAAGGATACTGCTAAGATATATTCCAACTACATCCTTTTGCCCCCTCCCCCCAAGGGGCAGTGGACACCCATGCTTAAGGCTGGTTTAGAAATAAATGTCCATGCAATATTTTCAATCTGCTTGTATGATACAATCACACAACACTTTCACTCTCAAATTGGATATTAGGGTGGCCTAACGTTCAACAGCATAGAGAATGAAATAGGCCAATCAAATTCGAACTCTGAACCAGTGAAAGATTTATAAGGGGGCAAAGGAGGCAATTGCCTCAGGTTCTTCCCGGGTCAAAAATATTATCATTAAAAAGTTGGTTTCTATGATAAGAAATAAATTGATAAGGATTACTGCATGGAATTCACTTGAATTTCATTTCATTATAACGCCTTCAATTTTTTTCAACTGAAGTGACAAACTTATTGCTTGTAATCCAGGTCTGCAGCATTTGGAGTATGGGTTTCCAAAATAAATTTGTTTTACCCCAAAATCTACTTGGAGTTTGGTGGCATGTACTTACATGTATATAATTTTCTTTGATTGTTTATCTTATTTGTGCTGTCTACGCCGAGTGACTCATTCTGTGTGCAACAACTAGAGGTTATTTTAAATAGTGTTTTGAATGATATAACACATTCATAAATATTCTGCTGGACTATATATCTATTTCTTTTCAATAAATGTCTGGGTTAGAAACAACAAATGCTAACATGGACAGTGAATGAACAAAATGAGAAGAGTGGGGACAAAGCAGTCGGTTTTTTTTAAATAAGAAAAAGTTTTTACTGAACATAATAAAGAGTAAAAGTTTGAATTTTCAACTCTCTAGCTTGATTGGCATGGCCTGTATGCATAAAACATACACAGCCAGCCAAACCAACTTAAAAAAGGACAAAACCTGTGTTGACAGCTTTGGTGTCAATTTTGGTTGGTGGTTTCTAATTATCTGGAATATGTCCTGATGCAAAAGGCATCAAGAAAAAAGGCATCAGTCAGAAAGACAACATTATAAAAATGTGATTTTAAAAAGTTTTGATTATTAATTATCCAATTCTTCCTGAGACATATGGTAGGAAATGAAAATAAAATCACAATAAAACTTTCAATCATTTAAATTTGTAAAAAAAAAAATAGCAAATCAAATTACTCAGCAGGTACAAATACTGTTGAGATATTTGTACCACAGAGTTGTCTTTTTGACTGATGCCTTTTGACCAAACATGATTGCAAATTTGCAGTTGTTCTTTTGACTTGCTTTCTGTCTTGATGCTTTTTTACCTAACCTGGCTATGCACTTACTTGATAGAACAGTTTGTGAGAATCTGTTTAGCATTGGTCAACTTTTGTATAAATCATTGAAAATCAGATTGTTATATCAAAGTGTTCCATGATTGAATGATGACAATAACGACAATAATGTGGATAATGAAGTTTGTCCACCATGATCCGAAGATGACCATAGTATAAGTTGCAGTTGCACTGAAGAGTAAGAAGTCATGATTTGCACTTGGTTTGGATTAAAGTGAGGGAGAGTTGCACATGTCTTCAGCCTCCCTCTCTCATCCCTGTCAGGTTGGATGGATACAGACTGTGATTCAGTAGATGACCAGGGGCGGTCAGCATGTCATTCCATGCTCTTCATGTTCAACAACATATTGCTAATTGTCACCTTTCTGACCATTAAACCAAGTGTTGCTTTCCTCTGCAAAGTTTGGTTAAGGGCTGGACTTTTCTGCTTTGAATTCTGAGTAGCCTTCCTCCTAGACTGGTTGCCAACCAAGGCTGAAGAGCTCATTTTGCTCTGCTATCAACACATATGTGGGGCTGGAAGATGAGATGTAAAGTACAGCTGGATTTAGGCGTTGGGAGTACTGGGACATTTCAGGATTGATGGACTCCTCCTACACAAAAATAAGAATATATGGTAATCACAAAATTTACACAATAGAGTCTTGCATGTAATTGTAACTGACAACTTATACATGCATAGAAAGCTCAAGTGAGTTATGTATCTGGAGTAAATACATATATACATGAATTATAAAGAAATGGATATATAATCCGACAGAATATTTATGAATGTGTTATAGGTTTGAAAAGTAATGGAGGTGATAAAAATTCAATGCAGAATAATTATTAGAATTTTATTAGTTTTCATAAAGTTAGTAAACTCAGATTTTTAGATTTTATATTCTTTATTGTATACTAAAATAGACCCATCCAAAAATGAGGGTTTATTTATGTATGGATTGGCACCAAGGAGCCTAAAGCTATTGAGTAATTTCTTTTTTAATAATTCAAGTAACCTAATTTTAAGCTTTATTTTCAAGTCTCAACCTATTTTAATGGATGATCACACATTTTGTATCTCAAGAGTTTCTAAGACATAATTGTTATGTCATAATAGAAAGGTAAATCAACCAATGAGATATGCCCGAGAAAAACAAACAGATGGAAAATTTGCATATAAGCTCATTATGTGGTTAAATGTTTACCATAAAAATATGTTTTTCAGATATCAGAAAAATATGAACTATTGTGATGCTAAAATGTTGTAAAAATCTATCAATATAAAAGCCATATATGCAAATTAGTATGATTAATTGTATAATTGGTTGGTTGTATGTCTGTCTGATTCCTTTTATAACCTAAAATATTATAATGGATTGGTCCTTGTGAAATAAAATAACATAGCTAATAAAAACAATCATAGTATTGTGATAAAATGAGATAGTCTGTTGAGATATAATAATGAAGGGTACGTCACAGAAAAGCTGGAAGTTTGAAACTAAAAAATAGAAAAAAAGATTGCTAATCTAGAAGATTTTTCAAATTTGGCCATAGGTTTTTCCTAATTTTTTCATTAAAATAATATTCAACTTAATTCTGCAATGAAATAAGTTATAGTTTTAATACAATAAGTTTCTTACTATGACTATGATGAATATCAGGGGTGTTTTTTCTTGAATAATATTTTGTCTTATGACTTTATATCTGATCACCCTTTAGAACAGCTTGAATTTAGTTGAGGCTTATAAGAAACATGAAGTAGAATACTTGATTTATTAAAAAAGTATTTCCTTCTTAAAAAAGATTTAGGCTCTTTAGTGCTGATCATCACATAAATAACCCAATCATTTTTGATGGGTACACGCTTGTTAATAGAATGATAGATGACTGTTATTTGTCATAATTGCTGTCATAATGAATGATACTGGTAAGAGAATAATATTTATATTTTAGGTCAGTAAACTGGTTTTATAGGAGATAGCATAAAAAAAAGTTTTTTTTAGTTATCCAATAGAAACTGTCAAGTGACCAATGTCTTTTGGTAGCATGCTGTGTTGGGGGTGATCAATAAATTATTTACTACTCTTGCATTTTGTTGGGCAGTGAAATAAAAAAAATTACGAATTTTCAAAAAACAAATACGAATGCTGCTGGACACAAATTAGAGTATAATTTAGCATAAAAATGCATTGCAAATTGAACCCCTCACTAAAACCCTATTTAGGGCGGGGACTTTTTAAAAAACAGTGAAAATGTTTCTCTAGACATGATAAGAGGTAAATGTTCAGATTTTCAGCCCTCTAGCTCCATTAGTGCTGCATATATGCAGGATGCAGATGTACAGAGCCAGTCAGCCAGACTCACTTGAAAACTGAAGGAACTTATGTTGACAGTTTTGCTTGATGGTTTCTAATTTAGATGAAGGTAAAAAGTAGTCAAAATTAATGGAATAATAGATGTCTGTTATCAGTTATAATTGCTGCTTTAAAAAAATATTTATATTTTAGGTCAGTAAACTGGTTTTTAAAGGAGATAGCATGAAGTGAAAAAAATAGTTGAAGTAGACAAGAGAGAGAGAGAGGGAGAGAGAGAGAGAGAGAGAAGTTGAAGTAAAGGAGAGGCTGCCACCCAGTGTTGCCAAATTTATTTTTATATTTACATCTAAAATCGAATCAGAATCATCTAAGAACATCTAGATTCTCTAAATATATATCTTAAACCTAGAAAGTACATAACCTATTATCAAATAAAATGTGACTTGGATCTCCAATATTCATTTTATCAAAATATTGCTTAATTTATCAAAAGTATTACTTATTTCATGACAATAAAATAAATAGAAATATAACTTATTTTATTGAAAATCAACCAAACAGAAATTTCTGACATCTAGGCACAACCAAAAACATCTAGATTTAGATGAAAAACATCTAAATTGACAACACAGCTGCCACCATCTGGCACCCTGAGGAAAGTGAGGACGTGTCCAGCCTGTCTCCCACTTCATCCTTTACTTTCCTCCCACTCCGCCTCCAGGCGACATAATTATCCGTTGCCTTGACAACACGCCCAGACAGGAAGTGCTTAATTTATGCAAGGCCCGTAATTCATTGTTCCTTGTTGAGTTTTCCCAAAATTGATCAAATTATTACTAACTCAATTAAAAAGAGAGATGTTTAGAATTTTGCAATAAAAAGGCAAAATTGCACAAGGGAAAAAAAAAGGAGTAGAAATCATTGAAAATTACAGATTCCACTGTATTTATATATATATATCATAGAGAAAATCATAGAGGAAAAATTATCATTTATATTATTATAATGCTCTACCTACCTCTTTGTTAGGTATTGAGTACTCCAAATAAATTAATGAAATCAACTTCACTACCTTTTGATTTTATGTTTGCCTTTAAACATTCAAAAAGTATTATCTGTGAATTTTATATATATATATATATGTATATATTGGAGCCATATATATATATGTATATATATAAAGGCTGCAAATCTGTGTACAAGGGTAACTTGACCACTGGATGAGGATAGGATACATGGCACTGACCTCTGGTGATCTCTAACGGTCAATTTAAGGCCAGGTCAATCTAGTGAAGTTTGGTGAAATTTGCAATTTTCAAATCTAACACAGATGGCTGCATCCTAAAGGCTGCACTTTTGTGTACAAGGATAACTTCATCTCAAGATGAACGCAGGATAGGTGGTGCTTACCCTTTTTGACCTGTAAAGGCCAATCAAGGGTCAAGTCAATTTTGGAATATTTAAATCAAACAAAAACAGCTGCATCATATGGGTTGCAAATTTGTGTACATCAATAATCTGTCCCCAGGATGAACATAGCATATAAAGTGGTGACATCTTGTGACCTCTAAAGGTCAATTTAAGGTCAGATCATTCTGGTGCTCTCAAATCTCACAGAAATGTTTGCACCCTAAAAGCTGCAAATTTGTGTACAAGGGTAATTTGAATCAAGGATTAACATAGAATAGGTCATACTAAGCTCCAGTGATCTATGAAGGTCAATTTTAAATCAGATACAATGAAGGTAATTCTGAACAAATTAATGTAAATAAGTTGTAAAAAATCACACATTAACTAATAATAAGATCTCGAACAGTGTGATTTTGAACAAAACTGAAAACTTTTGAACACTTTTGCTGGTATACCTTTGTATATATGTATATATGTATAGAATGATATTTGCAAGGATATTTACCCAGTGTATCTCAACAGTGTGTGCTTAACTCACTATTCAGCAACAGGCAACATACTGAGTAGATATCATTGCAAATTTCATTTTATGTATTAATGGCTCTATTTGCTTTGATGAATATTGAGCACTGTGATTAAATATCATCAACAATAGAATAAATCTGTTTCTTTTTTGTATTCTTACAAATTGCTAAAAACATCACAAACTATATATTTATATAAATATATATGCGGGACATATGTGGCCTACAGTCTTCATATAAGACAGCTGGAGCGCTTTCAACAACAATGTTTGTGAGAATCATACGTGTGCATTAGGAAATGCACATAAGTGATGTTGACGTGCTTGAAAGATGTCATAGTGATAGTACAGAAACCATAGTCCTGAAGCATAGGCCACGTTGGAGTGGTCATTTAGCAAGAATGAATGATGAAAGAATCGCCAAGCAGCTTTTGTATCGAGAGCTTGCTTATGGAAAACATCCTCCTCATAAGCCAAAATGAGATACAAATATTGTCTAAAGGTCTCACTCAAAGCCGCAAATATTTCAGTTGATGACTGAGAGACCATGATTCTTGACTTAAATAATCCACTGTTGCAAAGTTGTATTCAAGGAGTCTCAAATTAAAAATGAAAGATCGAGGAGTAATGCACAGAAGAGATCTGACTTTAAACATTGAACTCAAAAAGTGACTGCCAAGAAGGAACTTGTCATATCTGTGGGAGGGCCTGCCTCAGCAAAGCTGGAAAAAAGCCATCTACTGAAACATGAAAACAGACAACAGGTGAATTATCAAATAAGTACAGATCACAACATCTGTCATATCTGTGGAAAGGAATACAAGTTAGTAGGAAGGCTGAAAAGTCATACTAGAGTGCATGGTAGTTGTGCACTGGGTACCAGTATTATGAACTCTTTTGTGTACATATTTTCTGCCAGAAAATCCCTGGCTGAGTTAAAAACCCACATCTGTTTTTGGCATAGTTGACTGATTCTTTGGAGTGACATCATGTGATAGCTTTACTCAAAATAAAGGTATATCCATGTATATGCATGTATAGATACTTTTAAGAAGAATCATTAGCATTGTATCAAAATCTATAACCGTGGGAAGAATCATCAGCAATGTATCAAAATCTTTAATTTTAGAAAGAGTTATCAGTATCGTAGCAAAATCTACAATTGTGGAATTAGTCATGAGCATCGTATCAAAATCTATGATTGTGGAAAGAGTCATCAGTATTGTATCAATATCTATAATTATGAAAAGAGTCATTAGCATTGTATCAAAATCTATGATTGTGGAAAGAGTCATCAGTATTGTATCAATATCTATGATTGTGAAAAGAGTCATTAGCATTGTATCAAAATCTATAATTTCGGAAAGAGTCATCAGCATTGTATCAATATCTATAATTTTGGAGTTATTAGCATTTTCAAAGTTGTTCAGACTATTGAACACATCCTTTTTGTTGCTTTTCTTTCATGTTAGTCACCAAGCTCTTCAAAAAAGGGCCCCCATTACTCAGTGATGGATTGAACTTATTCACTTGGTTAGCTTGACTACATATTCACCAAGTTTCGGTGTGTCTGAATGTTTTTAGATGAATTCATGCAACCCTCATATATTGACTTATTTCCTTGCTTTTGTTGTTTGTTCTTGCAGCATTTTGGCGGTTTTGCTGTCTGCAGATGTCTGATGTATTTTGAGCGTTAACTCTTGATCTGTGGGAGCATCCACTTCCCTTGCTTTAAACATCATGTCAGTGTCTTCTCTTTATGAGTTCTTGAAACTGTCTTCTCCATACCATCTATGTATTCTCCCTCAAAGCCCCATGCTTGCGTTTTGAAATTTCAAATATGTCAGACACTCAAAGAAGGCCAGTAAGTACGTTGGCTGAAATGTTGGGATGAAGAACAGCAAAGACGATGAAATTAGTCTGAATGAATCAATTTTATAGTGCTTAATGTTGTTTCATTTGTTACATAGAAAAATAGGCTCGTAGCTTTTTCATATTTCTTTCTGAAACATTTAAAAGATAATCCAAAAGTTAAAGAAATTTCATACCCAAATGGGATCTCTGAGAGGAATTTTCTAAGGCAGTGCAAAGCGAACTCCCATATCCATTAACCGTACTGTTTTCATTTAGTGAGTTATACTGTATTTTCTCGCCAATTAACAAAAGATTCATCCTATTTTATTAATGGATATATTGTGTAGACTTGAAAGTTTCAATACTCAGCTCTACCCAAGAAACCCCAGTACAATGTATCCGCTGTACCCTCCCCTTTAAGACTCTAATGAAAATTGCCCAGTGCAGATGTTTTTGTTCTCTTGTATTGTTAGAAACTGTCAATACAGGTTTCTTCAGTTTTCAAGTTGGCCTGGCTGGCTATACATTTATCATGCATACAAGTGGCACCAATGGAGCTGAAATTTCAAAATTTACTCTAGAGAAAACTCTATTATTTTTTTTTACCCCCTACCCATCAGGTTTTTAGTGATAGGTTATATTAGCAACGCAAGATTATGCTGAATTAGTCCCTTATTTTGTGCTCAAGAATATTCATGCTATTTGGGGGGGGTAAATTCAGACTTTTTTAGTGATCACTGCCTTATCAAAATGCAAGAGAAGTATTATTCATTGATAACTCCTTCTTCCAGTTTTTTAATTGTTCCCCACCAACTTGGTCACATGATGGTTGATATTAAGTGACAAACCAGACCTGTTTTATGTAAGTTGTTATGTAATGGTTGGAGTAACTCTTAAATTTCATTATTCCTCTCTTTTTTTTAACAACTTTTCTTTGAAGGCGTTGGCTTTATTTTTCCCAGACATCTCGTTATCAGAGTCTATAATAGTGTCAACATTTGAAGCCATGTAAATAAGAATAAGAATAAATATGGTCAGAATAAATTCTATTCATGACGATACCAGTGTTTTCCACTGGAAAGCATCTGAAATAGAGTAAAAGAAATATCTGAAAATATCTAGATTCTCCAGAATCCAGATGTTATTGATAAACCTGTTAGAATGAAGCCCAAAAATACTTTTTTTTCTGAAATAAGAAAAAATTAAAAAAAACGTTTTTAGTGGTGTTTCGTGGAAAACTGATGCTAATTTTCTAGTCTGCAGACAAAACAGTATGGCCAGGAGTGCTGGAACGCATGAACACATCAACAAACACATGAACAAATATGCACACACAAATGCTCTTATAAAAAAAAAGAAGGATAGAACGCTGTGGTTGTTCGGCTACTTTGAACTCAAGTTTGACAGCCTTCTTCCTGTGTAGGGATTGTGGGAAATCATAGTTATGGTTTTAAAAAAAATCAATAAATTTTCATCTCTCAAGGGATATTGAAATGATCATCTAGACTCTCTCTCAGGAGTTGAAAATGATTTATGAAATTTTTAATTTCAAGAAAAAATATTTTTTTTTAAAAGAATTTTTTGCAAAATTTCATTGATTTTTTTTACTCAGCCATATTGCTAAAAATGTAAACATTTAAATCACTGAAGCTTTTTGCCAACTTGCGTTCTGGACACAATTTTTATTGATTATCCTTTTGTACTTTTCATCAAGTGATGTTACAAATCAATGAAACAGAAATTGATTTGCTTCAATGAATTGTTAGAGGTGTGGTAGGCTGAACGGTTAACAGCATGGAAAAAGGAATTAGTGAACCAAGTTCAAACTCCAACTGTGACAGTTGGTGTTCATTTTGCTCTCAGAAAAGCCATGACTCCATCTAACCTTGCTACAGCAGGTCAGACATGGTTCTTCAACCTTGGTTGACAACCACTCAAGGAGACAGAAAAATCTGATTCCAAACTGGGAAAGTCCAATACCTTGTCCAGTGTTGTGAGAGATGAGCAACAGACAGAATAGAGAACATTTTCCCACAAAGTATGTTTAATGGGGCTTTGGTGAAGCATCAATGGGCCTAGCAAGTTGGCTTTGGATTATGATAAATCACTCAAGTAGAATAAAGGAGAATGAAAATGGAATGATGGAATGATGTGACCCCCTGCCCTAGCTCTCATGACACATCAAGTACAAGTGAAGATTAGAAAAAATAGATTGACAAGTTGGGGTTAGTCACTTAATAGAAACCATTATGTGGTCAACATCTTTTGCCAGCATTGGGTGAATCATTTGAAAAATTGGAAAAAGGGGTGATCAATGAATAACTTGCTTATCACGCCTTTTGTTGGATCATTAAAAAGTTTGAATTTTCAAAAATTGACTTGAATGCAGCAAGACACTAACTAGAAACCTATATTGTACATCGAGCCCCCATTGAGTTGTAAATGTTTAAATTTTCAGCCCTCTAGCTCCATTGGTGCCAACTATATGAGCAATACATAGCCAACCAGCCAGCTACACCAGCTTGAAAACTCAAGAAAACTATTTTGACAATTCTTGTTGATGGTTTCTCATAAAGTGTTCCACCTATAAACTTCTGTTCACGTGTTTACTACCTTAATGCAAAAGTTCCCAGAACTAAAATTTTGAAATGTTAGGGAAATCTTAGAAGTCTCTTTGAAGATTATTCAGCTCTCTATTGCTTGAGTGTGCTTACCTTTAAGAATTGTTTGAGAAAAAGTAATAATTATTCTTTATTTTTGTGAAAATCATAATTCTGTTGACCATAACAGTTACCATAACTGCCAACATATATTTCTTCAGTTTTTAAGTAGGTTTGGCTGGCTGGCTGGCTGGCAGTGTATGTATGTATGTATGTATGTATGTATGTATGTATGTATGTATTATGCATATAGGCTGCAGCAATGGAATTAGAGGGCTGAAAATTTAAACATTTACTCCTTATTATAGCCATAAAAAATGATTTTCATGTTTTTTGAAAATTCACCACCAAAGTAAGTTTTTAGCAGGGGGGGGGGGATAGTGTCAGTTTGTAATATGAATTAATGAATGAATGGCTTGGCTTCTAAGTTTGTGCTAAATGGATCCCTCATTTGTACAGAAAATCCCCACTTTTTAGTGATCACTGTCCAACAAAAAGCAAGAAAAATAACTTATTCATTGATCAACCAACCCATTTTCCGATTTTTTCACTCGATCACCTCCAACACGGCATGCTACCAAAAGATGATAGTCATATGGCAGTTTCTATTGAGTGACCAACCAGACCTGTTTGCTCTTCTAGTTTAATCTGCAACAGAAGCTAGAAAAAAAGTCAGGGAATACTTTTCCCATGCCTTTCTGCGGCACTATACCGCTGTACGTGTTGAGCCTATTTTCCTCACTCCAGAATTTCAGTTCCAGTGATTAAACTTTTACCGACCCAGAAGGTTACAATATTTTTTTTGTCTAAAATCTACTAAGCAGTGAAATGAGTCACTGTCATTGTTCAACTCACTTCATGAATGATGTATGATGACAATAAACGTAAACACGATGGCATATAAATGCTTGACAGAAATTTGTAACAATTAAACATTGTCTGAACGCACAATATTGAACAAATCATGGCTATCCACAATTGTGTATTTATGCACTGGGACAAAAGTCGTAAAGTGTAATGTGATTTTTGCATGACAAATATCACAGTGTGAACAGTGAAACAATAAAGAGGTTCTATCAACAGATGCATCCCTGGATTAGTCAGTAAAAGCTTCTTTTATGTAGTGCAGGGGGTAACGGCAGATTTGGGGAAGTTTGGTTCCTTGAGGGTCCCCTTTCAACTGAGATTCGTTATTGTATAATGTTTCTAGAACTGCAGTAGGTGAACTATAACTCATAAAGCTTTTGGGACACTACCTCCATTGCCCTCCATCAGATTGGGACCTGGGAGGTGATTCAAAATTGCACTTGCCTTAGCAATGCCCCCAAAGTAGAGCAAGTGTTCATGATTTCAAAGTTGTTTACTGTTGCAAAATCGACCAGATTGTCACCTCTTTCATTCTGTGCTTTGTATCTGAACTTGCTGGTACAGCTTCCATGTCCTATCCTACCTGAGTGTTGATGTCTCCCGTAATGACGTTGGAGTATTCTTTTTCTTTTTATGCTACTTGCAAACTTCATCTTGATATTTTTGTTGCTTCTTATTACAAATCTCCTCAGACTGGATAAAATTTGAAATAAAGCAGCAAAAATATTTGGATGGATGTAAATAATAGCATGAAGAAGGAAAAAAAATTGTTAGTAATCACTGCATTATAGTTTTATAGAATTTATGGTTTTCATTAATTAACTGTATTTTTTTCCACCAGAATCTACTGTGCACTTTTTTAATGATCTTCTAAAATATATTGTCATATCTAAATATCTTCTTAGAAAGTTTGATTTTGGTTATAACTGCAAGAAAATAGCATAAGGCTAGTTGTAAGTAAAAGAAAAAATACTTTTGCGTGCTTATGGAGGATTTCTGAGTAGATTAAGGCTGTTTTTACGTTTTTGACTAAGAAAATACCGATTCCGCCATAATTGACAGGACTTTCACCAGAAAAAGTATAGTAAAGTTTTAAAATTTTGTGCTTATGCTGTATGCTGAAAATTCCCAGCAATCCACTACATAAATGTTAGTATATATTACTACCATATATACTCATGTAAATGTCGATCTCATGTAAAAGTTGCCCCCCCCCAATTTGATTATCTCATGGATCTCATGTGAAAGTCAACACAAGTTCTTCAAAAAACAACAGATCAACATTTGTGAATCAAGGTATTATTCAGAACATAAATGTTAAGACGAGGAAATCAATTTTTCTACCCTATTATGAAATCATCAAAACACATTGAGAAACCTTAAACAAGGTTGCATTGCTATTATAAATACCGGTTATTACATTTAATATTGACCTACATCATCTAGGTAAAGCATTGCTCCTGAATCCAGTGGTGATGTGTATTTCTGAGAAAATGTTTTGTTTCTACTTTGTCTGCTTCCCGGTCAGGTTAACAGCTACGCAGCTTGGCCGAAATTCATTGAGATCATATTATTACTGGGTCAGTATGTCGCACCATCATCTCTTATATAAGCTAGGCCAATATGTATTTATTGGTTGTTCACCATAATTACCATATATCCGAATGGGTACTTACGGTAATTATGGTATTTTTCGGTAACTTAAAATCATGATAACACAAGTCTGCCTACAATTTGCAGATGTAAACACAGCTAGGCTGAAATGCATTAACGATGTATCATTACTATCAGTTTCATATCATCAAAATTTTTGTAATAAAATACTACTGATTTATTTTTTTTTCATCAATGCTTTGCTCTTATTTCATTGCATAACAGAATTTTGATACTTTTCTGCTTTCATGCAGGATTTGATTGGACACGCATGTGTTGGTGATTTCTCTCAGCTACACTGAGCAGTGAGACTGTATGACAGTCAAATGTTTGGTAATTTTTCATCAGAAAAAATACCAGTAGCTCAAAATGTGTTTCAGCATTATAGAAAAGACAAGGAAAAAAGGGAAATGAAAGAATTTGGCACAGAGTTTTTTTTTTAATTTATAGTAGCTATGCAGCCTTATTTATGTGTTTTATTGGTCATGCTTTTTTGGCTGTGTGTTTTGATGCATAAAAACATTGGTATTATTACTGTAATTCATTATTTTTTCTTTTTTTTCATTCAGAGACCATTTTGGCTTTTGCTTATTGATGCAGTATTTTGGATTCTAGTGTGAATTTCAGTCCTTCAAAAGTAGTATCCATGTTATAGTCAACCATAGATTTAAGTTAGAAAAATAGTCTAAAAAATTTGACTTTTACAGGAGTACATATGGTATGTATGTAAAGGGAAAAAATGTTTATATATATATATAGTCTAGAGAGCTATATAGCTTTAAACACCAAGTATTAAAAAAACTTTTTCAAAGGATTTTTTTTGTGTCACTTCAAATATATATATATATACATATATATATAAACATTTATGAATCTTTTTCTATGTTCAGGATTCTTATCATAAATCTAGTGACTATCTTGTCCAAAAATGACTTCCTCTGTGTTGATCAAAAAGAAAAGATAAGTATTTAAATGCTGTTAGTTTTCCTTAGTTTAAGCGCAACCTATCTTTCTAGATTTTTCTCTGAATTAGAAATTATATACCCAGACTGTAACCAAAACACCAAAACTGCCAACATTGGTTTTTGAGTGATTCTGGCTGGCTATCAATGTATACATTTATCACACTGACAGGCTGCAATAATAGATCTAGAGGGCTGAAAATTTAAATATTCACTCCTATTCACTCACGCCTAGAAAAATGGTATTTTTGTTTACATCGAATTTCATTCTGTCATATTGTATCAGAAATACTGTATTTCACTACTGTATATTGCAGCCGCAATATACAGGGTTTAACGTTGGTTTAGTGTTACGTCCACGAGTCTGACTCAAAGTCAGTTTTCACTAATTGTCGCAGTTCACACCTCAAGGGAATACTGTCTGCTTCACTGGGATTTGGAATAAATCTCTCTTTCACCATTTCATGCGGGTGATTTATGGCTAAAGCACTTACACAACTTCCCCTGGCTGATCCAACAACCCTCTCAATAGGTTTCGACTGGATGGGGGTCAATTTGCAATGCAAGTTTTTAGTTTGTATTTTTTAGTGATCATTGCCGCTGAAAAGACCAGAGCCGTAACCTTATTAATTGCTCACTCCTTTTCCCAATTTTTGATGTGATGGTTTCTATTGAATTGTATTCCCTAAGGTCTGTAAACAACATGTTTCAATTGATTGAATAATTGCACCAGCAATAAAAAGGTGAGTAAACTTCAAAGACACTTCTAAGATTTCCCTAGCATTGTGGAAAAGCTGGCGGTAGCAACTTTTGTATCTAACTAATGAGGATATGATGATAATGATGATGATCGCTTGTACAAGCGCATTGTCATGTGTCCGCATGTGTGTGAGAAAGGACCAGGTGCACAGTCCTGTCCTAGTTCCGCAAGATGTTCTTATAATCAATAGCAGAGCAGAGGCTAAGAGTGCAGAACATTCCTGTTGCTACATACAGCACCTGGTGTTCTAAGATGGTCACCCGTCTTGTAAGATTCAAAGTGGCTTAATTTCGATGATTATTTGAGAACCGGTGTATCCAATGCAATTTGGCTTTGTACAAAACTTAATAGACATAAAAGAAAACTAAATAACCAAGAAATAGGACTGGATTAAGCTATTGCTTCATGTTATAAAGGGGCCCTAAATAAGGAAAATGTACATAGATATTAAAACACATACATTTTTCACTTGCAAAGTAACTGAATTTTTTCATTCGCTACTCAGCTAGATAATATGACAAATATGACTGACATTTCAGTAATAGTATTAGGTTGTCCTACATAAAATGGCCATTTATAGAGAGAAAAATAAAAACAACTCAAAGATGTAAACAAGTCTGGTTTGATAATGAAAATAGGTTCTATTTGCTTATATAACTTCTTTCCATAGGGCTTCAAGTGAAAAGATTTCTTTCTTTTTTTTCTTTTATAGAAATTAGTGTCTTTTGAAGCTAAAAATTCTTCAACTGCTATCATTACCTCTTCTTTGTTTGCATACTTTTTATTGGGAAAAAATCCCTCAAGGACATGGAATAGGTGATAATCTACTGGAGATAAGTCTGGTGAATATGGATGACATTATAAGATTCCATAATTAGGTTGCAGTAACTTTGTTTTAGTCGGATTGCCAGTGTGTGGTCTGGCATTGTCGTGTGACAAAGTGGTCCCATGTCTGTTTACCAATGCTGGATATTTTCTGGCTAACTGTGAATGCATTTCATCAATTTGTTAACAGTATGAATGAGCTTTCAAATGCAAAATTGATATTCTTGAGAGCTTGAGTATCATTCTTACTGAGTTGGAACTTATGCAAAAACAATCATCTGATTTTCTTTTTCGTACAGCATCTTCAAAATGAGAGGATGATCTTATTAGAACTGATATGATGAATCATAAGTTGAAAATTCAAAAGAAAGCTAAAGTTGTATACTCAGTTAAATATGTATAACTACATTTTTTGCTTCAGAATTTGTTGAAATTGCAATCATAAAGACAAATACCAAAAAATATTTGCTGAGATATTTGAAATTCTTTTTTTTTATAGAAGAATTATGTCAGAGAATGTTTTTCTTCAATCTCTAAACAAAAATGTCCTCCATCTGGTACTTATTGCGAAAATAGTTCAATGTTATTCACAAATTTAAAAGAAAAAACAAATTGTTTTCGTTGTCATAGTAATTTGTTTTTAAAACATTTTGTTCCATAAAAAACACTGTAAAACTTATAACTGTAAATATGCTGTAATTTTCAACAGTTCTGGGGGTCTTTATTTGTTTCTATATTTAGTCATAGATTATGACTAATATATAGTCTTAGTACCTACAGCTTCTGTAACAATGAGTGAGAGGTCTCATTAAAAAAGGTCACAAGTAAAAAAAGGTTTGAGAAGCCTTGGTTTAGACAAACTCACAAAAAAAAAAAAATCAGCACCATCTTTTTTGGCAGGAACCTCATTACTTTTTTAACAAATTTGGATAGAGCTTATGTATTCACCCATGTCTGTCTGTCTGTCTGTCTATTTGTTAGATTGTTTGTTTGACTGTTCACACAATATCTCCAAAGGTTCTCAATCAATTTCAAAGACATTTTGTAAAAGGGTAGGTCATGGCTTATGGAACAATTGACTGAATTTTGGGGCGGATCAAAGAATTTTTTGACAATTTTGTTAACATTGCAAGATAGAACAATTTTTCAACCTTTCCGGTTTAATAACACAGTAATAAGATCATGCAAGCTGAGAAGTATGCAACGTGTGCATGAGAGAATCATGCTCAACCTTACATGGAGAGATCACAAGACAGCACAGTATATAAGGAAGAAGACAGGTGTCCATGACATCATAGAAACTATTAAAAAACTCAAACGGCAATGGGCAGGCCATGTTGCAAGGATGAAAGACAACCGATGGACATCACATCTCACAACATGGATCCCCAAAGATCACATAAGAAACTGAGGCCGACAGAACACAAGATGGAGAGATGAACTGGACCGATTCAGGAAATACTGGCTCCGTGACGCCCATGATAGAGAATTGTGGTGAACCCTAGGGAAGGTCTATGTCCAACGACGGACGTTAAAAGACTGATGATGATGATGATGAATAAGATCATAATGGTGATATCATAGATAGATATGATAAAATGCATTATAGTTGTTTTTCATACTATTGATATGTCTCTGATGAATGATTATTATCAGCTTCTATGACTGGCGTAGTCTGGGATCTATAACTTGATCTGTCAATTTTTAGTGACAATGGTGTTGACAGAGGTATATGTTCTCTGAGTGCTTTCAAGTTTTAATTGCCATTACAGAACACCGTTTCCATTTTGTTTTCCACTCAAAGTAATGGGGTGGGGTGCAAAGAGAGGAAGACTCATTGACATCATCATGAGTTATTGAGGGGAGAAATCAATGCTAAACAATGTTGTATGCTAGTGAGTGAAGTAGAAGATCCATATAGGGTGCTCATTTTTTTGTATCAGGCCAACTTGAGCTTAGTAAATATTAAGAAACAAATGATTCAGTGTAATTTACTATCATGATATACCACATGTATTTGTATATTTATTTTTTGTTTGAAACACCCCAAATCAATTAAATAAACATTGTTATGAAAGGAACATAACCTACTACATGATAATATGAAAGAGTTGCGTCTCCTTAGAAAATTTTCTATTACCCATGTTTATAAAATGCAATGTGTATTCATACATTTCATATATGTCGTCATTTTTGACAGCATGGTTACATTAATACTGAACATAATCTTATAAATCATAGCCCTGCTTAAAATTATTATCACATCTAGAACTAATGTTGACAGATGTTCCTAATGATTGCCTGTCAACACCTGGTACTGCCAAGAAGTTCTATAAAAAGTTTTTCTGTAAAGTATTCAGCCATTTACCATTAATGAAGAAAAATGCCGACTCAGGGCAATAGTACTTTAGTCTGCTTCAAAGCACTCTCATTGGGAAACACCAACCTTAGCGTACCTTCAACTTTTCTGAACAGTTTACTACATAGCCCTCTTTCAGTACTGCCATCAGTTGTCTCCTCAAGCTCATCCATGGTCTAAAACCTCTTTGGGAAAATCCAGAAGTCGTAGGAAGTCAAATCTGAACTGTAGCAAGGCCAACACACCTGGGTGATGTGATGTTTTTCCCAGAAAACCCATCATTAGACGTGAATAATGACTCGCTCAGTTATTGTGAATTCAATGTTGCACAGTATACAACCACACTCAATGATGTCTCTGGGACAACTGAATAACCTCATAGGAGAATGTCAGTTCTAAAATGCACAGTATAACCTTCTGATTGGTTGTTAAGTTAAATCAGGGCCACACAACTGGTTTTTGAGATATTCAAAATGGTTGGATGCTCTCCAGGCAGACTTTGTATCCACTTTTAGTGTGTAAACAAAGCTTCATTACCCTAACCCTTGTAAGATAATTTACAAAATGATCTGTCGGGTGATATTTAGTAAAAGGAATAATTTATAAAATCATCTGTTGGGCAGTAATTAGTAAAATTATCCTAATTTAAGAGACAGACTGTTCAAAGAGGCTGTTGGGCATTGTCAGATGTGTCAGTAGTAATTAGGTACACCAAATATAGACATCAATGTAGGTTGGCCTCATGATCTTCCAATGATGATGAATAGTGAATTGGCTGGAGATCACTTGTTCAGTGTCAATGCTTGACCACTACAGTTGAGCCATCTTGTGTTACACTAGTGATAAATAAGTGACTATTCTTAGTTCAAAACATTCTGATGTCAAGTCTTCTGTAATAGCTAAACCGAGAAACTGTTCTACTCGTCACAACTGAAAATTTGCAACTTTATACCAAAATTAAAGTATATTATTGGCTAGCATTTTAGATGTCCTTATTTCCTTAAAAAATTGCACCGAAATATTACTCCGTCCAGTGTATCAGTGTTATTCAGGGGAGGCTGGCACCTGTGTATGATGTTATGTATGAAACATGTTTTTTTTTAATAGTAAAATGAATGATTTTACAAACAACAAAAAGGGTTAATATCTAATCAAAATATAAACCCATTTAAAGCCGTATTTTTTCCTAATGATCCTCTGATGATAATAGGCCATTTCTATAGAATTCCTCAAGTAGTTACAAATTCATTAAAAGCACAAACTATGGCTTCCCTATCATTGAAGCTTTTATTACAGATATGGCTTCCCTATTATGGAACCTTTTATTAAAGATATAAAGTCAAAATGCTTGAAAAGATGATAATCTGTGGAAAACATGTCACCTGGAAATGAAGGATGCTACAAGACTTCATTCCTCAATTCTCTAAGCTTAGACACAGTCAGCTGAGAAGTGTGGTATCTTGCAGTGTTATGGAGGATTTCATTCAGTGGGACCCATATTTCTAACTATTTAACCTATCCTATTGGCTCGAGATGATATAATGTGGTTGCAGTTAAAGGTCTTAAGTCTCCAGAAAGTGCTCAGACAATTATTAGTGGGTCGTTGGTAACTACTGTCCATAATTTTTCTTCATTAGGAACAGGTTTGGGCCTCCTTTGAGGTTTACTATTGGTATTCATATTTCAAGAGCTAAACCTATTAAACTAATGCTGAACAGTTTGCACTGCAGTAATGTTCTCTCTGAATGCTTTGTTGATGTTATCAGCAGCTCGAGCAGCATTATGTTCTAAATAGGATTTTTCTTAGCCAGGCACAATTGCTGTTTGTGTGGTGCAAAAACCTCCAAAGATAATGAATTATATTTGAAACCATCAACCAAAACTGTCACCAGAACTGTCAACATAGGTTTCTTCAGTTTTTAAGTGACTCTGGCAGGCTACGTATGCATGTATTACACATACAGACTGCACTAATAGAGCAGGAGATCTGAAAAAATTTTTTCCAAATCCCTCTCCTAAATAGTTTTTCTAGTAGGGTTCAATCTACAATGTAAGTTTATGCTAAATTGCTCACTTTGTGTGCTGTAGCATTCATGTTCTTTTATTGAAAATTCAGACTTTTGTTGATGATCACTGCCTAATAAAGTGCAAAAGGAATAACTTATTCATTGATCATATGAATTTACCAGAAAAAAATATTCTTCTTTGAAACATGGTATTGTTATCAAAGATTTCCTTACAAAACCAGAGAATTTTTTCAGTCGTCTTGTTGATCTCGAAGCAGAACTTGATGCAGGTTCTTTGCCCCTGAGATCAGCACTTGCAAAAAACGCCAAAACACCTAAATAAAACATTGCAAAAGTAAGCGTAACTCAACAACATGTCTATTCATGCACACAGCCATTGGCATACTGATGCACAAAAGGTGCTGCTGGCTCCACCTAATGGTAGAAGGCCGAACTGCATACAATTTGCTCCCACTGTTCAAATTACTGGAATTTTTGGATAGCACCTTGTATATGCAATACAAAAGTTGCAATAATCACCGTCAGCCCAAATAATAGGAGTGGAGTTTGCTCTTGCGACAACCAGGCTTGTTGTCCATGATGTTAAAAAAACAACATTTCATGTGTAATAACCTAATAATATTGTTCCCTGAGAAGTTTGTTTGAAATAATTTCCAGGAATTATATGATATAATGTACTGATACTGTCTTTTTTAATGAATTTCTATGCTGACGCTTAATTTGATGTGTAAGATAAATACTTCTTTCATCATTAGGTTATGGACTTATCGACCTAGCTATACATACACCTGTGTATGTGTTTGTTTGAGGGATTTAGAAATAAAACAATGGTTCCCCAGTAGAATTGATCAGACACCACTTCCCCATAAGCTATGATTTTAATATATTGCTTTATTTTATTTTTTTCATATATACATAAATATATACACACACACACACACACATATATAGATAAATAGATAGATATAGGTAGATATAGATATAGATATGAAAATAATAAAATAAGACTATACATATATAGCTCTATTTTATTATTTTCATATGTATATATATATATATATATATATATATATATATATATATCATTGTGTCATCCACAGACAGCTGTTTCGATGTATTACATCTCTTCAGTGTGTCTATAGACTTCCCATTATCCCATCCAGTACCGCGAGGCAGAATTGAAACCTTTCCTTCAGACAGTCAGTAAGGCTGAATTTAAGCGATATATTTATTTACACATAAATCCCTCATCCACCAGAGTGCTCTATTCCTATGGCATACATATATATATATATATGAAAATAATAAAATAAAGCAATAAATATATATATATATATATATATATATGAATGAAAATAATAAAATAAAGCTATATATATATATATATATATATATATATATATATATATATATATATATATGGCTTTTACTAGAAAACAAATAGGTTGACTGACGTCAGTTTGAGAGGAGGACAACTTGTTTGGGATGTCAGTGCTGATATATTTGAATTCTCCATTTCTAAAGCAATCTTGATTCTTAAATTAATCAATAAAATAAATCTGCTAATGTTTTTTTTTTAGGTTAGGCCATGGAATGGCAGATTGCCAAATACCATTCACAGTTCTCTACAAAATTAATGGCTGTGAGTTTCATCTCTTTGCAATCAAATGGATAACCTACTGTTACCTCCAAAGAATCATCCATTCTTTTTGGTTGAGAGAATAAATCTAGCGATTTTTCCTTGTTCTTGCCAAGCTGATAACACTGCAATTTTCAAAACCCTTTTTTTGGTTCCTTGGTATTAAACATTATTTTCTAATTGATTATATCTAAGAGGGATAGTTATTATGAGTATTATTCCTTTTGTTTTTGTGACAAGGACAGTGATAATTTGAAATCTACTTATTTAGACAACAGGCAAATTTACACTCTATTAATCACATAAAGTATGAAAAACAATTGTGTATGAATATCCTTGACCTGGTCACAAAAGTAAAGTTTGAAGGAAATAATAGTCATTTTCTGTACTTTTTATACAGAAGCAATTAGAAAATAACACTCACTACTTAGGAACATAAATTGCATTGCAAAGCTGATAATAGGCCCAATGGGAAAAGTAGGCCCCATTTCAAATTGCCCATTAAGTATTTTGTGAACAGAGTAGATACATATGATTTATGTTTGGTATATGTAGATATGGCATTCATGATGTACATACAGGTAAAAAACAGGATAGAAAAACTAGAACGATTTAAAAGAGTATTGGCAAGCAATTTTATTCAAAACGTACACAAGATAATTCTGTATTAGTATTGTAATAAGAGGGTGTGAATACAGCCAATAATTGAATAACTGTAGCATCAAAATTTGAAGTGATATAAAAAAAATTCCATCGAAGAATAGATATGTTCATAATAAATTTTACATATGACATCACTGGCAATTTTAACTGGAAAACATCAAGAATAAGGTTAAAAAAAGCATCTAGAAATATCAAGATTCAGGAGAATCTTGATGTTGTTAATAAACCCATCAGAATAACGTCCTAAAACGGTCAAAAAGGCTTTTTTTTGCCTAAAATCAAAAGCATTTTTAGAAGGGGTCTAAAAGAATACTGCCTGAAATTTTCCATAGTTTTCTCTAAATTACACCAATTTCTATGAAATTTAACATATTTTGCCTGAATGGGAGGCACTTGCCCCTTTGCCCTCCTAGCTTCCCTGGTTTGTGCACTTGTGGTTGGCTGGCTCGCTATGTATATGACACAACAATGGATCTAGAGGGCTGAAAATTTAGACATTTACTCTTTATTATGTCTAGAAATAATGCATTTTTCTTTTTTGAAAATTGTCCTTTACCAGAAGGCTTTGGAGGGGGGTTTACAATGTAAATTTATGCTAAATTGGTCACTTTGTTTGTGCCTTATAGTCTCAACGTTGCGTTGATTGGTTGAAATTATACCAGTGGTCTCACCAGCAGTGAAGGTGTGAAGTACAGCAGGATTTGCGAAAATTTTTAATTTTGGAAGGAAAAAAAGGGGGCAAATTTCAAACTGGCATTATTTTTAATTTGTGTGAATAAAACCAGCATAAAATCAGGGTAGTCTGTATTTTCATGAGGAATTTGCGAAACAGAAATGATTTTAGCCAAAGTCTCTTATTAAAGACCATCAAACAAAACTGTCAACGTATGTTTCTTCAGTTTTTAAGTGATTTTGCTTATCATGCATACAGGTCACACGAGTGTTGAACTAGAAGCTGAAAATCAAATCATTTACTCTTTATCATATCTACAAAAAAACGTTTTTTTTAATGTTTTTATTCGTTTTCAATTCTCCCCACCTCAAATAGGTTTTTAGATGGATTCAATTTATAATGTCAGTTCATACTAAATTGGTCTTTTAGTTTTTGTCCGGCAGCATTCAGGCTTGTTTTTTGAACTTCAGACTTTTTAGTGATCACTGCCCAACAAAGAATGACCAAGGTAACTTATCCATTCCTCTTTTTTAAGAATTTTTTACAATTGATCACCCACAGCATGATGATATATTTTGGTCTCAGTCAAAGAATGGAAACTATGCCGGATGGCAGGTTAGTGAGAAGGAAAGGAAGAGAAAGAAAGGAAGTAACTGACTAAGAAAGTTGGGGCGAATGTGCGAGTGAACATATGTGTTCAGAGCTTTTATAAATAGTAGATAAAGGAAACGTGATGTTTCGAATAAGTGGCTGGAGTTAAGATTTTGTATCTAAAGCTAATGCTGATTTATATTCGTATTTGATTTCAATTAAAAATAAAGGAGCAGATACATCTTTATCTTAACAGTTACTCAACATGCCATTGGCTCTACATTTGAACCCTCTCGTGAACTAGGGCAATATGCCAACTCGCTCATACCAGCTGAGACACTGTCATCACAACTGTACCAAAGACAGACTATTACCTCTGAGTAAATAAAGCGTCCATCTCTTAAAAGACAAGTCAGCTTAATGATCCTTGCAAGTCTGGTCGAGATTAGGACTTTATTAACAAGCTTTTACTCGCAAGTTCGCTGAAGGAATACTTTCACACAGCTTAGTGTATACTCAATTAGCTGCAGAGTGCACAGGGATGTTTGTCATGATGAAGAGTTTTCTACACTCCCTCCTTCATCTTGGTAATTGAACCCAGGACCTTATGAGCATGAGACAGATGTGCCAACCATTACACTACCTTAGTGGACAACTATTACTACGACATATAATAAGTGTCAGTTCTTAGTTTATTGTAAACATGAGAGATATAGCCTTAACTATTACATTTCTTGGATGGTTAAAACTGATATTTAAACAAAGTATTCTTGTATTGGGTGCTAGAAGGACAATAAATTTTTTAGCCTTTTCTGGGGCAGGGGTAGTTTTTTTCAGCTATTTTGTTGGTGGGAATTATTCTTTTCTTAAAACTATTTTTCGTGGGTGATTAATTTTTTTAGTCACTTTGAGGAAAGGGAATTTCCCTATGGTTTAATAGCTATTTAGTGTGTTGGGTATTATGTTTTTATCCAGTTTCTGAAAGTGGGATTAGTCTTTCTAGCCATTTTGTGGGTGGGGGATTATGATTTTTTTCATGAGGGATTAGTCTTTGTTCATCAATTTTGTAATAAGGATAAGTTTTTTTTATCCAGTTTGTGAGTGGATTAATCTTTGTTTTGTTGATGATTTGTTTTTTAATCTATTTTGTGGGTTGACGTTTAGTTTTTTTTAATCCATTTTGTGGGGGGCATTAATCTTTGTTTAGCCATTTAGTAATGAGGGATCAGTTTTTTTTCATTCAATTTGTGGGTGGGGATCAGCCTTTTTCAGAAATTTTGTGGGCAGGGATTATTTGTTTTGGACATTTTGTTGGTTGGAGAACAGTTTTTTTTAGCCATTTTGTGGGGGGATTAATCTTTGTTTTGTTGATGATTTGTTTTTTAATCTATTTTTTTTAATACATTTTGTTTGTGGGAGATTAGCCTTTTTCAGCAATTTTGTTGGCTGGATTAGTTTTTTTTGCCACTTTGTTGGTTGGAGAGTTTTTTTAGTTTTTTCGTGGGGACTAGTTTTTGTTTCCCCATTTTGTGATGTGGGATTAATCTTTTCATTCTTTGTACAGCCATTTTGTAATGAGGGGTAAGTTTTTTTAAAATCCATTTTGTGGTTGGGAATTAATCTTTTTTCAGCCATTTTGTGAGGGATAAATGCTTTGTTTAGCCATTTTGTGATGCTAGATCAGTATGTTTAGAGCATATATTTCATTTGTGCCCCTTATGAAGTTGTATGTCTGAATAGCTGATTTTACAGCAAACTTTTACAGGAAATTTTCTTGTTTTACAGTGAATTAATGTTGATTTAGTTGTGATCAAATTATTTCAATAAGATAATGGACTCCTTTGAATCAGAAAAAAGGAAAATAACTTCTAACAGCTATACTGTGAAATCAGCTTTCCAGACTTTACGTATAGGAGGTATCAATTTGTATACTTTGCCCCTTGCCCCACTCACTATTCCTCGTCTTCAAACCCCCAAGAGGGTGTAGTGACCACTTTGTGGATCACTTATTTACGCAGTGAGCTACACTTTAGATTCTTACTTATATAAAGATTTCATTTTAACTCTTAAATTCATTTTAAAAAATGAATGTAATTAAGGCGAATAAATCCTAATTGAAATTATCCCCCTCTGATCAGAAGAATTCTTTTATTTTTTTTCTACACAATTTGCAGAAGAGTTCCAATATATCACTGAAGAGTTCCACTGTCTAAATAAGTGGTGACAAGCAACCCATGAGTTGAATCTTTGTCACATATTGTTAACAGCTTTCACATTGACAAGTATCCATAGGAACAAGAGACAAGACCATTTTCATTCTGTTGTTTTATGCTGATGTAAAGATCACCTTTCACTTGTCTTTATTCTTGAGTACGATGAACTTAACCTGATATTACAGCCTTCTCAAGAATGACTGATTTCAGGTATAGAAAAATGGGGAGGGTTCATTCACTTGATGTTAAATGATAGCTGCAGAAGGAGTAGAAATTATAGTTCATTCACTAATAGTAGTAGTATTAGCAATCTGATAGATTAGTAACGGTATTAGTAAACCTGTGAATTAGTTGCAGTATAAGTAAACCTATGGATCAGCAGGAATATTAATATTCTATAAATCAGTAGCAGTAACATTAATCCTATAAATTAGTTGCATTATCTATGATTCTATGAATTAGTAGCAGTGTTAATAATCCAATGAATTAGTAGCAGTATGAATAATCTTATGAATTAGTAGCAGTATTAGTAATCATATAAATTAGCAGGAGTAATAATATCCTCAAAATGAGTAGGAATATTAATAATCTTACGAATTTGTAACAGAAAGAAATACTGGTCAAAAATTAATAATTGTCCAAGAATGATATTTCATGAATTGTAATGTCACAAAATAGGTACAGTTATCCCCAGTTTTATTAATTTGTTTCACACCTCTTCACTTTAACTGAAGACCTCAAGTTGCCCCAACTTTGAACATCTGTGCTTTATTACTGTGAGCATCGGTTATTTATCTTGATTAATTTTGTTTATTCATCAGCAAGATGCGTCTTAAGGTATCAGAAAAGTCCAAGAGAGCTCATAAGGGTGTTATACTCAGCAGGAAAATGGCAGACGTGGGAGAAGGTTATTTTGAGGGTCTGGGCCACTGAAACATTTCCCCAGATAAATTAATGGTTATTATTCCTCTGCTTTATGCCATTTCATCTTATGTCATGTTTCATAGGATTGTTATTCTTCCAGATAGCAAGGGAAACCTGTATAAAACTTCATCAGAAATATTTTCTTTTGGCAAAGTGCTGATGTCGTCTCCTGAATTTCATCTCCAGCTATCAAAAAAGGATTACTTAATTAGTACCAAGGAAGCTTTACTAGTTTATTTTTTCATACATTTTTTTGTTATTTTGACCAGAATTTGCCACATTTTATCTGTATTGGACAGTGAGTTTATACTTGAGGAATTTTGATAGGTTTTAGTCATTTTATCAGTTTTTCATCAATTTTTTCCCCCTTCAGTAGTGCTACTAGACAAACATTAATTCCAATGGGCTTTTGACGACAAAGCAACAACATGTTGATAAGATTGACTGACACTTGTAACCATGTCAATTTTATAATCTTTGTGTTATTAATAAGAAGAAAGATTGTTGTTGAAAGAAAAGTCATACTATTGCTGCAATGATTTAAATACGTTTTGAAATTTTCTCACTACTTGATATCAGGGCAACCCCAAGATACTGAAAAATCAATACATTTTCCAGGAATATCAGACAGTTAAATACTTATTGTTATGAACTTTTTATTCCTACGTATTTATTTTTCTCACTGTGAAACATAGATAAATAAATAAGATAATTCTATACTTTAAAAGGCGCCAAATTTCAGCTTACCTTGGGAACCAGGAACCCTAGGGCCATCCCTGCTGGATACTGAAAATGCGCATTCTACATACAAAGACTATAACTGATGTTTTGTTTTCTTTCATGAGAAGCTTTGTCAGAATCTGAGCCCTTTTTTTTCTCCACATTTCTTGGATCAACACAGAATTTATTCCTTTTTTTTTCATTTGACTATAAAACCTGATATTTGCGTTTAAGCTGTGAAGGAAAATTGGCACAAGAAGCAGCTGCTCTATTTCTGCTGGGATCTTTCCCACTGCGTGCAGAAAACAACCAATGCAGTTCACATGCACCAAATGACCCTGTAGCCCCATTAGGAAGCCTGAGAATCTGCGGTTTGAAGGGGAAATGGTTTTGTCTGTAAAAAAATCTTATGATGCCTCAGCAGATAAGAGCTCCTAAAATATCACATTCACTTTAAAATGGAAGCTGTTATTGACTTGTACTCTTAAAAGGCTTATAATTAACAAAAGGAACCATCATCTTGTTGAATACTTATGAAAATGCTGCCTTTTGGGGAGTATTGAGGAGATGAATATGTGTTCAAAGGATCTCCTGAGATGGTTTCTATTCTCTGTCTGTGGTATTTGTCATTGGAGATAAGTATTAAATACTAATTATAGAGTAGTCTTCCTTTCATATCGATTTTTTGGGAATGTGTAAAAAATCTGGGTTCAATCTGCTTGAACACAAATGAAATGTAGAGTAACATAATGTTTTTTTCATATCTTTTTAGAGTAACTGCAAAATCATTTAAATACTGCTATCATTTTTTGCTGGCATAGATAAATTAGTATATCAGAATGAATGTGTGTGTATATGTGTGTGTCTCTCTCTCTTTCTCTCTTGGAAGCTTTTTCTGATAGCTTATAAAGCCCACATTGAAGTATCATATCTGGCTGAAAATTACCCCCAAGTGACAATGGATCGAAATTAAGGGTCCAGTTCATCATTTTAGCTACATTGTTAATAGCAGAAAAAATGTTTCCAAAGTTAACAATGGTCTCATTGAGGAAGCTCCGAAAAATTTTTTGGAAAAAATTATTAATATTTTGGGGGGGTTTTCACTGGTAAAACAAATTTTAATTCAAGAAACAAGAAATGAATTAAGATGAAGGAAAATTGAAGTAGAAAATGAATAATAATAGTTTACAATATTTCGTCCGGTGAAAAATAAATAATAAAATACAGTCTGCCTTCTAATTTCATGGGATTCCACAGTGCAGACCTCACATGAAATTTCAATTTAGCTAATAATTCAAGACTCCCCACTAAAGCTGAACACCTATTACTGAATTGTTCTCTTTTGAGTGCAATATATACATTACAATACATTTACCATCCATAAAAAATCCCAACAGTAACAATACTGTGTTGTACATGAAATGAAACATTGGCAAAGAGTGTACCCGTACTTGAACTTTCAAAAATGTCTTTTATAAATTGGTTTTATGTATAAATTTAAAGTAATACAACTTACTAATGTACTGTTAGATTTTAGTCCTGAGCACAGTACAACATTTTCTGTAGATTGTAGTTTTCCACAGTAGCCAGCAAAATTGAGAAAAAATTCCATTTAACTATTGATGACAAACTCGCAAATTTACAAAATAGAAACCAGTGAAATTAGAGGGTTGGCTGTAATTCCTTTCAATTCTTTTTCATTTTTCAAAATGACCCGATTCTGCTGGTACGTTTGAAAAGGGGCGGGGAGGGTTCGTAGAATCTGTCTTACTACTAATTACATGGTTGATGATTTTCGGTAAATAAGTGTTGAAAAACTTGTGAAAAATTAATCTTTTTGTAAGAAATGTTTGTGCTATTTGTGAGAAGAATGACTGAAAGAAAAATCCTGGTATAAAAATGATTTGTCTTCAATTTTAACAACCAGAGATTTAATAGAAATGACCTCTGGTGATCTTGAATGACCTTTGAGGTCAACCTCGTATAGCCTATGTCACAAGTTGATCTTTTGCAAGTGTACATGTCAAATATTAAGTCATTCAGTTTTAGCATGAAAGAGACATGGACAAACCAACAGAAGGCTCAAATATTAGTATTGATGTGAAGTTGAGGTATCTAGTAGGCTGATGTTTACCCTGACACTGTAGTCTACCAATACTTGTACCTAGTCTAACACCGTAATAGTATAATACTATTTACCTAAATATTGGTATCATCTTCATTATTACTAGCATAGTAATCATGAATGACAGTAATTTTTTCACATGGATCAGCATTTTTACTCGAGACCAGACGTTCTATACACTCTGTCAACAATCTGAGTGTCAATCCCTGGCCCTGTAATTAGGATCAAAGCATAGTATCTGTACACTCATTGGAAAATGTTACACACATGCAAAATATATATATATATATATATATATATATATATATATATATATATATATATATTATATAATATGAACTGTAAAGAGTGAGACAGACTCGGGAGTAAAGTGTTCAGAGGTAAGGTTTATTAATTCTTAGATGTTAATGGTCCAGACATGTTTTGGGATTTTTTCCATCTTCAGTGGTGTGTGCTGTGTGAGTATGTGTTTTTAGGGTTTAAAGTTCCCATATAGATATATATATAAATGTATATATATATATATATATATATATATACATATATATATATATATATATATATATATATATATATATATATATATATATATATATGGGTACACATTGCATTTTAAACATGTAGATTATCATTGCTATCATCATTATTACAAGCACTTAAATCAAAAAAGGAATTATTGTAAAGATTAAAGCTGGATGTTTCAAGACAAATGTCTTTCTTTCTATGTTTTGTTATTAGAAACTGTCAACCAAAACTGTCACTAAAATCCTCAACATAGATTTCTTCAGTTTTCAAGTCGGTCTGTCTGTCTGGCTGGCTATGTAAGTATCATATGTGTAGTTTTTAGGGCAAGAGAACTGAAAATTTGAACATTTACACCTAATATGGTATAGAAAAAACATTTATTTTTTCTGTAAATTTCCCCCATAATAGGTTTTTAGTGTGTGTGGTGGGGATCAATATACAATGTAAGTTTATCCTATATTGGTCCCTTGAATTGTTTTTTGAAAATTCTCCCCCTTTTTAGTGATCATGGCCCAAGAAAAGGTTAGTATAATAATTCATTCATTGATCACCCCCTTTTCCAATTTTTGAACTGATCACCCCGATCCAGTATGCTGCCAAGAGATGTTTGTCTCTTGACAGCTTCTATTGAGTGACTATCAAGACCTATTGCATTTCATTTTTGCTGTAAGTGAATGTTTTCCATGTCTAATTTGCTGTATATTCATCTCTATTGAGACCTGTATCATTATTAAAAAGATTCTTCCTGCTGTCCGACTTTCTTTTTTGCCCCCTCCCTTCCTACCCTCTGATTAAACTACCTAACTTCTTTTCTCCCCCTCTACCTCTCTTTCTACCCCTTCAGAAAACTACCAAATTTTCTTCCCTCCCGCAATTCCTACCCTCTTTTAGTTCTTCTTGCAAAACATTCCTGTTTTTATCTCTCAAAACCAAGTGATTAGAAGATAAATTTCCATTTATTCAAATACTTATAACAAGTACTGTATAATAGGTCACAAATGTCTGGGATGCAAAAAGAATGACACACTAATGTACAGGGATGCTAATGTCCTGGCCACACTTGTCCAGGATGCAATTGCCCTGACTTCATTATAAAGATGTAACTGCAAAGGAATAGATGAATTCAAAGACATGAGATTCTGTCTTCTTTACAAATGACTGTCAACCAGTTTGAGTGTCACTTGACTTACAAAACCCAAAATGGCCGACAAAAGTCTTTCAATCAATTATCTCTGCTTCTTCTTGACTGTCCTTTCAAAAGTGGCCTGTCTCGTGTTTACTGATAGGAAGAAATAGAAAAAGGCCTAGAATTATTTTCTGCAAAAAAACACCCATATACAAGCTACAGCTTCAGCTGAGCTTGCTTGGGCTCCACATATCAAATTACTACTTACTTGGCCTGATTGTGATATAGGAATTTGACTTCGAAGAGACAAGAACCTTAAGTAACATTACCAGCATCACACTGCACTATTTTAGCTGTAGCTGGATGTAGATATGCATTCATGCCTTTTGCGAGGGCTTTATTGTGAAATGGACTCCAGTCAGTGTTTGAACTGAGCTCAGTATGTCCATTTTCCATTTGGTCACTCAGCAGTTCCTCTGCTGAATAAATAGGTTATAAAAACAACCTGCTGTCATCAAAGTTTTTAGGTTGGTGGGATGAAACTGATTGGAGCTCCTGTCAGGGGAAATAGTTGATGGTACACCCATAATTGGTAACCTAGTTCTAATCTGTTGATATGGTGCGTAGATTCAGGGGGTGTTGAATGTGCACCGCACAGCCAACGAAGAATTCATTAATATTAATTTTGTTTTTCATTACTTCATTAATATTAATTTCATTTTTCGTTACTTTATAATTTATAATTTTGATACTCTAAATCTTAGTATACTCAATTGAGGACATAATTCGAAACTCATTGTTATATCCCCTGAATGAAATTATTGTCATTTGTGCTCCAAGATTACAGCACAACTAATGGCTATTTATACCACTATTTAATGAATATGCGGAAGGCATATGATGATTCAAACTCAAAAGTGATAAAATAAGGTATATGGTATGCTCCTTCTTAATCTCACACCACTGTTGTCAATTTAGATGTTTTCATCCAATTGTAGATATTTTTGGTTGCATGTAGATGTCAGAAATTGCTATGTTGATGATTTCCAATAAAATAAGTAATATTTTCATTTATTTCAAAGTAATGAATAAGTAATGTTTTAAATAAATTGGTTGGTATCTAGATGAGATATGTGTTGAAGATTAAAGTCACATTTGATTTAATAATAAAATGTAATATATTTATTAGATTTTACATATATATCTGGAGAATCTAGATATTTGTGGGTGTTTTTAAAATGTTTCTTATTCAGTTTTCATGTTCATTGTATATATCCCATTTTATTTTGAGAATTTGATTTTAATTTCCAATTTTTTTTCCTTATGCGTATGATTAAAATTTGAATCAGCCCTGATTGTGTTTAATTCAAGTACTTTTTCATTTTTTTTCTCAATTTGAATGAAACTATCCCAAATTTCAATTTTCTGATTGATTGTTAACATTCTGGTAGTTACAGTAATCAATATCATTTTTCATTCCTTATTTTCATTCGATAAAGTATAATGAATCATTATTATTTTTCAGATTTTTTATAATCATATTTTGCCTTCATCTTAACTTCAGTTTTTTATTGAAACTTTTTGCTCAAACCGAATACCTTTTGGCAGTGAACAAATAAAAAACAGAAAAATGTATTAATATTGTAAGTACCAGAATATAAATAAACAATCAGAATGAAGGAGGGGTTTAAGGATGTTATTCGAAGTTCTATTTCCAGTTGAATTTTGGGTGGTTTAATTGGTAAAGTAGGCAAGGCTGAATGGTGCTTCCCCTTGGCTAAGGGATATGGTTTTGAGTCCCACCTCAGGCTTATTCTTTATTTTCTGATATACACTATTTGTGCACTCCTGGAGGGTATTTAATCTGATCAAAAAGTTGTGATAAAAAGCAACTAATAAAATTAAGATGAAAGTAAAAAGCTGTCATGAAAATATTTTAGATGATAATCGTTCCTTTTTTTTTTTTCACTTGATACAATTTATAGAATATTAGAAATTCAGTTTATTCATGCATGAAAATTTATAACTACAATTTACAATCCATACTATCTATAGAAATAACCTGGAGTCTGTATATTTATTTTTGAATAATACTTATATAAGAGTAGTAGGTTCAGCATGGTAGCACAGAGCACACACCCCATAACAATAATAACTGTACACGGCTGGAAATGACAGGGATCATTAATCCTACCAGTAAGAACTTATGAAAATTTTATGGTAAATATCCTGCATCAGGTGCGTGTTTGACAATGACCTGACAAGCATGGTCACATCAAGTTCATTGTAGTATTCCATAAAATTGGTCATAAGGAAACCAGTTTGATAGAATTAATGAATACTATAACAGTCAAAAAAATTAGGAGTAGTGCTTTTTTAGTGACTCAATATCACTTTATTCAATTCCATTGGGGGAGGGGCAGGTCAGGGGGTTCTTAATATAGCTCAGCCTGAGGATGTGGATGGTAAGTAATCCATTGTGGGGCATTGAATAATACTTGCATTTTAGATGCCAACAATTAATTAACAAGATATTTTTGTCAAAAATTTGCCTCAACAATTAAGCATAAAACAGGTGAAATTTTAAAAGCTTTAATTTTAAGAATTCAAAGATTGGAATTATCATTGAAGATATGGTACTATGAGAGAATAGCTTTACTTTATTTCTATACCAGATTTGAAATCTGTACAAAGTGATTATTACAGGACAAAGAATATTCATTTCTTCCAACCAATTAAAAGAGAATAGCTCATCAAAGTCATTTGGGAGCAACCTTAGAACATGTATGTACAGTCATATGTTCAATTATGCCTGACTGACTTACATCTAATCACAGATATGTTCCCAGAAGAACTCAAAACCTATTAACTATATATGATAGGAATTTCAGTCATTGTAGTTCTATGGCTCAACTGTGAATGACAAAAATTTCTGTCATGTTATTGTTAGCTTTCTATAAAGAATGCAGTGTATACGTCATGTTTGTCTTAAATTCCCCAGACAGGGAAGACAAGAAGGAGAGGGTAAAAGAGCAGACATCTTGCTGGGTTGAGCTAATGACTTGGTGAAAAAAATGTAATGGATGACATTCTCTTGGAAAGTCAAGAAAGACGTACAATATCAAGATATAGTTAAATATGCCTGTGTCATGGATATCTTAGGTTCTTTCACTTGATCAAATAATGATCAATTTACACTCAGATCAAATTGTGTCCATAATACCAGAATATAACCTGGATGTAAGTTGATGCATGGCTGGTTTCAAACCTCTGCAAAAATTTTCAGTGAGTTGGTTGTCTTCACATGACACTGCAAAGAATGTATTCTAACTCACTCACACTGCGTGTCATTCTTAGTCAGTTGGTTCATCTTCATTTGAGAAGACATTGTGAACACTTTCACTGACTCAATTCCTTTTTGCAATTCCCATTACTATACTGTAACTTTTATTCCAGTTGTTTTTATTCATTTTATTATATTTTGCATTCAACTCTTTTAACTCTCAAGATTATTAAAAAAAAAATCTCATTATCAAGGGAGATAAGTCCTGATTAAAATTATCATTTTTGAACATCAACTGATTTTAGAAGAAAAAAAATTTCTATCCAAATCACTGAAGAGTTCCACTGGCAATTACAAGTGGTTTCAATTAAGTCAATTGATTCTCATGCTTGTGGTATCAAGATATTCTGAGAGTGTTATTTTTCAATAAAAATCACAAATGGCCATTTATTAGGACATCATAGCAGTTGGTTTGTTAATGGTGTCACATCTTTCATGATATCATACCTCCTCCTTCTGTTCTTCCTTCCTATCTCTGTTGTTTAACATAACCAGAACTGGAAAATGTCTTACTAAGATGTGTGGAGAAATCTAGAATAATTCATAAAATCAAGGTAATACATTCATAATATTTAGAAAATCAACAATGAATCGTGTTTGTTTATTAAATATTGAGTATTTAGAAGCATGTTTTTCCAAGTTACGATCATCTATTATATCTTGAAATTGTCTAATGTATATGGTTTGGATAGATAGGTCAATAGACATGAATAAATGGATTGGGATATTGTAGATATAAATAGCCTGAACTAGATATACAGCAAGATGTACAATTACAAATATCTTCACAAGGGAAATGACCTACGGAGAAATAAAAACAGAATTATCTCCCTTGCAATGAAAGTAGTCGTTATGATTTTAGCCCAAGCAGCCCCCGAACACAACCCGGTTCTAGACAAATACCACCATTGAAGTGTGTAGGAGACTTCAAATATCTGGGCAAGACTGAGGAGAGAGAAGGTCATCCCGGGGGAAAGAATCAAACAGTGTACAAATCCCAAGGTCTGTAAAACTGAAGTCGTTTTTCTTCACCACTGTTCTATTAGTGTGGAACGTGGACCCCCTATCGTCGGCATATCAGGCAGCTGGAACAGTTCCACACAAGATCACTGCCCATGATCATGAGTATCTGCTAGCTGGGCAGAGTTACAAACCGAGAAGTGTTGGCCCAACGAGTATTGAGTTTCGAGTCAATGTTGCTGAAGGCTCAGCTGAACTGTATTGGTCATGTTATCAGAATGCATACCCAGACAGCTGGTGTATGATGAACTCAGACAAGGCCCACGCAGATGGGAAAGGCCCAAACTGTGGTTTTATGATACCCTAAAGAGCAATCTCAAATAGAGTGGCACTCAGCCTTGCAGGTTAGTTTGAAGCCTCCGAAGCTCTGCTGCAAGCAGAACTGCATGGAGGTCGCTTATTTCCAGTGTGACAGCTGCTTTTGAAGAGGACTGGTGACAACGTCTTGCCGCTTCAAGGGACACACATCACAGTCCAACATTTGCCTCGACCTAGACAAAAAAATTACTGTTGTAACACCTTTGCTTCCAATTTTCGACCATGCAGTCATATGCGATCTCATCGTTGAAAACACGAACTTCACTGCACATCATCTGACTAAAGAAGATCACCAGAACAAGGGAAATAACCTATGTAGAAATAAATACACGATTATCTCCCTTGCAAAGGAAGACGATATGACAAATTTTTTTCAAGGCTCGGTATAAAAATATAAACAATTCACTTGTTTGTTTACTAGCTCTGACCAACTTATATAATTCGTCATGTGATTGGCTTCAACATTTGTAAAGAGAGAAAACTATTAAATACTGGTCACTTATATTTATTTTTGGAAACGCGTAAATCCGGGTTCATTCAGGTTGGATATTTTTTTTGTTTTAATATTTTTCAAGCACCGTACAATTGCAAAATTATTCAAATACTGCATCATTTTTTTCTTTCAATAAAGCAAGAAGAAACAAGTTGTATTGAAAACTACTATTTTAGTTTTCAATTCCTGTTCATATCAATCCATAAAGCTGGTCACCATATTTGGGCAAAAGTGCACATTATTTGAATTAGGAGAAAAACTGCTCAACATGGTCAGGCTTGGACTGAAAATACTTGACGTGCATGTATGCCCCACCTCCACCTGACATTGAGAGGAAGTGAATACTATTGGAATATAAAGAGTTAAGTAGAGAGAGAGAGAGAGAGAGAGAGAGAGAGAGAGAGAGAGAGAGAGAGAGAGAGAGAGAAAAAGAAATGATATATAGGTATTTACTAGGTTTTCATCCCCCATAGTTTTTGGGGCGGGTCTTCGATTTGTATTGTAAATTCATGCTAAATTAATCCTATAGCTTTGTCCAGTAGCATTCATGTTTTTTTTTTTTCTTCAACAAAAGAAAGAGTGAAAAGTAGATTGGCTGGAAAGGAGGGAAGAAACAATGAGAGAGGGTAAAATGAACATGGATATGTGAGTAGAAAGAGTGAAAAGATATAAAAAGACAAGGAGAGAAAAACAGGGGAAATTGGGAGTAAGTTGTGGGGAGAGGGAAGAGATAATAAAGGAGTAAGAAAAAAAGGGAGTGGAGAAAGAGAGAAATTGGAAGATAAGTAAAAAGAGGGTGAAAAGAGGGAAGAAATAAGAGAGAAAAGAAAGAAAGGGGAAGATGAGTACGGAGAAGAGTCAATAGCAGTGAGAGAGAAAGAGGAATAAGAAAAGGGAAATATATGGAAAGAACACAAAGAAGAAGTATGAGACAAAGATAAATAGAGAGACAGAAAAGTAGAGAGAGAGAGAGAGAGAGAGAAAAAAAGGAGTAGTGAGAGAATGAAAGAGAAAGATCTATAATATGGCAGAGAGAGAGAGAGAGAGAGAGAGAGTTAGGAAAGGTAGCTATAGAGAGGAAGTGAGATATGAGACAAAAAAGGGAGAGAAATATTAGTAACGGGGCAAAAGAGAGATGAGACAAATAAAAAGAGAGGAAGAGAAAAATAGAAAAGGGAACGGAGATGTGGGATAAGAAAAGAAAGAGGGTGAGACGGAAAAGTGAGAAAAAAATTATAATCCTCTGATCCTATGAAGATCTAGACATAATATGCGTAAAAGATCAAGAGTTATTTCCCTTTATCTTTCCTCATCAATTTTTAAATCTTATTTCTTCTATCTAAAATGATTTGGAATTTTGCATCTGTTTTTGAGAACTTCTGATGTTTTTGAATTGTTTTGATTTTAAAATTTGACTGTCTTTATGTAATTAGAAAAATCTCATCTTATTAGAAATTAAATAGATTAGGTTTCCTCAGAAACTTTCATGGCAGTTTTCTAAATAACTGACAAAAATATTTGTGAAAGCAGAATCAGAAAAGTTTTTTTCAAAAGATAAAATATCAAAAATTGGATGATAAAAGATAAAAGGGAATAACTTTTAGTCTTTTACACATATTGTGTCTAGACCTCTGTAGGATCATGGATAAATAGAATAAAAAAGTATTGAATAGGAGGAGATAGAGAGGGTATGTATAAATACAAACAGAGAGAGAGAGAGAGGGGAAAATCTCAATCTTCTCCCACCAAAAAATTATAAAAGGTGTATTGAATAAGGTTTTAACTGAAATATTGAATAAAAAATAAATGAAATAATGATAAAAGAAAAATTGTTAGAAAGAAACTTCTGACCCCATTTCATTTTTTTGTCTTTCAATGCTACAATATATGTCCTGTCAATCACTTATGGATATCCATATTTCAGTTGAATGATGATGAAACTAATTTTTGCAAATTAAATTATCATCATTTCACGTCTAAATTATTTTTAGTGGATTTTCAATCACAGAATTTCAACTTTTTAAAATTTTGGGACCTATTAACAAAATGATGTGTAAATGATAGATATAACAATTGAAAGGTTAATATTTATTTAAAAAAATCAAATTCTATTCTGTGATTGATTAATTTTGACGGTTCTCTTTCTAACAAGAATAAGGAAAAACTCAAGAACACGTTTAAAAAATCAACAACGTTTTCAAATAGGGTATTGGAGATTTCATAAATACTATGAATCTTTTGATATTCCAAATCTTCATTATGCCATGTGTAATTTTGTTGTATTATATTGTTCCTTTTCATTGTTCATCAATAAATATTTCATATTGTTTTCCATAAAGCAAGTCAGTAGCGCCTGAATCATCTTGATATCTAAAATATTCAGCATGCCATATGTAAATGTGTCATTCCTTTACATTGTCCATGAATAAATATTTCATACTGTATCTAATAAATAGAACTAATTACTACATACAGTTTATTGTTAAAGAATTTTATAGTTTTAAACAGAACAATAAAAAATGTTTTTTAAATAAATGCAGAGTTTAAAACGAAACAATAAAAATATTTTCTATTGTTCACATGTTTCAAAAAACAAGTCAGAACATCATGAATTGTTTTGTTTTTATATTCAAATTATTCAGGGTGGAGTTACTGGTGCATATCATGTTGGGAGTGATCAATTAAGAAATTTGGAAAAGGGGGCACCAAATGAAGAAGTTTTTTGATAGATCACTAAAAAAGTCCACTTTTTCAAAATAACAAGTGTGAACGATGCCGGACACAAACTTAGGGATCAATTTAGCATAATCTTACATTGTAAATTGGAACTTCCCTGAAAATTTATGGGGAGGGGAATTTAAAAAAAAACAAACAAAACAAAACATTTTTTTATTGACGTACTTAGAAGTAAATGTTTAAATTATCAGCTTCCTAGTAGCGGTCTGTACGTGTGACAGATAGATAGATAGATAAATAGCCAGCCAGCCAGCCAAACCCACTTAAAACCTAAAGAAGCCCATGTTGATAGTTTTGGTTTGTGGTTTTAGTTTTAGTTTATGGTTTTAATATGCAAAATTAAAAAAAATATGTCATGATCAATATCCTTAAAAACGTATTAGGATGACAGCCTCCGTTCAATCTATATAGACAATGGAACGACCTACATCCACACTGGAGTATTAATATAATTTCAAAGGAAGAAAAGTATTCCCTTAACTGTATGTTTCAAAATAATATAAATTTTTAACAGAAACGCACTTTTTATAATTTATTCAATATTTTATTTATTATTTTTAATCATTTTATCTTATCAAATTTCATGGACCTACTTCCGATGTAAGGGAAGTAACTCACGGTTACATAAATCTTTTCTTTAATTATCTCCCTTGGATCAGTACACTCCCTGAATGAATTACGCAAAAGATGAATGAAAAAATAAAATCAGTCGTTGAATTCAGAAAAATAAATTGAAAAATTGAATAAACTAGTGAACTATGAAAATATTTGCACTTTTTTACTGTAAGCAATTACTGTGACCAAATCAGTGGAGATGTCCATGTCAAATGTGCTCCCAGGATGCAATTCTTCGGTAAAATCATTCACGATGAATTTTTATATAAAAGTTATGGTCAAAATTCAGGAGGTTTTGTTCTTCTACTGTTACAAGAACAGCAAGAACAATTCTCACCAAATTTACTTTCCACTACCGTGATTGATAGTAGTGTCTCTTCCCGACCGAGCTAAATTGACAAGTCTTGAATACCTGCCTAAATCTAATTCAGAAATATGCAAGGGCTTATTTCATTCTTATGAATGAATACATTTATAAAATGACCATTCCACCACAGTGATTTGAAATAGTCGGCTTTTTTTACCGACTGAGACACGTTTTACATATCCATGAAAATCTAACTCACAGATATGCAAGGGCTTGCTTGAGTTTAATAAATGTAAATAAACACATTTATCCCCCCCCCCAAAAAAATCATCATTTTTATTTATTCTATATACAATACAGGTGTTGCAGTAATCATCTTCAGTCAGGAAAGAAGTAGGAGTCGACTTCGACCCTGGAACAGCTAATAAAATCATTAGCAATGCATTAAAGTTGTTTTATTATTCTAATGGGACTCTGGAGCAGGTTTTTAGCGTGTTAGATTTTGGAAAATACCCCCAAAATATGTTTTCAGTGGAGTCAATTTTACAATTTAAATTCATGCTCAACTGGACACATTTTCATGTCCACTTTTTCAGTTGATGAAAAACTGCTCAATTGAAGAGCGAGTGGGGATTTGGTATCACTCATAGAGAGGAGGTAAGAGTAAGAGCGATATGATGGTTCATATCGCAAACATAGCGTTCATAGAGAGGTGCTGAGCGTGAGAGGAAGAATAAATGTTCGTTTACTATTACATATAACATCTTCCGAGATCGTAAAAAAAACTCTTAAAGTTACACAGTTCACTTTAAAACAAATCAATTAAATTAAATACTATAGAATTTCCATCCAGCTGTCTATTTTATTAATTCTTTTTTGACACCAATTTAACCTGGCTGCTTGAATGAGTATTCAGCGTGTCTATAAACTAGCTCGATTCTGTGATACGTGTCTTAATTCATGATTACTGATAATCCCTACCCCATCCCGATTCCTAACGCGTTTCTATTGTAAAATCTAATCAAAAAATATATAGAATAATTAAAATAGATCTGAAATCTTCAGATAGTAGAGAAAGGCTGAAAAATATATCGGCAGAATCATGAGATTGAAACAAAATGAATAATCTGAGAAAGAGTGCAACAAAGACGAGGGAATGAACCAATGAAGCTCTCTAGTAAAGATGCAGCAAGGACAAGCACGTGTCAGGAATTGTATGCAACATTGAAAAAAAGAGGGAGATTTAGGTTTCAAGGACAACGAACAATCTGGAAAATCTTAGAATTTGAAAACTGATGAATTTGAGGAAAATTTGAAGGAAGATGCAACCCGGACCAATGAAGAGGGGGTGTGTAGCATCACACTGAAGCCTGGGGGCACAAGACTGGAAGGGCTGAGAATTTTTCGAACAACTTTGTATCGAAACTTCCAAGACCCATTGATGAAATAGGTTGACCATCATTTACTGACGACAAGCAAACATATGTGGTGTTCATCTATGTTGGTGGATAGTGTCCCTTTAGTAGAAATTACTACACCAAATATAAGCCCCTAAAATAGTCCCTCTAACGCCTAAAAATAGTGCCTAGTGGTGTCACTTCATTTAACCCCCACGCCTATAAAAAAAACTCTCTCACTTGCTTATTTTTCCTTTCCTTACACTTTTTCACTCGGGAATACGGATCGTGTGAGGCCAGTTGTCAATTAATGCGTCTGTCGCGTGAGTTATATCATTTGATTCTTACTTTGAACTCACTTCTGTAAACTTTTATCGCCTGAAGCAACGCCAAAGCATTATAAGGACTTTTGGAAAGATAATGATCAAAAATGTATTTCCTATTAGTTATAAATGAATAAATATCCATGCTTCAAGTACGAGGGCATAAAAGCACAGGGCGAAAAGGACGGCTTTGCAACGCTTTATGAAATTTCTCTCGAAGGCCCAGGATGCAGCACAAAGCAACGCGTTAACTTACAGAAAAAAATCAGAGTTGAGTCAACTGACTCATTTGAATAATACATCAGAAAGAACGGATAAAGAAATCAAATGTTTTTGATTTCATTAAAACCCAACACTGGTCTTCGTGTTGCGAATGCAATACAACAAATGATCATAAAATTGGGACGGGGAGTTCTTTTGCAGACTTGTTACATTCAGACCATTAATTCGATTCACACAACACCCTGGATCTGGTCAGCAATTTAGAAAAAAAATGAGTCAATCAACCGCCTCGTTTGAATGACATATTCGAACAGAATACATCATTTTTCTACGCAAAGGAGTCGTCCGGTGATTTGACTGCTATCAAAAAAGCCTATCACAAGAACATTCAAATACATAAAGGTAACGCATTAAACAACCATGAAGCTGGAATGGGAAATTCTTCCATATGCGACGTACTCTCCAGACACGTCACCTTCAGAATGTCGCTTGTCCCATTCATGTAACATCACCTACTCAGCGATTCCAAAAAGTTCAAGACATCGAGAAATTCCTAGAAGGATACCTCGAATCATAAACCGGTATCTTTCTTTCATGATTGAATATACAATTTACCTGAAAGGTAATGTCAAATCAAAGAAAGCCCAGGGAAATAATCGATTGATTGAAACATGATGCTATGAATCCATATGAACGAAACAGAATGTAAACCGAGATTGGAAATGAAAGAAAACCAGATGAGGACAAGGAGAAACGAAAAATCTCGAGATGTAAAACAGAGCTGAGGAGAAACAGCTTCACACAGTGCATAGTGCCAATTAGGAATAGCCTTCCAAAAGATGTAGTAACAACACCAAGTGTGAACATATCTAGTGAGAGGATGGGGGAACAACGGAAGAATAAGATAACCATGAAGCCAAGTTTATGGCGTCTTAAACAAAGGAGTGACCCACCTCTGCGGGAAGGACAAGTCCTGACTGGAGTAAAATATCTGATCTAATCTAAACAAGGCTGGAGACTTTTGCATCAACCTAACATGATGGAATACATGACTCACAGCTTAAAGTTTGTACTAGATAATAGAAAGTCATGGAAAGTACTTCAATCGCTGAATAATGAATTTATATGGATAAGAGATCTTGGTTAAGAAATTTCAGAAATTTTTGCGTCAAACACACACACACACACACACACACACACATATATATATATATATATATATATATATATATATATATATATATATATATATATATATATATATATATACGTGGGGTTATTGATAGGTCTGTACAATAACAAGAGTTCCAACTTTAGTTTAACTGTAAGAATGATTACACGGAAAATCTTTTGTTCATAACTGTTTTACTCACACATATCTATATCTATCTATCTATGTATATATACATACATATATATATATACATACATATATATATATATACATATATATATATACATATATATATATATACATATATATATACATATATATATATACATATATATGTATACATATATATATATAATTAACAAATGTGGATATATAATTCGATAGAAATAATTATAAATTACGTTATATTTAAAAAAAAATGATCTTCCGTTCTTACACGGCGAATGAAACTTTACAATATATATATATATATGTGTGTGTGTGTGTGTATGCGTGTGTGTGTATGTGTGCAAATGTATGTGTATATACGCACGTGTGCTTAAAATTTGAAAACGGACCAACGCCTTGTTTATAACGGACATTTCTGCTTCAGAAGTTTCGTAGCCATTCAGCTTGACCAACAGTATTCATTTTCAAATTTCACCAACATCTGATTCGCCAACAGCCCAGCGTTGTTGGGAAAAAGTTTCAGCAATCCCTACTTTCAAGTGGTCAAATTTCAATTGGCTATCAAATAAGATGATCATCCCGATCATATCTCTTGTTAAAAGTAGCGCACAAATTTTAATATCGAATGAGCGAGTGCATGAAAAGTTCTTCGAATAAAAATTCATGTTTATACATACATTATATTACGATATATTACAAAAAAAAGTTTTAAGAGCAGAATATAGATATATAAGTTCAGTCAGGAAGGAGGGAAGTAACGCGACCGACTTGACTTATCGGTCAAATCAAGTCAAGTCGGACGAACCACTTTCCTTCTTCCTGTCTGGACTGACACTTATATTCACATTCTGCTACAGAATCTTATCGTAATACAACTTACTAATGTTATACACAAGATCATGTTCGACTCAATAGACCTCTTCACTTGTTTTCCGCCTTTGATTTGCTCAACAGTTGTTGATCCATATACACCAGTTCCAGTGAAGGCTGCATCTATAACCTGATAAAGAGGCGGATCCTCTGAAAGGGTATGTTATGAACACAATGGCGACGTCAGAATTTTTTTACCATCCTGGATTCAGGATTGTCTTTGTCTATCACATTTTTAAACGCTTGTTCGAATCCTTATATATGCATAATAGAAACGAACGAACAAATTACAGCTGACACCGGAGACGAATTGACCCACAGACTCATCATCATCATCAGCAGCAGCCTTTTAACGTCCGTCGTTGGACATTGACTTTCCCCAATATTCACCAGTCTTCCCGATTATGGCTTCGCGACGGAGCCAACACTTTCTGAAATTCTCTAGTTCGTCACGCTATCTAATATTTTGCTGACCACATTTTCACATATGATCTCTTGGGATCAAGGTTGTTAGTCGTAATGTTCAGCGGTTGTCTGACATTCTTGTGATATGGCCAGCCCGTGGCCATTTTAGTTTTCGGATGATTTCTATGATATCTTTGATTCCTGCTTTTTCCTTTATATACTGTGCTTCATATACTATAATCTCTCCATGTGATGTTGAGCACCATTCTCCCCTGTGAACGTTGTATGGTTCTCTGTTTGAGGGGCGATCTTTTAGTTGAGTTCCATGTTTCAGCTCCATAGGTGACTATTGGGAGTATGCATTGGTTGTATACCTTCATTTTGAGGATTTCATAGAGATTTGTTGTCCAAAGTAGATGTAGTGGACTATTTTCTTCAGCTTTGAATTTTCTATTCTGATCTTTGTGCTCTTATCCTCTATGTGTTTTTTGTACATGACATTTATTTTACTGAAGTTCATGGGAAGGCCTACTTTTTTGCTTTCTTCATTCAGTTCGTCTAGCATTCTTTGGAGATCATGAAGGTTTTCAGCACAAAGGACGATGTTGTCAGCAAATCTGATGTTATTTAGATATTCGCCGACTATTTTGATTCCGTGTTTTCTTAGTCTGGGTTATGGTTGGATGAGTTGGTATCGCCTTGTCTTACGCATTTTTCGAGTTGAAAGGGCCCAGCGTCTTCACGTAACCTGATAAAGGATCTAGGATCGGAAGATATGCCACAAGACTCTTACATATACAGGGTATACGCCCTGTTGTATGATAGCATCAATCATCTTGGGGATTTCTACTGAGTCAGGGGCCCTCTTGAAGTCAACATATGCTTCAGCGAGTGGCATTTAATATTCTGCCGCTTTCTCTTTTAGTTGATTTATCGAATGGATATGTTCTATGAGAGAGTAGCTTCTTCTGAAGCTTGTCTGTTTCCGTTGTTGGTTTTGATTTAGCGTTTTGGTGATCCGGTTGCTAATCAATTTAGTGATAAGTTTGTAGATGCAGTTGAGTAAGCTTATTGACCTGTAGTCATTGATTGAATAGATTCGGGTCGGCAACCATATTTTTTTACATTCTGGGAGTTTCAGTATTCTAATAGACTTTTTATTAGATGAAATATTATGAATCATTTCATTTTAAAATCCCATCAAAGGTCCATTCTTTATTTTCCGATTAAACTTTATTTACTCACTACAGGAGGGAAATCAGCCCGAGTAAAAGTTGCAATAAATAGCAACGGATAAAATAGGATGAACGTGAAAAGTAGTCATGAAAATGTAAGAAGAAAAATGTTATTCTAATCCACCGAAATCTCAATGAAATCCTTCTTTCCGTGACACAAAACATCATTTGAGAAACGAAGCTAGCAAAACAGCACAGTCGGGTAAACGGAATGGTTACCCAGAACGATCGAATTTCACGGCTGAAGACAATGACTTTTGTTGAAAGGATGTTTACATCTAGTATACAAGTATACAGATAGTAGAAATTCGATCTTGATTTGTTCTCTTTGGTGGAGAGCGTGTGTCACGTAGTTGAAAGTCAGGAAAGAAGAACTATCAGAAGCAGTAGTGGGTTCTAGGGTTCTTGGTGTCCCAGGCAAGTTGAATTTCGGCACCCCTCAAAGTATAATAGTATCTCACGCAACCTGCCGTCCTTTCTAGGCTCCAGCTATTGTGAACGCTCTCTCTCTCACCAAACTAACTAAGCTTGACTAAGCTCGTCGTCTGTCATGAAATTTCTTTTGTCATTATCCTATTTGATTTAATAATTTCCCCATTTTTTCATTTCGTATTTGGAAAGTAATTCTGTCTAAAACCCATAACAGATACCCTCCTGACACTGCCCGTGTTGGTCCTGGTCAGTGACCAGAAATTAATGCAAGCCTTACTGACAGAATATACCAATTGTATATGTATTATGAAAATGCATGGCAAATGACTTTAATATAGAAATGCATTGGCAATCAGGAAGAAAGGGATAGTCAGTGGTTAGGAATTAATACAAGCCATACAGACAGAACTATAGGTATAATGTGACGGTACTGCTAATGCTTTTGCTGGAGGAAAGTATTTCAAATTAATACCTATTGAACGTAAATGGCAATGGGCTGGTTTGGTTATGTTGCAAGCATGTCAGACAACCGCTGGACATTACGACTCACAACGTGGATACCCCGAGATCATGTGTAGCCGAAAAAAATAAGATCTACGAAAGTTCAGTATTGGCTCCGCGATGCCCATTGTAGAGAGGCCTGGCGAATAATGTGGAAGGTTTATTATCAACGACAGATGCTGAAGTGTGATGATGAGTCAATCTCAGTCCTTTTATCTATCTTGCTACTTAGTTTTTTTGAAAATACCCACCAAAATGGATATGTAACGATCGAATAGTTACAGCTGCGGTAAAATCAAAATTTGATATTCGTATAGTGAACTCTCGTTCAAATGGCACTATTCAATGGCATGCGCGTTCTAATGGCAATCGCGTTCTAATGGCATGTTTATTTTCATCTTCCCGCAAGACGATTGTTTGAGGTCAGTTTTCAGCAACACCACATTAAGATTTCCGTGTATTATCTTGAAAATTAAAATTAGTGAACCCCTGAAATAATGCCACTAAAAGTAACATGATAAGTCATTTTTGTCATTACTTTTTGGTTTCTCATTATTAACACACTTCGTATAAGATCTACTCATAATAGCGGCAAACTCGTTATAACGACATTTTTAAATCCTCGAGGGTGCCGTAATACGAGGAGAATTCTGTTTTGGGGAACGTGTAATTCCAATGGTAAAATTATTTATATATATTTAAATTCTGGTCAGTAATCTATAGGAATATATCTTCCTTGATTTTCATTTCTAGGTCATTCTTCCTTATTAAAGTAACTCTCAGCACTTGCAAAGTGGAATGTGAATCATACAATTGTATAATTAGTCACAACAAGTGTTGGTCGGTACTAGTTTGTAGTAGCGGTCTGATGTCAGGGCAGTGAAACTGGGTGTGTGTGAGTGACACCATTCCATCTTATCTTGCTGGCAGTAAGGGAGACATAAGTGGGCCTTGTTTATTACTCAACTTAGCGACAATGACAAATTACGATGGGGGAAAAACTAAAAGAAATGGTAAACGATTGCGTCATAAATCGGACAGCCAATAGGGAAGCGACAAATCGAGACGCAGGTTTCGAAGCCCTAACGGTCACAATTGTCAACGTACATTTTTTTCAACAAGTGTACCCAAAAGACTTAACGATGTTTAGCCTTGAAATGTAAAAGAAAAGGTCGTAGTTAGATATAAGTTTCATTAAGTATAAAAGCAACTTGTCGTCGAATGTATTTCAACATTCAATGAAACAAATTGCTGCCATCTATTTAGCTGAGATCGACCCCATGACGTTATCGAATCTACAAAGTTTAGCTAAGTGTGGTTGAAGGCCTTAAGTATAGGATACATTGTGAGGATAGAACCCACTACGCAGAAGTAATACTCTGCAGTTCTAACTTAATCACTATTGCTCCACGGCGAGGCAACTGATATCTATGAAGCTTAACAGTGTAGAACAAGGCCACGGGTGTTGAGGCATCGAACTTACTTCAATGGTCTACAAGACTAACCTGCAAATGATTGTTGCATATTAGGTTGTCCAATTAATATTTATCAATCTCAACCTAGGTTCACAATGAAAGGGCACTCAGTAAGGACCGATCTCATTTACACTAACAATGATCTGTGAAACTAATTTGCTAAACATTGCTCCATTACAAGATTAGCCTGATGTCAGACTACATCAAGTAAATCGAGTAAATAGTTAGTGTGTGTGCAGTTGAACGATGGTTAGCAAGCTAGTCTCGACGTTTACTGCCAGTATAGTGACTTCAGTCCTCACTGGGTGACCCCAGAGGCGTAGATGGGCCCCAGTGTCAGTAGATATACAGTGGATGGACTACTATTCATAAAGCTTTGTGAATGATAATTCACCTATTGTATTTCAACTAACATTGTACAAGAGAAAATCTAACTAAATGTTAAAATGGGCCCCTCAAGGAGCCAAACACTACGGGTCCTCAAATCTCCTGCAACGCCCCTAAAATCGTATCCCTATGCCAGACAAAAGTATATCTATCTAGCTATCTATCTTCATACTTATGTCACTCTTTCCTCTCTTCCTTTTTATTTATTTCCTACATTCCTCGATGAACGTTTTGGCTTTTCGCCAACAAAACATTGCACCAAGAAAAAAAAAAATAACTGAAATGCAAACGGTCAAAAAATACAATTTTTCAATTGGTGAAAATATTTTCAGTTAGTTTTGAATTTTGGCGGAAACAGGAAAGAAACGCCTTATCAATTACTGCCAAGTTAGCTTTATTGCTATTTGCGTACGCAGCCAAATGATGATGATGATGATGATGAAGAAGAAGAAGAAGAAGAAGAAGAAGAAAAAGAAGAAACAAAAAACAACAGCAAAAAACGATACGCGGTGAGATATGAAATCGAGATAGGGAAAACGTATGGAAGGATGGGTTAGAGAGATTGGAGGGGAAGAGAGAGAGAGAGAGAGAGAGAGAGAGAGAGAGAGAGAGAGAGAGAGAGAGAGAGAGAGAGAGAGAGAAGAAAGGATGGAAGAAAATGAGCAGAGTAAAAGGAGGGAGAGGGGGTTGGAAGAAAGAAAGAAGATTAAGAGACAGAGACAGAGAGGGTGAATGACCTAAAGCAAATGAGTGGATAAGCAAATTGAGAGAAAGAGAGAGAGAGAGGGAGGGGATGAAAGGAGTGAGAGGATAAATCAAATGGAAGAGAGGGTGGAAGAAGTGAGACAGAGAGGATGTAAGACGAGTATGGGAGAGAGGATCTAAGCAGTGAAAAATAGAGAGAGAGAGAGAAGCAAAAGTGCGGCTAGGAAGTAAGTGTTGAGAGAGAAGATGAGGGAGAGTGAGAGATTAATAGAAAAAGAGTGGGGAGAAAGACAGAAAAAGAACATAAGAAATAAAGAGACAGAGGCAGAAGAAGAGGAGAAATTCGAAACAAAGGAGAAACATAAGAACAGATTAGAATCTTCTGGAATCTTCCTGTTGCTCTACCAACTTCCTTTTTTAAAAAATATACAATTCATTCCTCACGCAATATTTTCACAGTCGGAATTTTTTTCAATGTGGTTGTATGCAAACTGCCCCACCAAGAAAATTTAAAGGTTATCTTTCTAGGGAAACATTACGTCAGACCCGGAAACATGCGATATATGAAAAGCAACGTACGCACGCGGGGGCTCATTTCCTAATAATTGTTTATATATATATATATATATATATATATATATATATGTACACACACACACAGACACACACACACACACATATATATATATATATATATATATATATATATATATATATATATGCATATTCATTGTGAGCTTATGCAATGCTCTTCCATAGGAATAGAGCACTCTGGTGGATGGGGAATACATGCTAAATAAATATATTGCTTATATTCAACCTTACTGACCGTCCAGATGTAAGATACCGGCCTCCGGGTCTGAAGCAAAGGTTCCAATCCTACCTCGTGGTACTGGATGGGATAATGGATAGTCTATAGTCACACTGAAGAGTTGTAATACAACGAAACAGCTGTCTGTGGATGACACAATAATATACATACACACACACACACACACACACACACACACATATATATATATATTCTAGCAGGGATACCCAGAGAAAAATAACTTCAAATGTGAAAACACAGTGGAAAGTTTGTTAAATATAACCCGTAACGAAATATCTTGTCACTGGATGATTAAAGCTGCCGATGCAATAACAGTAAAAAGCTGTCATCACTCGTCCCAATGAAGTCAACCTTGGCAGGGGCTGCCAGTAATGATGATGATATTGATGTTGATGATGATGATACCGACTACTCCACCGAAGTGAATCTGATAGACAAGGAAAAGAGGACCTACCGGATCGCAAAGGTGGCCGTGCAAACGGACCAAAGGGTGAAGACGAAACAAAGCAACGCATTCTTGTCGATTGCTGCCTACTGTTGTTCCCATTGAGAGGAGTACTTGTTCTGGACATGAACCAAGAGACTATTCTAGTACAGATTTTTATTGTAAATAGAACCAGCAACTAAAAACTTACAAAGATGTAAACCCGACCTACGTACAGGTTGATCGGCTCGCATACATAATGAACGGTCTGATTCTTTTCAATTTGTTTCTCTGCCCATGAAATGGACTCCTACTCTTAGTTTTGGTCACTTATCTTCAAGTAAGGATTATAATTAATAGTATAGAATATATGTTCCCTGTATCTTTCCAGCAAGACGTGACACAAGGTTGGTTTAATTTGGGATCCCGTATCGGGGAAGTTCAAAAGATTGTCTCAGTCCCCGCCACTGGTGTTGTGAACGCGTCAGGGCAAACCTGACCCTTACCTTTTAGTGCGATGAGAAGGTGCAGCCCTGGGGCTTACTGATCCCCCGAGGCTGGGCAAGGTTATTTTTTGAGGCCACGGAACGAATCCTAGGCCTGTACGCTTTCCAATACCGAGCCACGCAGTAAGCCATCATCAGCTATGTCATTACACTGGCGCAAAGCTACCACAGAACGTACTGTCAGAAGATTTATTGAGCGCTACCATTGGCATTTTGAACTTCGGTAAAACAAAAATCATGTGCAACGATCACAGTGAGAATAAGGACATAACTGTTAAAATCGAAGATGCAAAACTGAAGAAATTAGACTACTACATCTACCAACGACAACGAATCTCTATGAAACTCACGAAAGAGGAAGAGATCAAGCGGAGAATCACCCTGGGATGGCAAGCCTTCAGCAGAGCAAGCTAAACCTTCAAAAACAAGTCGATCCTAAAATAATCCAAAAAGAAGAGTATACAACCAATGCATCCTCCCAATTGTCGCTTATGGAGCTAAAACATGGAACCTAACCAAGAGACAGACTCGCAAACTGAGAAGCATGCAACGTGCATGTGAAAGAATCATGCTCAACCTTACATGGAGAGATCACAAGACAGCACATTATATAAGGAAGAAAACGGGAGTCCAAGACATCATAAAATCTATTAGAAAACTTAAATGGCAATGGGTAGGCCATGTTACAAGAATGACAGACAACCGGTGGACATCACGACTCACAGCATGGATCCCCAGAGACCACATGCGAAATCGATGCCGACAGAATACATGATGGAAAGATGAACTAGACAAATTTAGAAAATACTGGCTCTGCGACGCCCTCGATAGAGAGATGTAGCGAATCTTGAGGAAAGTCCATGTTCAACGGCGGATGTTAAAAGACTGATGATGATCATCATTGGTATTATATAGTTACGAACATGTAATCAACATTTTCCTCAGAAAAGCACCTTTAGATATATCTTATATAAAATGCAGACTAATTAAATGCAGGTTTCAGAAATAACAAGATTAAACATGATTTCTCATACAGTCGACTTTCATCAACTAATATTTATAAGTAATCAGTTGCTCGGGTGAATTAATCAAAAATTATCGACGAAGAAATTATCATTCATTTACCCACAAATTACAAAACTGACATAAGGGAGAGGGGAAAGCATCAATTTATCAGCAGCAGTTTCGGTTACGCCTTACGTAAAGAGGGCATTAGTAATAAAGATATCGGAGCTGGTTGACACATTCCAGAATCTCAATGACTTTTACAGCAACGACAGGGCTTTTCTTTTTTTTTTTCGAAAATTAATTGTAAAACAAATTGTTGTACTCCCCCCTCTGCCCAGTTTGTTTAATTGCATCTTCAAATGGAGTTCTACTTTCTGGCGATGGAATCCTCATTTCTTCAATGATTTAGCGATGATGAGAGCGCGGAATGTTTTTTCTATCATCAACTGGCAAATTGCGTATTAATTTATTTCATTTAGCTGTTGGGCGGGAAAGGGCAATCATTATTTTGCTGCCCGTCCACGTATGAGCCGAATTCGGTAGGTAGCCGTCGTTTTTAAACAAAGATTAGTACTGTTCCGTAGATCTGGTAGTCAAGAAAGTGTAAGTGAGAGTGCATATGAGAGAGAGAGAGAGAGAGAGAGAGAGAGAGAGAGAGAGAGAGAGAGAGAGAGAGAGAGAGAAGAAGAAGAAGAAGAAGAAGAAGAAGAAGAAAAGATAAAAACGATAGTAAGAAGAAAGAAAAGTAGTTATACTAATTTTTAGAAAGAAAATGTGTGTGCGAGCACTAGAGGGAGGGAGAGAGTGGGAGTAAGGAGGGGGAGAGAAGGAGGAGGGATCAATAAATTATACATAGATATTTACTCAGCTCAGCTTAGTCAACCACAAGGCCCGATTCATGGGTTATCCAGTTAGAAACAGACACGGCGCCTGTGAATTACCCTGCGAGGCAAAATTCTATATATTAGAAACCGTCAACCAAAACTGCCAAAATAGGTTTCTTAGGTTTTTAAGTGATTCCGACTGGCTATCTATCAATGTGTCATGTGTATAAGCTGCACTGATGCAGTTGACTAAAAATTTAAACATTTACACTTCATAAATATAAACTTTTTCACTCCAAAGGTTTTTTAGGGCGGGTATTAAGTTAACAATGCAAATTTATGCTAAATTGGTCCTTCAGTTTTGTCTAGTTTTTGAAAATTCGAACTTTCTAGGGATTCAACAAAAGGTGAAAGAAGTAACTTATTCATTGAGATCCCTTTTCCCAATTTTTTGATTGATCACCCCAACACGACATGCAGCCATTTGACGTAGGTCATGTCGCAGTTTCTATTGAGGGACTAACCAGACTGTGTTAAAAGTTAATATTTCTTTAACTATTGGTATGCATTAAAAGTATTTTCGTTTTTGAGAGCTTTTTTATGTTGTCTGAAGCTTACTGAATTCTTCACATATGGTAGATGAACCTACCTTTCTCAAAGTGATGAGGAACGGGCCCTCCTCTATCTCAAGTTTAAAGCCATCATAACAGACAATTGATGGCCATCTATCTCTGGGCTTTATTTCAAAGGACGAGTCATCACCCTTGAAACCTATTTTAGCTCAGCACGGTCATATATTGTTTCCGAATTCTATGAGCATAGATTCAGCGGCTTTGAGATCCAGTATAAAATAATTACTCAAAAATTGCCACAATCTCAACACTCGTATCCACCATTATGCTACCAGAAATCAAAGGTAAAACTGATTAGCATGAATGATGATAATATAGTGGAATTATTGAGAGTCTTTAGATGTGTAGATGAAATATGCTTTGGAGTAAAGGTTCCTAAAAAACTTTACTTTTGATACACCAAAATGAAAGCGCTGCATTTTGAATAAATTTGGTTTCTAAATGGACAGATCGGTTGGTATATTAATATCCTTTTTCTATTGATATTTCCTGAAGAAGGATTTCCTCTTTCCTTTCAGATTAAACATCTCACAAGGGCTGAAGATTGAATCGACCGAAAGGTTGCGTTGATCACATCAAGAACACAAAAAAGGAGTTCAATAGTCTGAACAAACGTTGGAATGTTGATGACTCTTCTCCAATTTATAGAAAATATGGTAGTTTAATTTAGATTCCAGTTTTTTCACACACGTACGCACACACACACACACTCGCCAATGTACGGGTAACGCTACGCAAATTAGTTTAGCAGACCTTTGTTACCGTACACGCACACACACACACACACACACACACACATGTATATATATATATATATATATATATATATATATATATATATATATATATATATATATATATTACGAAATGTATATGCATATATAGAGAAAGATTGATAGATAGATAGATAGATAGATAGATAGAGAAAGATAGACTTATAGAGGAACCTATATTAATACATGTTTGAATAAAGTCGATAGACAAGGAATGTTTTTTGTCTTCTCTATCACACGCACATACACACATATACATATATAAATGATTTATTACAGAGATGTGATGATATTAGCGCGAAGAGTGAAAATACTAAATTCACATGAGAGAGAGAGAGAGAGGGGGGGCACATTATGAAAAAATTAGTCCAGATGATGAAGATATGGCGTAACTGTATTTAAGAACCGCCAGCATTTCTAACCGTTTTCGTAGCAGTCGGTCACCACCCACTCATTGCAACTCGCAGCGTGGAAAAAAAATCCACGAACAACCCAAGCGCCATCTTTCGACATGACACACATTTTGTTGAACAAAGTGGCAATTTAGCGTCTATCAAACCCGATTTCAACCGTCGACCCAACAATCGCGCGAAAATGAAACGCGTAAAACTTCTGTACTACTATAGCGTGCGGTCTCGTAGAACTATTCTGTGGTCCCTGAAGCCTGCAACTTCTTGGCCTTTTGACTAAGAGCAAAATGTAGCATCAGTTATTGTCAATAACTAATGCACCCCCGATGTGGGGACCTCTATATTAGACTGATTGGCACTACTATAATAGACGGGTTCCTGACCCTAACCCAAAGCCAGACTCTCTAAACCCTTATCCCAACCCTCAACTCTACCTTGAATCTTAAACCCTTACCCTAAACTCAGCGCTTATTATTTGGCTAAAATGTATTAAGGAATTACTATCTACTTGAGTGAGGGTTAAAGTTCTTAAAATCAAAAATAATCATACTACAATGGAAGCAATCTCATGGTGCAACACGATCACTTGACAATTGGCCATCATACGCATTTGACATTAGCCAAATATATTAGTCAGCACAAAAGGCAGTTCAGCAACGAGTTTGAAGTTGTTTAGATCAGCGGTTCTCAAGAATCCTAGTGGAGAAAAAAGAAAAAGAGATTACTGATCGCTCTCCAATAAATTATTTTTCTTGCCTTTCGCTCATTAGAAAATGCCTTTTTTTTGAAAAATTCTATTCAACCAGAAAATATTAGTATTAGACATTTTACAGTTTTTTTCATCACATTGCCCAAAAACAAACAAACAAATCAGACGAGAAAGAATAGAAAGATAACGTCCATTTTGAATTCTAGAGTTACAAATATCATTTTACATGACAATAATACCTTTATTAACAAGACAAAGGGAAACTATTGATGTGATTCGCTGTTTGTTTGTCCGTTGGTCGGTTTTCAATATGTTAAAAATCAATTTTCTCAGCCGTATCCTGTTGGATTGATATGAAACTTGGTCCAGACCTTCGGATGAACCATCTCATATGCATACTCCTCCTCCTCCTCCCTCTGCGACTAGTTCGTTGAGAATCCTTTTGAAATCGGAAATTATTTTTGATAGGAAAACTCAGTCAAGCACTCCTCCTCTTCCTCTTCTTTTTCTTCTTCTTCTATTATTTCCCTTGGAAAATCAGCATCTCCTCCTCCCCTCGAAAAATTCATGACTTTTATTTGAAAAGTTGGATTGATTTAAATTCTAGATAAGACCTCCGAATCAATCTGGTGTGCCATCCTCCTCCTCCTCTCCTCTTCGGTTGCCGAGGAAAGTCTACGGCCAAGGACGTAGGACTCAAATAAATCGAAGGCTCAATTCTCTCCATGTAGAAACAAAAGTCACTAACTGCCATAGTGGCTAATCATCTGGTATCGCAAAGAAGTCTGTTGCTAGAAAGTTCTTCACTAATTATAGGTTACTAGTAAGTGAGGCAACCACATAGACAGATATGGGTGTAAGGATGTTAGGAGGCATAGTTGTTTTTCGGTTATTTTAAAAAAATTTTTACGACAAACGCTATAATGCTGAGTTTGAAAGTATTTATCCGTTGAGACCTATCCTAACTAGAACTCTTGGCTTATCGTCGACTGACACCAAAATGGTACCAGCTTGTTGGTTGTCCGAGATGATAAGACGCACATTTAAAAACCATCTTAATCGTTGGGGGGAGGAGGATTGAGAGAGTTTATTCCATAAAGCGGGGATCAAATTGCAAAATAACCGCTGGGGTCAGACACCCGATAACCTCTCTGGAAACTTTTAAATATAGAAACAAAACCCCCACCAGATTACAACGTGACGTAAAAAGATACAGGGGGTGTTGGTTAGCAGCACAGGAAATGGTTTCAGAGAACTGAGTTCAAAGTCTGGCTGAGACAGTCATTGTTCACCTTTCTTTTAGAAAAGATATGATGCAATCTCCTTTCCCTCCAGCCATGGGTTATTTAAATAGCAGGGCAGACTAGGCTCTTCAACCATGATTGGTAACCAGTCTAAACGGATGATTCTGAATTCAAGCCAAGGAAGAATTGTTCGTAGCCCTTTACATCATATGCAGATTTCAAACTAACAAGACTTGTATCACTGTATATCATTATTCTAGCACTTTTGGTGAATAAATTTAATGTCTGAAGAGCCACTCCTAACCCTTCCCGCCATAAACAGATTTCAACCAAACAACTAGTAACCATGAATAATATTATGCTAATACAGCGGGGTATTTTGTAACTGGTGAATATTTTTCTTATCCGAAGCTAACAGCTGCTCCTAGCTTCTTGTTGTTCACTTATTTGTATTTATACTAATAAAGTATACCATACTACTATTGAACAACTATGTCGAAGGGTTCTATCGTGTTTTTTTTTCAATATAAGTGTGTGTTTATTAGTGTGTTTGTTTTTTTTTTGTTCCTGGCCGTACCGTTTTGTTGACAGACTTGAAAATTGGCATCAGTACTCCATTAGGCCCCTCCCTAGTCCTCTTCTTTGTTGTTTTAATCACATTGTTTTGGCTGTTTCATGATGAAATGAGTCAGCAAGCAACTGTTTTTAAAGATGTGAATAACAGAAAAATTGCCAACTATTCGTAAAACGTAGACGGGGAATTTTCCATAAAATCCGTTCCTCACACATTTGTAAGATTTATACGCAAAATAAGCTTCAGCAATAAACAAAACGAAAATGGAAGACACAAAGTAACGGATGCTCACATGAGGCTAGCGCACGATGCAATCATTTCAATTGCTAAATACTGTTGTTTCTGAGTACAGTGTTGCCATGCGACTAAGACTGTGGCATAAAATTTGCGTGCACGTAAATTTGATCCTCTATTCCGTAGGGTTCCATCCTTCACGAAACACACCGTAAGTGTAAACAAATATAAGTTTTCAAATTATTCGGATAACATGATGGTCCTGTCTCAGAACAGAGATAGTTGTGCATCTCCCACCGGCGCCAGAGGTTAGTGTTCGAGTGCAGATGGAAGCCAGGATTTCGAATGCTGATTTTTTTAAAGAAAGATAGACCCTCCTCATTTGAAAAGTTAACTTGATACGATTTTCCGCACACTTTTTTATTTTATTTGACTTTGCACAATTATTAAGCTCAATAAATATCCATGTAGGCAAAATGGCACTTAAAATTGCAAAAGTCCGATTTATAAAACTTCGTTTTTTAAACTGACTATACAGTGAGCTCATTCTAGTAGAGCATCGGAATGAGGACTGAGAGGTCCGCGCTTACAGCTCTGATGTCGGATCGATAACCCTCGTTTTCTCGTGTTATTTTTAAAAAAAACTCAAAACATAGCTAATGAGAATCATGTTGAGTATTAGGCTGCTGCATATGAATTATTATTTTTTGTATAATAAGACGAAGAATGATATAAACAACAAAAACGTAAATATTTAATCAATTAAAACAGTAACCTTTTTCGAACGATCCTCGAATTACATTACGTCATCTGTATGAAATAATTTACGTTCAATAGTCACAGATTCAATAAAAGCACGAATTATGGCTCCCCTATTATTGAACCCTTTTTATAACTGATATGCAGTTCAAAATGTTTCAAAAGATGATTATCTGTAAGAGAAATATCAGGTGAATATGCCGGATTTCATTCAGTTCATGTGGGACCGATTTTTCCAATATTTTCACATTTCTTATTACCTTGCGATGATGTGATATGACTGCTGTTGAAATCTCCAGAATACGCTCGAACCGTTGGCCATTGCCGTCAATAATTCTTCATCGTCAAGATCAAGTTTGGGCTACCCTCTGGGAATATTATTGGTAGCCATATTTCAAGACCAAAACTTATTGAACCAATTCTGAACTATTTGCACTGTGGTCGTTATCACTCCATATGCTTTGTTGACATTATTTGCGGCTTGAGAAATATTATGTCGTAATTTGAAATCGTACTTGAAAATCAGTCAAACTCCTTGGGTAAAGACCATTGCTGGTAAAAGTTCTGAATCCTCCAATGACAATGAATTATACTTCTATTTACATTGAAACTGAAGGGAAAAAGTCGATTACATTAGAGAACCTTCCACTCTCAGCAATAATCTCTAGGTGTTAAAAAATTAGATGTTTTAAGTGTTACTACCTAATTTAATCACTTCATCCACAGCCGAATGTCCATTCTTTCACAAAATTTCATTGAAATTCATTGATGAATTTTGAAGATATCGTGTGGACAAACAGGCATACATACGGACAGACAGTCCTCTGGTGGAAGTAACCCCATATATATATATATATATATATATATATATATATATATATATATATATAATGCTCCTCTATTCTTGAAGCGAGGTAACCCATCCATTGTAAGCTTATGCAATGCTCTTCTATAGGAATAGAGCACTCTGGTGGATGGGAGATTTATGTGTAAATAAATATATCGCTTAAATTCAGCCTTACTGACTGTCCAGTTCCGTAGCTCAGAGGGAGGATATCGGTTTCTGGGTCTGAAGTGAAGGTTTCAATCCTGCCTCGCGATACTGGATTGGTTAATGGAAAGTCTATAGAAGAGATGAAATACATCGAAACAGCTGTCTGTAGATGATACAATAATATATACATATATATATGTGTGTGTGTGTGTGAATGTATGTATAGTTCTGAGAAGAACAAGGAATCGGACTAACTAAATAAGTACAGACAGAAGAAGGTTACTGTAATTTCTGGGAAACTTGTTTCTTCAAAAGAATGTTGTACTAATAGGAGTGAACAGTAAATAAATTTATACTAAAATATATTCGTATCATTTATCCATACCGATATTACCACATCATTCTTGACGGGTTCTATGCTGGCAAGTTCATCATTTGTTAGGGTAAACCAACTGAGGCATAAGTTCATCTCTCTCTTATACCATTTTGACACACACATACACACTTTCTCTCTCATACCCACGCATGAATACACATATGTACATTCCTGAATGACACTCTTATGCAAGTCTTATAGTACAATTGTATAACGTACATAAAATGTTCCTGGTAAATGTTTGTCTGTATTGATAATCTAGTGAAAAACTGCTGGATAAAGGCCTTTCCCAACTCCTCCTATAACGATTATATAGACTATGTTAGTTCTGGGAATGTAGTGAATTATTGAGGTCAAACGTTGCCATTAATTTCTGGATAACTGGTTTTGTATTCAACCAACTGGTTCGTTCCCTTTTTTACCCATAGCTGAGGGGTGGGGGAGATGGATTCGTGCTTTTCTCAAGGACACAAGTGCGAAATGAACGTGAACAGCTACGATCGGAGGTGGGACTCGGCTCTCCGATTCCATAATACGAATTATATATATATATATATATATATATATATATATATATATATATTGAGGAATGGATATATATGATCCGGCAGAATGACTTTAATTACGTTATATTATGCAGAAATTGTTTTGGAAATGATCTCCCGTCGTTACATGGTTAGTGTATCAATCAAACTAGACAACGTAAATAGAACAAACAATTAGAGAAAATAGAGCTGCTGCCTTTGCATTAACGGCATTTGTTTAGCTCAGTTGTAAGAGCAACGCCTCGTCGAAGCGTCTACCCTATTGGTCGCAAGTTCGATCCCTGCCATAGCCTCATTTTCTTTAATTCTCTTCACGTTATCGAGTTTGAGTGATGCATTAACCGTGTAACGACGGGCTATCATTTCAAATGAAAGTTTATGCATGATATTACACAATTCATAATATATATATATATATATATATATATATATATATATATATATATATGTATAGAGAGAGAGAGAGAGAGAGAGAGACACACACACACACACAGACAGACAGAGATAGAGAGAGAAAATGTGCATGTTAGTGAAAAAAATAAACATTGTCTACCCCTATAAACAAATGAGGTTTCTCTGTGACTGCATTAAGCTTCGCCCTGGGCCAAGAAAAACAAAATCCCCAAATACGTGTGATGTCTTTTGTAAACAGAAATTTACACGAAGGCATCACGTGACAATCTGTTCGTGTGTCTATGTGTAAATAGATAGATAGGAAACCATTGTATCATAGGTTGTAAACTCCCACGGGTTTTAGACTAAAACCCGTGGGAGTTTACTATCTACGATACAATTGTTTCAAAAACCAACTCCACGGAGTTCAATAGTAACAACAAAGATTATCATTTTCTTTGTCGTTCTTCTCTTACGTCAGTCCTTTCAAGTTGATTTGATCAGATCATGTAGTGAGAACCACCTCCGTCCCACAATAATTGATACATTTGTATATTGATTTTATACACTAAATGTACCAACTATTGTGAGACAGAAGTAGTATCTTATTTACGAACGATCCCATACCGGTGTTTCCCAAACCTTTTAAGACTATCCACCCTTTTAAATCATATATTTCATCTGCCTGTCAGTCTGTCAGTCGGCTCCAGTTAAGTTGAGCAATGGAAATAGAAAGGAAGGGAAAGGAGTGGTGTCATTAATAGGTATGATGTCGTTAACGAGCGTGACGCCGTTAAAAGGTGTAACATGTATTCAGATCAATATCTATCATCTGTAAATGATGTCATAATAGAGAATCCAAGGCCGACATAAGAACCAAAGATAGCCATTTACGATTTTTTGTGAAATTATACTTGCAGAATATTTCCATATAGCAATATTTTACATTTTTCATAAAAACATTCAAGGTTGACATAATCACCAACTGAAGTAGCGTGAAGTCGAAATGAAAAAAAAACAGCTGCTTTTAACAATTCCTGAACTGGCATCTCATATCTTGGGATCTCGTCTTACATAGAATACATCTTAACCAATTCATCCAAATAAGCCCAATGTCTACATAGGGCTCAAATATAGTCATATTTCAAGTCCTCACCGAAATTCTATTCCTAAACAGGTTATATGAGTTCGATGGAATTTTTAGGTGGAGTTTGTCAACGAAGCCAACAATTGGGATCTAATCTACCCCCTTGAAATAACTATTTTCTGGTGGTTTCAAAATCTTGCATAATCTTGACAAATGCATATTATTATGCTGATTCCTCCTTCCTAATCCTACTATTAACTTGTTATGCTGGTTATCCGCTTAAGAAAAAGATTACTGTTCATCTTTTGATAACCCCTTATTTCAATTCTTTATTTCATCTTTCATTGTATTCATTTAGTAAACATTTTTTCCTTACATAATATTTGGAATATATTCTGAGGCGAAGGATGAATAAAGACGGTATTAAGGTTATTGTCTCGCGGTATCACCTTATTACTTATGGGTTTATGTACGCGCAGTTAATCTTGGGAGAACTTGTGGGCTAAATATTTTCAAGGTTTTATCTGCAAACGTGCTGCGGTTGTCAGGATACCTCAACTGACCAGCAAACCCAATAAAGATAGGCTGCTGACCCATGTAGAACAATGGTTAGCAGCTCAGTCTTACTGGACATTGCTAGTGAGTTCAATTTTCAGTAGATGCTCTATGATTGTAGCTGTGTGCCAGACTAGGTTGAACATAGTAAATCTCTTGGGATATCTGCTTTAGACTTACAGTTAGCAGCCTATCCTTGTCGGACATTGCTAGTAAATTTTAACTCCACCGGGTACCCTTCGACTGTAACCTTGTGGCCAAATTAAACTAAACGCTAGATTTGTGCTACAACTACGATTTTACCCGTTGAAAACTAAGTCTAGATATCCTGAAAACCGCAGCACGTATGTAGATGAAACCTTGAAAATAATTAGCCCATATTATCCCACGATTAACTGTGCGTATATGAACTCATAAGTAATAAGGATATACCTGAATTATCATCCTTTTAACGTCCGTCGTTGGACATATACCTTCCCCAGGATTCACCACAATTCTCTACCATGGGCGTCGCAGAGCCAGTATTTTCTGAATCTGTCTAGTTCATCTCTTCATCTTGTGTTCTGTCTGCCTCGGTTTTTTATGTGATCTCTGGGAATCCATGTTGTGAGACGTGATGTCCATCGGTTGTCTTTCATCCTTGCAACATGGTCTGCCCATTGCCATTTGAGTTTTTAATAGTTTCTATGATGTCACCGAAACCCGCTTTCTTCCTTATATACAGTGCTGTCTTGTGATCACTCCATGTAAGGTTGAGCATGATTCTCTCATGCAATACTGCGTAGAATACTAACAATAAAACAATTTAAAAAGATCGCTTTTCAGGTAGGTTCACTGACGTAGTAAGTTCGAATCACAACAGCTGCTCTATTACTGTTATTTAATGCCAAACTAAAGGTGTGCCGACTGGAATGCTTCACTACTGTAGCCAAGGCCAGATTTAGACCTATAAGGACCTGGGACATTTCAGATTCGGTGGGCCTTTCATAAACAAGAATTAAAATACAAGGCCAATTACAAAATTTACACATCAAAGTCTGTTTATTGCGTGTAATTGGAACCGACAAATGCACGTGTAGAAAGATTAAATGAGTTTTATACAGGAAAGAAACACTTGTACATATGCAAATACATGTCAGCTAAACTCAAAATTTAATTACATACCAGCAAAACTTCATGTAGATTTTTAGTATTCCTATACTCCGATTACTGTAGATCCGAATTACAAGTAGTAATTTTATTAATTTATCTAATTAAATTAATAGAAGCCGTTGTAATGAAATGAATTCCAAAATGAATTCGGGACTGATTATCAATTTATTTCTCATTAGAGAAACTCATTTTTAATTATAGAATTTTTGTATAGAAGCGGGGTCGGGACTAGATATTGCCCCCTTTGCGCCCTCCCCCCGCCAATAAATCCAGCCCCGATTGTAGTTTCCTACCAGACTAAGCTAAGCTTGGTAAATATCTACGGCGGGCGCCTTCCATAACGTGATGGTTAGTAAGCTTCACACGTAGAGAAATTGGCTAGTGTAGTGAGTGCGATCTTTACTAGGTAACCAATTACTGTGATCTACAGACATACTAAACGAAGTTCAGTAATTAACAGTGTTGCAAGAATGAAAGCAACTGATGGACATCATGATTCACAACATGGATCCCCAGAAATCACATGCGAAACCGAGGCCGACAGAATACAAGATGGAGAGATGAACTAGACAGATTTAGAAAATACTAGCTCCGCGACGCCCATGATAGAGAAATGTGGCGAATCTTGGGGAAGGTCTATGTCCAACGACGGACATTAAAAGACTGATGATGATAATGATGATGATGATCAAGACGAACTTATTAAGAATTGACGACGTTTTTCTTTAACTTTTATCTCTTATCTATAGATAAAGCGAATATGTTGTCTTAGGCTTACTGACAAGATAATTTACTTCCAAGAATAAGTGTACATAAATATGCAGACAAAATACATCTATTTGCGTGAGTTGTCACTAGAAAGCAATGTAGAAGGCACGCTTTCTTTGAATAAAAGCCTCGGTAAATATTCTCTATTGAAGTGACTGTCATAACATTTGTTGATAAAATAATAACATTCTCTGTTCACCGAAGCAATATCTTGAAACAGTTGCCGGGGACAAACACGTTTACGACAAATGTTTTATCGAAGGGATCTGCTGGGAACGTGATTCTTTCGTGGAATTATTTATTTTATCTTACATGTGTATCGCGAAGTGCCGTGGGAAAGGTGGAAACGGCAGTCGATGGCTTGGTGTATCGCCTCTGTGACGGAGAGGTTATGAGACTTGAGCGTGTCTGCCACGACCTCGATCCAACACCAGCGAAGTCGTCCCCTTGTCCTTACGCTTGAGCCTCTAACATTGTAGGCGCTGCGCGTTTGTCAGTCAGTTGCCATTCTCGTCTGATGTCCAAACCAACGCACAGGTAGGACAAGGAAATGAACGCTGTGTCGGCATGTTATATATATATATGTCATATAAAGTACGGAACGAGAGAGGTGAAGACTTTGTGAACTACACAACCGCGAACGGGATCAAAATCAGTAACATCTTCAAGAAAAAACAAAACAAAAAACAATAAAAATGGACTCGGAAGTGCCCTAACCATAAACCGTAATCAGAATAGACTGCGTCTCAGCGGACAAAAGCGACACTGTCAAAGTTATCCAGATCCTAAATCGAGTCAACGCGGGAAGCGACTACAGAATGGTAAGATGTAAAATTCAAATAAACGTCAACAAAGAATGTCGGAAATGATTAACACCAAGCCACAACCATTAGACGTAACAAAAGAGTTCACTCGACCCTTCAAGCTTGAACTGGAAAAAAGATACGAACTTCTTACCTAACCAGAAGAGAACAACACTAACAACAGCAACGTCAGCGAATCTAACGACAAATCAACAGCCGCTCTGATCGAAGTCACCACTATGTTTAAATCAAAGAACAGAAACCATCAGTGAAATCTCAGATGAAACTAAGAACCTCATGGACAAACGCAAGAGGTTCAAGCCAACAACAAGAAGAAGAGAGACAAATTGAAGTAACCAAACTGAATAAAACCTTCTGAAAGAAACGAAGTAGAGACATAATAAGATGCACAGCATCCATCATAGAGACAATTCCCGGAAAAAAGTCAGGGCTTCAAAGCTATTAAAAAAACTTTCAACATGGGACGGAAACAAATAACTAGCGTACTTGAAGAAAATGGAAATCTAACAGCAGACAGGGACCTGATCATCGAATGTTGCCAAGAATTCAACCCCAAAAATTTACTCCTCCAAACAAGAAATGCAAAATAACGAACAGGATGAGCAAGACATGAGCAATCAGTTCAAGGACTTCCCAAAAGTTGTGCCATGGGGAAAAAGTAAGCCATCAAAAAAAAAAAATGAAAAAAAAAAAAAAAAGGAATGGCCCCTGGACCAGATAACATCACCATTGACCTACTCAGAAGAGCTGGCGAAGCCATCACTCGAAAATTGGCCATTTTAACTTATGTCTTAAACAAAGTTCCAGAAAATTGGAACACAGCAATTATAATGCTGTTACATAAAAAAGGAAACCCGAAAGACTTCAACAACTACAGACCAATAAGTCTACTCAACTGCATCCTCAAAATTTTCACCAGAGTTATCTCCAACCGAATCACAAAAGCGCTAGACGAAAACCAACCACGGAACAAGCTGGCTCTAGAAGGAGCTACACAACCATTGACCATCACCATTCGATAAATTAAGTAAAAGAGAAAGCAGCAGAATATAGAATGCCACTGTCAAGATGGTAAAAATATAATCGAAATCATTGAGAATTTTTGGAAATATTGTGTAGACAAACAGATTGACCGGTGAACGGGCAGACAGAAACGAATAACGTGTATACTTCTGCCAACCTCTTCCAACTCCGTTGGCAGAGGTAAATAACGGACATACAAATCACTTACTTTCCGCCCCCCCCCATCAGTGTTTGGTTTCTTTCTCCAATTATTTCCTTTTGTCAACGGATGATGGATGACATCCTTACCAGATGTTATCCTGTCAACCCTTTATTGTATCCAGTCCATGACGCATTCCATTCGATAATGACTAAAAGAAAAGTAAACTATACGTAAGTAAGAAAAAGTTGTAGCGTTTGGGTACGAGGTCTCCCAGAAAAGAATCCCGTTATTCAATATTAACGTAAAAGATAGACTACCTAGAGCAATGGCGCCTTGGTTCTCTTCAAAGTGCCCCCTTTGGAAATTCACCCACTTACCAAGTGTCAGTTCCACTTGTCAAAGCAGTCTGCAAAGTCACTTTTTTTTAAGGGGGGGGGGGTTCGTTGCATTCATCCCCCCCCACCTGGTCTGAAATATCCTCCTTTTCAACGGCGATTTTAGTTTTGGTAGAAGTCAGGTGTCACAGGGGGCCAAATCTGGACCGTACTGAAGCTGACAGGCCTGGGTTATGCAATGTTTGGCTCCAAAACTCTCAATGCGTTTTTTCTCATCTACTCGCCTGATCATTGCGAACGCAAAGGTCGCAGAGTATACAAGCCCACTCAACAGTGTCTCTATGCTGACTGAGTAACCCCACAGGAAATATCTGTGCACGTATGCGCAGTACGGTACCCTGTGATTGGTTGCCAAATTACATCAAGGTCATGCAACCGTTTCTCGAGATAATCAACGTGGCAAGACACTTTCCGGACAGACAAGTATGTTATACACATAAAAGTCCTATTCTATAAGTAAAGCTTGTATTATTCCCTGATCACCGACATTCTTTTTCTTCCTGATTTTCAGTTCACTGTAACCTGTTCATAGTAATAAATACACATTATAATTAACACGTATAATAAACTATGATATAAATGATATCAATTTGATAAATACATTACTCGATACAATAAATGCTTCACTCGCTATGATAAATACTCAATGTTGAATAATAAATATTCACTATATATATTTATCTAAGTTCATATAAGTACTGCTGCAAAAACAGCTGTAGTGTCTCCAACAAAGCCATTTTCAGATGTTGATTCTGAGGTCAGATTTGGTTTCGGGGCTTAAAAATCACTATTACTAATCTATGGCACCTCAGCAATGCCTCCCGATATCACCAGGTGCATGCATTGTCTCCTGGTCCTTCCCACAGTTAGAAAACGCCTTATCATAAAACCTTCAATTTATATCCTCTTATCTAATCGGACCCTAGAGTCGTTATTTATCATTGCAGCAAGAAGATGTCTTGCTTTCTGGGAAATACTAGGAAAATACCCGTTTCTTTATTAACGGTATGCTTAAGAGTGGAAATCTAAAGCACAGTAGTATCTGGGGAAATTCCCTCAGTCTCCCCTCCCCTCCTTACCATGCCCCGAACTCCTGAGTCTCAAGTCTTTATTCTAAAGTCGTATTAAGTGAAAATGAAATCAACACATTGGCAGAAGCTGTAGTAATAGTTATATCACCAACAGCAATCGAATACACGTACACATGCAGTACGACATCAGGCATTTTTATGTTCATGTGTTCGAATTACCCCCTTTCAACATTTCTGCTTGTCATTTGATAGACAGAATGAACCCTCGCTAATTATAACACAGGTTTTCTCTCGACTGACAAAATTGTTCTACGAAGCCAGACCTCATCTATTCGTCGCTTGTTGATTGAGCCTCACTCTTCGTTGTCCATTGTTTAATGCTCCAACTTCGGTCGAACAATCTAACAGGACTATTGAATAAAAAATGAACAGGGTGACGTTTTATTCAGAAGAAAAAAAAAGATCTGTTTGTCTATCGTCTGCTTACATTCAATCATACAAAAGGATGGAATGCTGGGAATGGGGCCGTAAAATGATCCGTAGGAGACCTATGTACCTGTCCCATCCGATATAATCCGAACGTCTCGGCCATGTCGTGTGATCGTCTATTGACATGTTGAGAAGAAGAAAAACGTTTTTATTAAAAAACAGTTCATAATCGGATTGAGTGTTAATGTGTGACAACGTGTTAGATTTAATAGGATCTGCTCAGAATATGAATTATAATTTTCAATTTGGAAAGTTTAAATCAATCAATTATATACATAATATATAAACAGATAATTATCGTTGGCATTTTAAAAATGCATAGAAATAGATTATATTTCTTAAGATCATCCCACAAAAAAAAGAAGAAATCAATTGGAACACCTGTGCTATAAGGAGAGCGTGGTCTTACTTTGAAGATATTCTTACACCCGACTCCACCACCCTAGTAATAAAAATAAATATAGACCTATTTATTTTTCTATAATTACTTACATATATGCAAGCAATAAATAGACTGCCCTAAAATACAAGTAAACGATTGTGGCAGACACTTATGAATAATTGACCTATTCCCCAAATACTTGAATACTCATTGCAGAGGCGTAGCAGAGGATTTGGAGGACCGGAGGGACTTGGCTTCTGGGGGGACCCCCTCAAACACTTACTAAGATTTGTTATGGTGTAATGTTAGTAAAATGCAATAAGTGAATTATTATCCATAAAGCTTTCGGTAGTTCCCATCCATTGGGAGCCAGGTTGCTATTCAAAACATCCCACACTGTCAGCTACGCCCCTGACTCATTGTTGGTACTTTTTGACGAGATGAGAAAGATGGCGAAGTCGTACATCACGTATGAAAGTAGGCAATGTTGGTTGTCGACTACTCTTTCCTATTTTTTTTTAGCATAACAAAGACGCAGACTCTGCATTAAGCCAGTACAGTCATCCAACGATTTACGCCCGATTGCAGATACGTCCCCAAAAAGGCTTAACATCCATTAACTGTGGACGACTAGCAGACCAAAGAGGAAGTTTGTTCCAAGTTTTCCAGAGAGGGAAGGCGGGAAGGTAAAAAGAGCAGACATTTTACTGGGTTTAGCAATTTATTGATTTAACTGAAGAAACGTGATGGATGACATCTACTACTTTCTCTTTAGAAAGAAAACATATTTGCAATATAGAGCTTTAGATAAATATGTATGTGTCATGGTGTGCAGTGCGTATATTTTCACCTTACAATGGTTGACTTACGCCCCGATCGAGTTGCGTACTACCAGAACATAACCTGGACGTAAGTCAGCGCACGGCTGTACTTTGATCCGTTGTTTATTGAATGACAAATACGAATTTCTAATCGCGTACTTTCACCGGTAAAGGCATGATCACAAACAAAAGTTTTCTGTTTTTCTTTTTATTCCAGCTTGAGGGATTTTTTTTAAACAATTAGAAAATACTGATGTTTCAAGCTCGTTTCTCTTTGCATATTACCATTAATGTTCTTATTGTCAGATATCTGAATAAAATGTCTCATCACTAGAATGTCATGGTGGTCAACATTATTGTCTTACTTTTCTAGGAAGTAAAAAGTTGCTACTGCCATTGCCAGTCTTGACAGAATCGAATCAATCTTTAACAATCTTCATACGACGCCTACGTATTCAACGTATTGTTAAACTGGCGGCGTTTCAGGAAATGGGTTGTGTTATACAGAACTGATGGATTATTTGTAATTTGACAAGAGATCATTTACGAAATAGTGGCCGACAAAAAATAAAATGGCGTGACGATTCAGACAAGTTCAGATAATATAGGCACAACGACGACCACGGTTGAGAAATTTGATAAGAGATCATATACGAAATAGTGGCCGACAAAAAATAAAATGGTGTGACGATTTAGACAAGTTCAGATGATATAGGCATAAAGACGACCACGTTTGAGGGGTGTTGCGAATGTTAGGGAAGGTGTAAGTCAAACGGTGGACTTTGAACGGCTGATGATGAACCCATTAAGGGTGACTCTATGTGCGTCGGAAACTTTAATTATACAGGATAACACAAAATAACCAGAATAGTTTGTTTTCTTTATAAACAATGGAGCCTTCCACTTGAAGTTATGGACGACATTTTCTGTGTATTGAGCAACCGTAGCCACCAAAGGTAGCAAAGAGTTATATCCTCTTTCATATGTGCCTGTGTTTGTGTGTTTAAGTGTTTGGGTATACCAGCATTCCTGGCCATACTGTTTTGTCTACAGACTTGAAAATTGGCATCAGCACTTCACTAGACCCTTTTCACTTTTGGGGGACTCATTTTGATGGGTTAGTTAATTGCATCTATATTCTGCAGTATTTATTTTAGATGTTTTCCAGTGGAAAATGCCAGTGATGTCATAAATAGAATTTATTCTGACCATATCTATTCTTCGATGGAATTTTTTTTTTTTATATGACTTCAAATTTTGACGCTACGGTTGTTTAAATATTGACCGTGGTGACAATTTTCTAAGTTTTTTGTTCCGTAACTCTAAGTGGAAGGGTTCTTTGTTCATTGAGATTATTTTGCACTACACTGCTTATGCATCAGTGGAGGAAATTTCCATCATTCGTGCAGTCAGGCCATAAAACTGCAATGACTAAAATTTCCATTATCTGTGGTTCATATCTTATCCCAGTACTTAACGATAATGGACTGGTTAGCAGAACATGAGCATCGTTTCCGGAATCAGTTCAGAGGGAAGGGCCGATAGTAATTGCACACTGATATGGAAATAAATAGTCGAACGTTAGACAGGAAGATCCCCCCCCCAAAAAAACAAAAAACAAAAACAAACTGTCGACCAGAATTAAAGTGTGATGAAAAAGACCCCCAAACAACTAAAGACTAGAAAGCACCCAGAGAGCGCCTACCTCTGTGAATGCCATTGTCGGGGGCGGGGGAGTAATTGTGCATGGATCCATCTCAAAATTGAATCACTCCTTCCATGGCTTATTGAATACCTGTTCACAAAAATTCATAGAAGTATTTTGGAGATATCGTGCGGACAGTCATGAGCGTGTATGTATATTCGTGAAAAACGAAAAAAACAAAACAAAACAGAAAAATGTCTTTCAATAAAAAAAAAAAAATAATAATAATAATAATTTCGCCCCAAAATATAACCAACTCTTCCTTAGCACATTGCTCATCCTTCCATGAAATTTCATTGAAATCCATTGAGTACTTTTGGAGATATTATGTGGACATGTGAACAGAAGACGGAAGGACGTGCATGACCGGATGCATATACCCCTCAATCAATCAGATCATGAAATTGCAATGTTGAAAAGACGGAAAACTCACCTCAAGATGAAGGTCTTTGTCATAATCAACGATTATATAGTCAATAATGTTTATAATATTTATCATCTATAAATATAACGCCAGTATGAATTTTATGGACAGCCAAACGGCTGTACCCTTGGGACTGAAAATTAGTCTGGCAGAGAAACTTAACTCGACGATCGATAAACATGGAATAGGTGGCACTGACGTTTTCGATCACTAGAGGTCGTGACAGGTCAATTTTGTGTCGAAACTGCTTTTTCCGACCAAACAACAAAAAAAGGACATTTTTCCTTGTGACATCGCATAAAACAGAAACGCCCAAATTGTGAATGTCATTGTCTTGTATGTGGATATTTATTCATTTAGAAAAATATCAATTGAGTTAGCCAAGCGGTTAGCAGCACGGAAAATGGAATCGGCCTGTCGGGTTCAAATTTCGATTGTGATAATCTGCATTCACTTCGCTCTCATGCCCTTAGGAAAGTTATTGGCTAATAGGAATTCACTTTCAGTTATTGTGCAAAATTAATACCGTTTAATAAAACACAATCGTGTAAATAAAATTTCATTTTAAGATCTGAATGGTTGCCATGAAGAACAACTAAAATTAGGATGGAAGAAATTATAGTCAAAAATTAATAATGATGACTGAAAATGCTACTTCAAAGAAATTGGAATAATGTTACTTCTAATACTAATGGTGCAATAAAAAGCAACATAAATACAATGAAAGAATGTCTTGTCAAAAATCAAGAATTGTTGATAGCACTTCATCGAAAAATAAATCAAGATATTATTGCTGCTACGAATACAATCTGCTGGTTGTTGAATATTTGGCTTCTTTCCTTTAAGCGAAGAAAATGAATGGTCTATTTCGCACTCAATTAACTTGTCAGTTTGAAGTAATATTATATATATATATATATATATATATATATATATATATGCACACATATATACATACGTATATATATGCATATATGTATACATATATGTACATATACATATATATATACACATACATATGAACATCTATATCTATATCTATATATGTAAGTGTGTATGTGTGTGTGTATGTGAGAGTGTATGTATGTTTGTGTGTACGTGTGTGATATAGTTAACAATTGGAGAGGATTTCCGCTTCGTTGATGATGAATTCATTCACAGCAAGTCCAAGTACCCAACTTCGTTTCATTCACCAAGGAAGGGTTATATCTACCCTGATGTGCACTTGCAGTCAAGTAAGGCACCCCATTTCACACCTATTCAATGGGTACAAGTTCATTTTCACACCTGTACACACGCTCCAACAGGGGCATCTGCAGGAGGGCTAGAGTTTGCACGCCTGTCTCGCAGACCATAGTTGTGTCGTAACTGATATCCACAGTAGGTTCCCACGGCTGTCGCATCATCATCATCATCATCATCAGTCCATCGTTGGACATAGACCTTCTCCAGGATTCGCCACACTTCTCTATCGTGGGCGTCACGAAGCCAGTACTTTCTGAATTTGTCTAGCTCGTCTCTCCATCTAATATTCTGCCGGCCTCGGCTGCACATGTGATTTCTGGGGATCCATGTTGCGATGTTCATCGGTCGTCCGCCATTCTTGCAACATGGCCAGCCCAATGCCATTTAAGATTTTTAATGGATTTTATGATGTCCCTGACTCCTGTTTTCTTCTGGATGTACTGTGCTCTCAAAAACTATCTACTGGCCTTGAGCGATCGAATAAAAGTTAGCAGATCATGCCTGGTGTGGAAATTTTGATCTTTCTGGCAAGACAGAAACCCTGGGATTTTACAAACATATTCATATCATATAGAGTACTGGGATGTTGATGTATTTTGCATTTGGGGTCAGATAGAGGACCTTGGCGTAATAGCACTTTAACATAGGAAACCATAGGCACCAGCTAAAAACGTTTATTTTTGTTTTGTCTTTCAAAAATAGTGCTTTTTGGGGCCCCCTATGGTTATTTTGGACCCAAAATGCCCCAAACTCGTGTTGGTATTATTGTTTGAGATAATTCAAATAAAGGTCCATTTTTTAAAGATAAATCTGTAAATATTTTTTTTTAGATAATCAGTTCTGGTACTCGAGTGGGCTACGTTGATTCATCTATGTGAGTTACGGATATTTTGATAATACGTCTCATTAGTGGTACGTCAAGATGGCCAAAAGAAGAGATTGGACAAATGTCCTATCATACGAACTACGCTCATTGTACATTTTGGTGTGGAAGCCAGAATGTTGTCTGTCAGCTTATTGTCTGCCTAATCTATGGATTACGTCTCAGCAAGTTTTTCTTTTTGTAGCTCTGGTAGAAAAACTATAGTAAGTAAATTAATCATGCAGACATCTGCGTGGGCAGCGTATTTGATTCTTTGTGAGAACCCCATTATTATGATAATGATCCTTCTCTCTAACTAGATTGAATTGGTTGCTTTAGAATCATGTAAGTCTGGACTTGACTGAATTTGAACTTAATAACGGGTATGAAACTCAAATCAAATCATTGTAATCCACTCATGAAGATATAGATTGAACCTTCACTAATCCTGCAAGCTTGGGTACAGACAAGTGCCAGAGTAGGAGATTTTCCAAACCAATGATGCTTAGAGTGAAAATCACAGAATAATCCGTGTACTGTATTGTATTACTGATAAGCTATAACTTACATAAGCGTAAACCTAGCCAACGCTTACGCTTTCTTAAAAAATAATGGCACAAGGATTTTGATGATAAAATTATCTTAAACCATGTTTTTACTCAAGTGTTGATTTCTTGCCAAATTTTTTAGTTCATACCTCCTTGACCGCTATTTGCAAATAACCGGCCCGAAAAATTGAAGCTGTCGGACTAGTGAATCCCAGGTTAGTGAGGTTCATCCTGTATTCACTTGAGCGAGTTCAACACGGTACAAGACTACAAAGTAAAGTATCCAATAAAGGTCGATCTCGCTGTATTAGCTATGGTTTCCAAGACAGATTTGCTTCACTATTGTTAAGGTTGTTTCAGTGTCTTAATATATGAGGGATATGAGTTGACTGTGATTTGTTAGGGGTGTTTAGAAAATATATATGATGAGTCACTTATCTTAAGGAGAGCCTAGCTCACTTGAAAATCGACATTCAAAATCCTGGCTTTTTACTTGGGCTCGAACTCTTACCACTGAACTCAGCCAGCAAGTTGGCTCTTATTAGTTGATGTGTTCCTTGCATAACTCAGTTTGGCACAAAGTTGCATGGTTGAAGAGGGTAAGATTGTGCTGGGTCAATTTTCCTACTGTAGAGGATGACTTGCTTGACTTGAAAATCGGCATTTGAATACCGACTATTAATCTTCATCAAAGCCTTCTTGAATGAAATTGAAATGAATTACCGCAAGTATAAAGAATCATGTACATTACTTTTTTTCATATGGAAGGCTTTAATGACCAACTATTGTTCTCCTGAGAACAAGGTTTCATATGATGTTACATTCCACAATTTGTTGATTCATAATCTTTTTAACTACCCCTATGTGCTGCTTTCTTCCGCTTATGTATTTTCCAATGTTGTTTCGTGTATATCTTTTGTTTTATTCCGATGTTTGTTTCATATTTACATAGGTACTTAGAAAGGATTACGTTCGAGATTTTCACTGCAAACCTTTGTTGCTCAACTGAATCGCAACATGCGTCTCAAGTAGTATAAACCAATTACATAGAGATTGAGAAACGGCCTTGATGCAAAATAGATCCTTTTGGGCTTCCATAGAAATTCAAATTATCTCGATATGAAGGATTTTACGAAAAACAAAGTGACTGTTGATTCGAGCCTGTGTCAGCAAGTGTCACCGTCACGGCACCTATGCCACAGATTTCTAATCGTAATTACTGAGAAAAACAACAGTGGATGTGTTCTCGTTTTATCGAAAGGATTAAAAAAAAAAAATTCGCACAACATAAATGAAAAAGATATAACAAAAAACTGGAGAAGCTAACCAGTTACGTCAGCCATAGCACTCCCCCGTTCAGCCCACCCTTTAAAAAAAATCTTACCCAACTAGTACGCTTTGAAAAAATGAATTTCTTCTACCCTGTCTTCATTTCCTACATCTGCAAGAGGTATGGCCTACTTATAGTCAGAGTTTAATACGCACAAGAGCAGAGAGGATGTGGGGCGACGATGCACAACAGATGACCACCAGCTCACGTGGGCGATAAAAAAAACAAGGTTGCCAATTTAGCCATTTTTCAGCTAACTTCGGCTGATTCTTTTTTTTTTTTAAATTTAGCCGATAAAAATCTACTGAAGCCGATTAAATCTGGTAAGTTTATGGCAGGTATCTTTTGATTTATGGTGGGGTTGATGGGTGCCCTAGTTTAGAAAAATGAGATGTATCCATGATATACGATGGCTTAGAGATGAAATTTTGTTAGAGTGGCCTTGGTGGAGGAGATGAGCGCCCTACTTTATGGAAGTTGGAAGGTGTCCATAAGATCTGTTTTAAGATTTGTTAAGGTAAGGATATTATTAATAGCTGACTCCATGGTCAGAAATAACTGATCATATCATCGTATCATCGTATCAAAATAGGGCCAGCGTGTTAATGTAGGCTTTCTGATTTACACGCTGCCCGGTAAGAAGATGAAGATAACAGCAAAGATGATAATACATAAAAAGACAACCTTTAGGAAAAACGAACCATTTATTCATTCAAACAAATAAAAAATACGCGTTTGATAATATCTTTTGTATGCCGATATATTTATATTATTTGGACGATATTTCGAAGTGTAAATGCAAGTACTAAATGTTCTAGAGTTCTCATGCAAATAAAGTGTCCCCACGTTTCCGTGTTAATTGTGATGTTACAAGTGTATGTAGAATAAGGTCAGACGGAGTACTTACATTCGGATGTTCATGAAGACTTGGTCACCGCCCAGAGCATGTGACACCCACATGCCTCGGACGAAGAGAATAATTACAGGGAAAAGTGATTTAGCAACGTTTGGACGGGAGTGAGATTCAAAGATCGTGCTTGGTCAAGTGATAGGCTTTCTCATTGGATGCATATGGAGGCATTTGCTGCAATGCTATCATGACAGACCATCTGTTACCATACAGATTATGCCAGATGAGGTGCTGTCTATCTTGCAGATATGAGAAGCCTCGATAAGGCAGCTCCAGCGGTGTCTGCTGAATTCATGCATTGGAACTTCGTTGTGAAAAGTCACAGACGTTGTAACTAGGTGCCAGCTGATCAAGCCACAGAATGGATGAACAAAACCTGCAAAATGCAAAGTGGTATCATAGGTATCACAAGGAAAGACCAAATAAGAGACAGGTTCTGTCTCAAAGGATCAGAACGATCACCCATTTCGCAGGATACCAGATGTCTCTTTGGACTTCAGAATGATAAAGAAGAGACTACTCCGACCCGTTCTGATAGTTTTGTACCACGGAAGTAGCGTGATGATGATGTGAGGAACTTTGTCAAAGACCTCTAAAGGTTTGACGTTTTTAGAGTACACCCTGCATCGCTCGCATCAGAAGGAGACGAAGGAGAATATAGGGATGCCCTCCCCTGTTTCACTAGCAACAAAAGGCATTTCACCAATTGATGTGGTTAGTTGTGCCCTCATAGCAGAAGATCGAGGGAGACAGCACCTTGTGGTAAATGTCAAGCAGCAACTGGTTAATGAAAATTGTTCAAGCAGGACTCCAGCTGTTTGCTAAGGCTAAGAAGGGCCTTGATATATTTATTGCTTCCGACCAGAGATGCCAGGGATCTGCACAGTAAATGTGTTCGTTATCAGTCAAAGATCTGGCAACGAGCAGATCAAGAATTCATTAGGATATCATCCATCGTGGATCGCTTCGCCTGGGTGAAGTAGAAGACTTGTCAGGCACCCATCTGGACAATGTCTTCAATTCCAGATGCACTGCATCAATGTGTACTCTGACCTGACTACAGTGTTTTGAGATCGCAAGTTGATGTTATATTTTGTTATACATAATTGCAAAATCAAAAGTCTACATGATATTTCTATCGTCTGTGTACGAAAACATGAATCAGAAGTTTTTGTGTTTTCAGTGAGTATTTTGTACAACGAGCCATTTTCAAGAACCAGGGAAAGTCGCGATCATAGTTTGACGAACTTTTGCACGCAATATTTTCGTTATTTCCAGGACTCCAATGCTCATTAGTTTCTCGTTTTGAAGCTTGAACACCCTGCATTACGATTCTGATGCATATCATAATGGAACGTGGATACTTACAAAGTTATAATACATAAAGTGAGATTTTCTTGGGATTGGGGAAGGATATATCTACAACCAAAAACACACGAGCTCTTTTTTGTACTCATTCAAGCAATTGAAATTTAGAGGAAAGTTGATATCCATATCAAAGTAAAAATCTGAGTACCAAAGCTTTATGAAAAATCTAAAATAAACATCCTAACTATGAAAATAACAAAGATATCATGGGTGTAACTTGGTCGAAAAATGACAGGCGATTTTCACCAGAATTTTGACAAAAACAAAATCAGAGGTAATGTTTAAATAACATCTCACAACCAATAACTAAGTAGTTTCCACAACTGAACCATGAATTTACGATTATCAGGTCTCATAACTGCCGGGGTCGTTGATGCTGAGGTACTCAAATACCTTCTGTTTTTTTTTAATTCATAGGAAAAAAGAATAATTATCACCACTGATCATAGTGCCGTTTGTCCCTGGCTGACTGAAGTGGATGTTGGGTTGTTACTATTGGCTGAATGTCTGCCCAGTGATTAGGCGAGTCCCTTTTTTGCGCGGTTTTAAAACCTATTTCTATTGTGATAACTGGCTTGATTTTGATCGCGAATGATGGGGTATGAGGGATTGAATAAGTAAAATCCAATATGAAAGTATTTTCGCAGAAAGTGACGCGTTGGGTACTTATGATGCGGCCCATATCTCTCTCTCTCTCTCTCTCTCTATTTATATCAGAATTGATGAATGGCTTGGCTTTGCAGACAAAGGTTTTGGAAGGGCTTCCCATGCTTATGGGATCCTCAGAAAGCGGTGACATGTTTAACTCTCCAGCCTCCGTGATGAAATTTTAAAGTGAAGTACGACGAAAAATATGACTGTACATAATATGGAGAATACTTTATTCTTACTATATATATATAAGTAATATTTTTAACCAATTATGTACAATCATACTTTTAAAGACTATACTAGATTGAAATATGAATGTTGTGGTATTACGTAAACCAATTAATAGATCTTTTCATTTTTTCTGTCCAGGCAGCGTGGCAATCACCGGTATCAAAATGGCGTCTAAAGAAGAGAAAGCCCAGTGTGTTTTTTATCACGAAAGTCACCAGTTTCAGTTCAACAAAGGTTCAGACATGAGTATGGATGTCATCTGCCAGATGTTGAGAGTATCAAAGGTTGGTATTCCAAGTTCATAGAGACTGGCAGTATCAGTGACCCCAAAAGAACTGTGTGTAGGGGTGCCATTTGGTATATTCCAAGACTAAAATAGAACAAAATTGGTACTGAATAATACGATTTAGCTCCAAAAAAGTTTTGTTATTGAAGGAAAATTTAGAAAAGATATCAATTCCTTACACATGAATGATAATATGCGACATGAATATACATGCAAAGTAGAATCAAAAATGTGTCTTTTGCTCCGTTTTTCCTTTAAGTTCAGTCTTACTACAGATTTCAAATTATTTGATTATCTTGATACTGAAGCGACTGATTTTGGTTCTCAGACCATACATCAACTCATCGTGCTTCAACTGAACTTGTCTCACTGCAGAGCACACTAATTGAAATTCTGCACAAATGCCTTCGTTTTGCATGTGCAAAAAGTGGAACTCATTCAAGTTTTGGAGCCATATATGTATACATCTATACTAATATTTCAACTTTTTGTTTGTTTGTCTGTGCCTCTTCTCTGCAAAAACTACAAGGCCGATTGGCCTGATATTTGGCATGGACAATCAATAAAATTTAACTTCCTACATAGACTAACGTTTCGAGGTCATTTGAAGAAAACAGAGGTCATTCTATTGCCTCAGTGACAAAGAGTGTGTGGAGGGGTGAAGTGTAGGGATACATGATTCTGCGTTACTGCTGAATCAGGTATTTTCTGGATAGAATTGAAAGTAATTTTTTTAATTACGTTTTTTTATCTTTATCATTTTATGAAGAATTTCCAACCATTATTTCTAATTCTTCCAACTGTTTACCGCCACCTTAATTTTTGGTAGATATCTTTAATCATAACTTAAGTAAGGCCAATATTTTACAACAATGCAGATTGGAATTTAATATTTTAATACCTATTTCCCGTTTGTTGTTCTGAGTAAGAAGAAACAAAAAATATTCTTCAATATGTTGTCTATTTTGAAGTTTGGACAATTTGAGGTAATATGATATTAATGCATTAATAGCAGAAACTGTGGAGGATCTACAAAATTTGGTAAGTTATCTAGATAGAACAAGCCAAAAAAATAGGGTTAAAGATGAGAAAAAACAAAGACAAAAGTAATGTTCCATGATAAAGCCCGAGAAAAGACAATAAGAGTAGACGGTGGAACCTTAGATGAAGTTAAAGAATACATTTACCTAGGTCAGGTGATAAAGATAGAGATAGACCACGAAAATGAGACGATTAGCTGGAAAGCGTTTCGTATAAATAGATACATACTGAAGAACAAACTGCCAATATGCTTAAAACGTAAAGTATACAATGTTACATGATACTTGCTATGACGTACAGACACAAAACCCGGAAACTTACAAAAACAATCGAAAACAAGCTCAGAACAGGACAGAGGGTAATGAAAAGAGCAATACTAGGAATAACTCACAGTGATAGAAAAAGATCAACATGAATCCGAGACTGGACCGCGAGGATATCGTACAAGTAATCAAAGAACAGAAATGGAGATGGGCAGGACACGGAGCAAGAAGAACGGACAACAGATGGAGCAAAAAGGCAAACCAATTGGTAACCGTTGGATCGTAGACGCTGAAGGAAAGGACCAGATACGAAGTCTAGAGACCAGATTGAAAAGTTTGCCGGCAAGACATGACAGAGAATAGCGCAATCATGCTCGTTGTAAAAAGTGATGGGAAAGGCTTTTATTCAGCAGTGGTCTTATAACGAATGATGATGACGATGATGTGGCCACTTGTATATAATGCGAGACATGTCAAGACCTGCATCTTGTACTGCGTTGTCGATATCCGTCGTGCAAACTCAGCATATTTGTAACGGTCTTTTCTTGAAGGACAAGTTATTCATAAATCACTTGAGAGTAAATATTCTCTCATTGAATATTGACTGATTTTATCGATTTATCACTCAAACATATAAGTAGGTCATATTTTAATCTATAAGTACTTGACCAGACTCTTTCACTTTCAAATACAATAAAACTTAATGCACAGTGATATAAATATCTTTGTTCTGATGTATTCTAATTTTTACGTTTCGACCGGTTCGTTTTCCGAATTTTCGAGTTAAGGTTTTAGGGTCAGGGTTCAGGTTGAGTATTTTTTTAGGGTTAGGGTTAGTTTCTTTGATTTGAAATTCGCGATCAGCGTCTGTTATTCTGCAGCTGGAACAGCAGCCATTTTAAAGAGGAAATATTAACAATTGCCTGGTATATTAGATTAGCTTGATAGCCAAGCCATTGCTTCCTTACGGGAAAAGATACAACACCAAGTTGACTTAATCTGGAGTCCCACACGCGTTCTTGAAGGTAAAGACAAAGATTGCCCAGGTTCCATACAGGTGACAGGGTGACCCACGCCCCCCCATTTAGTTTTACCTCTAGGTGCTGCGCCAGTCAGCTGGAGCATTCGGATCCCGCAGGATTAGACTTTCTCACCAAAAGTGAAGGAGTTCGTTAGTTGGAAAGTAAATAAAGGATTATCGTTTTATCTAACTCCAACTCAATGTCCCGATATGAAAAAAAACAACTAACTATAATTTGCTTGAACACGCTCTTTCATGTCGCACCGAATTTGGGTAGTGCGTCTCTGTTAACAGTTATATGCACCATCTGGTACCTGGGTCACACAGTGAGTTGTACTTAAACTTAAAATGGCGGCGAGCAAGTCCAGGACCTCTTCCATCGATGGGATACCTATCGTATTACAGAGATTCCAGAGAGTCCAATTCCGAATATAACCTTTTGCTCCATTGGATAAGTTGCAGCCAACCGCCATGGAGAGACAAGCTTCATTTATGCCGCATCATGACTGTGAAAATTGATCAGCAAATATCTAACAAAGTTTTCACATAAAGGATTTCATGCACCAACGAGAAGCCAATTAGTCACGTGCGCGCGCGCACACACACACACACACATGTATGTTGGCGTATATGTTACAGCAAGATATCCATGGATTTTGTAAACATCCTTAAACATTTCAGGAATAATGAACAAACTAGTGATGTTGACCATTATCAGTGTAATAACTTCGATCTTGACTCAGTGTCTCGCTACTGTGGCCTTGTGTCAAACAAAGCTGTACATACGCAATACATACTGGAGCAGGATATACTTGGTATATACTTAGTTTGACACAAGGCTACAGTAGTTTGGTTCCTAGTGAGGACTGAAATCACGATAGTGACGGTCAGCATCACAAGCTTGTTGACTGGTAGTGAAAATAGAGATTTCATAAAATTACTGAAATATTCATGTATCAAAGAAGATCCCTTGGTATTTTTCTGAAATCGCTAGTTTCACCATCCAACTGCAGCATACATAGTCCTGGATAGATATTTAATTTCTTTTGACATTTTCAGTGTGTCTCGACGTCCATCCTGGCTTTATGCGAGTTTCAGTAGATGAAGCAAGTGAACACATTACATCACAAGTTATTTTTAGTCAATTTACTCCCAAATATCAATTTCAGTTTGCGTCACACAAAGAAACATAAGTATCCAACAGGGCGCATTGACCGTTTGAGAGGAACGCCGAATCTAAAAACCGGACACGTGACACAAATACACGAGACATGGCTCTTTCATGATTCATATCCTCCCTAATAGGAAAATTTCAATCTTCGACATTTTACGTCGTGTACCAGTTACAGCACACACACACACACACACACACACATGTATTGATGTATATATATATATATATATATATGGAATGGAGCACTCCGGTAGACGAGGAATATATATGCGTAAATAAATATATATTGCTTAGATTCAGCCTTACTGACCGCCCAGTTCCGTGGAGTAGAGGTAAGATACCAGCCTCTGGGTCTGGAACTAAGGTTTCGACCCTACCTCCTGGTACTGGACGGGAAAATGGATAGTCTACAGCCACACTGAAAAGTTGTAATACAACAAAACAGCTGTCTGTGGATGACACAATTATATATGAATTTATACATACATATATATATATATATATATATATATATAGAGAGAGAGAGAGAGAGAGAGAGAGACGTATACATATTGATGTATATATTATATATACTGATATGTATACATATTGATGTATATATTATATATTTTGATATGTATGCATATTGATAAATATATATATATATATGTATATATATATATGCATACATATTGATGTAAATATTATATGTATTGATATGTATACATATTGATAAATATATATATATATATATATATATATATATATATTGATATGTATACATATTGATGTATATATTATATATTTTGATATGTATGCATATTGATAAATATATATATATATATATTAGTACGGAAAATAGTAGTTTCTAAATCAAATTACTTATACTAACATGTTTCGCCTTCTAGCTTTGTCAAAGTAGTAATTTTGAATTGAACAATATGTTTTTCAAACAAACAAGGTCATGTAATATCATATTGCGTGGGCGAAAACGGTAAGTATCTTAAATTACGAAGAAACTGCAAAAAGAAGAAAGGGTCCATTTATTCGAAACATAGGAGGAGGTTTGAAGAAAAGATTTTCAGGGGTTTGCTTCTGTGCTATTTTTTGTGTTAAACTTGATTTTAACTTTCTTCCGTATTGTCCACTCACATTGTCGGATATCGTATCCACATACCTCATACACAGACACACATACAAATATGGTGTCTTGAGAATTTCTATGACGTACTTTCCATTTTTATGTCATAATAGGAAGGTGAATTAACCAATGAGAGGGATGCACAAACAGGAAGAAATGTCCATGTATGTCTCTCTATAAATATGAACGTATGAATATACAAAGAAATAGTACTAAGGGTAGTCAAATAGATAAATTTCAGAGAGGTTTGTACCTATTCATCTTTTTCAGTTCAGATTATTGTGAAATTTCGAGGAAACGAATATAATAGCTTCGGTATGATAAATGAAACAATATTTGAAATAAGACAGCAGAAGGAAGATGATATTATTAATGTCGTGTGTGTTATATATACGGACAAAATATTTTGAAGTCGATAAAAAAAGCTTGATGGTCCCAACGTGAGAAAATTTACAAATAGTACCATAATAATAAAGTACATGTGAAACGTAAAAAACATTTACAAGAAAATTACATAAAATTCATCAACAGATATTAAGTAATAAGTGACAGAAGTGACATCAAAGATTTTTGTGGAGTTTATTTAATGTTTAAAGCTGTAAAGCTATCTACACAAACACACACATACGGAGATATACACATACACACGCACATTATATATATATATAATACAAATGAGGAATACAATATAATATAATGTAATATAATACAATATCCGATGTATGATGGGTTTATTACATAAAGTTTATTACATTAAATATTAAACATTTAGTTGATTTAGAGCTTAAAATATGATGTAGTAAGGATTTGCTACACAAAAACGTTCGTGTTTCTGCCCCGTTTGGATTTCATCAGGCGAATGATTCGGTTTATTTTAGATTCCTATTTAGGACGTTTTGAGGGCGGTCAGATTTAAATGAGAATAAAATATTTTCAGGGAGGAAACATACCACGAAGAACTGATGGTTTAACTACATACTGATAACGAAAATGCCTACACAATATCTTCATAATTTATAACTACCGACAAGCACAGCATCCCTACTAGATAAAACAGAAAAACAAAACAACCAATGACAAACCACTAAACAAAACAAACAAAACAAAAAAGGAAAAAATATATAGATAGAATGAAAGAAAAATCCTATAACCTAGAAAAATTCCCCCCAATGTTCTAAGTTGGAATTTGAAATAAACTGAATCATTCGCCTGAAGAAGTCCACACAGGGCAGGAGCATGAACGTGTTTGTGTAGCGAATCCTTACTTCATCTCATATCTATACATAAATATATATAACATGTATCTCTTGAGTTTTTCTCTTCACCTTCCAATTGTCATTATAACACACACACACATCTCTCTCTCTCTCTATATATATATATATATATAAAACCAAATAATGAGCCAGTATGCAATTTTTGTTTGTTTATTTGTTTGCGCTTAAATGAGAAATAACGTCGTAGAAACTCTGAAAAATTCACATCTGATCTCACATTAAATGAGTTGAAATAAAATGATATGAGTTGGAATTTTAAAAAAAACTATAAACACGTATATATCCTATTTACTCAACAAGAAAATCAACTTCAAAATTTCAACTAACAAATTAGATAAAATTACATCTCACAAACGAAAGTGACGAAACTAGCACGTGGCGTCGAATACAGCATTTACTCGTGGATAAAGCAAGAAATTTGATATAAAGAAATCAGGGTCAAAATTTGGGAGTAGCATTATATCATTGTACCCGAGGGTAAAAAAATGATGATATATATATACATATATTGCTGTGTTTTAGCAACCAAAAAGTGAAGGCAGCATTATATTGGATATCACATTGCACTTTATGTATATATATATATATATATATATATATATATATATATATGTGTGTGTGTGTGCGTGTGTGTGTGTGTACTCCAGAACACAGAAGAAATTTAACGTACGATAATGGAGTATATATATCTTATTAAAACTCCTTTAAAAATTGCAGAGAGGCATGAAAGAAGCCTGTATTGAGGATTATATATATACACCCACATATAAACATGTGCATCAATAGCATATATAATGTACATAATATATATGGAATGATACACTCATTCGCGTACACACATATACAAAGCTGCCCCATTTTCTTTTATTGATTATTCTACACTGTCTAGGCCAAGTGACACATTCTCCGTGTAATTCATAATGATATAATCCATTCATAATATATATATATATATATATATATATATATATATATATATATATATATAGATCAGGGTTTTATTAGTTCTTTGATATGACTTTTTTCTTCACCCTCCAATTATCATTTTCATCAATATTGTGTCGGATCACCTCACGTCTACAAAACAAACATACATATGATACTATAAAGGCGTCGAATGGTTCTTTTCTGTGTAACCTCGTAACTTCATTTTGAAACTAATTTACACTTTATAGATCTCTAAACGGTTGCACCCTATGGGCTGAAAATTTAGGCACAGCGGTAAACTGACCCAAAGATAAACATTGGATAGTTATTGCTGACTTCTTGTGACTTCTATTGATCAATATTAGATCAGGTCAATTTTGGCTACACACACACATATAGCTATATGTGTATATCTATCTATCTATCTATCTATATATATATATATATTAGTTATAACGCCCACATACTCACACATATATATATATACACACATATTTCTATTAGCTGAATCTTTATTTAAAATTCTCATTGTATAATGTTCGATGTATGGGATTATAAGTCACCACCGAATCAAGTGCACCGACAAGGGAGGTGATTATGTTGAAAAATAAATATTTATTGAGTACTTTTGGGATGGCAAGCCTTCGGCAGAGCAAGCTCAACTTTCAAAAACCAGACGATCCCAATAATCCTAAAAAGAAGAGTATACAACCAATGCATTCTCCCGGTAGTCACTTATGGAGCTGAAACATGGAACCGAACCAAGTGACAGACCTACAAACTGGGAAGTATGCAACGTGCGCATGAGAGAATCATGCTCAACCTTCACGAGAGATCACAAGACAGCACAGTATATCAGGAAGAAAACAGGAGTCCGTGACATTATAGAAACTCAAATGGCAATGGGCAGGCCATGTTGCAAGAATGAAAGACAACCGATGGACATGACGTCTCACAACATGGACCCCCCAGTGATCACATGAGAAATCGAGGCCGACCGACAGAATACAAGATGGAGAGATGAACTAGACAAATTCAGGAATTACTAGCTCCACGACGCCCATGATAGAGAATTGAGGCGAATCCTGGGGAAAGTATGTCCAACGATGGACGTCAAAAGACTGATGATGATGATGATGATGAGTAAAAAGTGCTTTTTTTCCATCGACAGGTTATGGACTCATTGATGTACCAAGGTACTCTTTCAAAAGATAGTTTGTCTTCTAAATTTAGCCAAGAAAATATTCGCATCTGGTTAGGGCATCGCATAGCCTATAATTGGACCAACTGATAAGGAGGCCCTGCGAGAGCGTTGGGTACGTATAGCTTTCAACCGAAAAGAACTGGAGAAATTAACATTTTTTTGGTCTTTTAAGCGTAAAATACACCGATGAGAATTGAAGTAGAGCCCTTTGAAGCAGAATATTTCGTGAAAGGGATGGAACAAAAAAGCCGTTTCTAAGGGCCTCTCTCTTGTGTCGATGTAACAACACCCGCGTGGAAAGACTTATACATAGACAGTGTACTGAGTGCCAGCCGGAGAACGATGTTTGCAAGGTAACTCTCATATTTGCTATTTGCTAATGAGTTCGATTTTTCCCGCAAGGCTACAAATGCGAGATACCCTTTGAGGATCGGGCTCACTGCAATGGTAATTATCTAAGAGACCAAAGTTTCCTTAGGCAAATTTAAAAGAAAGGCAAGCAAGTCAAAAATCACGCCAAGTTAGTTAAAAACTATGTGTATAAATTTAAAAATATGGCAAGCTATTGAAAAATAAGGCAAACTACTAATACTACAAGCACGTTGAAAGATACGGCATGCAAATTAAAGAGAAAAGCATACTGAATCAAATGTATGAACTTGAGTTATCACATATTTGCACTTACTGTTACAGTCACTGTAAATATTTATTCTTTTTAAGTGTAATTAGTTGAAACTTTTCCGTAATTTTAGAGTACGGAAGCCCGTTCCCTCCTGAGTAAATTACATTTCTCGACGAAAAAGTCCCAGGATGCAGTGTCTTTATCGTTCGTTCCTACTACGAAAACGAAAAACTTACATCTAACCCTCGCCTCTAAACCTGGGAGAGGGGCTAACGAAATAAACTTAGCATATCAATTCCTACTAGTTATGAAAATTTGGTCAAGTGGAGACTAACAAAAGAGATCTAAAATGCTTATTTTCTTATTTCAAACTTTTTACAAGATTAGTCTCTCCTGGAAAAAAAACCCTACAGGAATCTGACAACTGGAATGATTTGGAGCCCAACTAAAAATATATTCTAGATTTTCCATCCTATCAAACGATTAGTCTTGTTTATATTTTTTTATATTTGCATGCTGTGGTTTTTAATCTACACATTGCATTTTTTATATGCTTACCTTACTTTTTAATCTGCTCGTGAAGAGTTTTTTTTAATCAATGCTCTACGGTAGGCTGACAGAAATATATTGTGCATGCATCCAGTGAGTATCGAACTCTCTACACTAGTAATAATCAGCAATATCAGCTGGCTGACCCCTCCTCCATAGCGAAGCGCCTTTATTCATGTATTAAGCTTGGGTTATTCTCGCAGAACGGTGTAAGTGTAGGGCGCATAGCAAGGATTGAACTCACTACTGTAGAAATGGTTTGCATAACTAGCTCGCTGAACAGCAAGGCACAGTATCAATAAGTCTTAAATGGATCGACTTGCGCCTGGGATATTTCTCTGCTCGAACGTAACTCGATTAGAGCATAAGTGTAACATTTTAAGGTGAATTGAAATAAACACATTCCACAACATAAGATAAATAAGGGTTGCCATACCTGAAGAGTCAAAGAAAGATGACGTTCTCGGTTGCTGTCGAAGTTGTCATCACTCGTAGATTATATAGAGCTGCTGACTAGAATATGATTGGAAATTGCTCCAGTGCCATAAATACAGAGGAAAAAATATTACAGTGTAAAAATGGTTTACTTTCAACTTTTTATTCATAGCTGTAATGGTAACATAAAAAAAAGGTATTATGCGCCTGGCTGAAGAACAAGAAAAAGCAGTGCCTCCGTATTCTTGCACGCTTCTCTCTCTCTCTCTCTCTCTCCTCATTACAGCTCAGGATTTTTTGTGGTGGAAATAATGGAAGTCAATAATAGTAAATAAAAAAAAATCTTTACCATAAACAATAGCTTCATTCAACTTAAAAATAAGGCTTGAAAAATTAAAATAATCATAGACATTCTAGATTATTCCATAAATTCCTCTTCGAGATCGGCTAGAGGAGATAGCTTAGCAAAGTTCGTCTAATGCAAGCCAATCTTGTTGACCGTTGTGAGTGGGTTCGATTCTCATAGGATTTCCCAGTTTATGTATTAAATAATAATCCATGCATATAATGAGCATAAATGGAAATTTATTCTGTTTGTATGCTGGGCTCCAATGGAATGCTCTGACTGGTCAATTAAAAAATATAACAATGAATAACGTTATAGAAACTCTCAAGACTTCATGCTTGAGTACACATAAAAATAGCACAAGGTGAGTTGAGACTTGATAAAAAAATGCTTAAAATCAGGATACTTGAATTATTACAAATAAAGTACCTAATAAGATAACTTTAGGTTCCTTATTGCTGATCCATACATAAATAACCCTGTCATTTTTACGTGTACATGCTAGTATAATTTATACAACGCTGATATTCCGGACATTTTAAGAATTAAAAAGAAATCCTTTTTCGATGAAGATTTCGAAATCTAAGTGAAGGACAACACCGGAATATATGGACATATGGCAACCATGACTTATTTATCTTCGAATTTCTTTTCACCGTTTTTTAACCGAGTATGAAAGAGACATTATTGCTGACACGATAAAGAGGTTGATACGTCGGTCGAGTGAATTCAGTTTTTAGCCTCCGGGTAAATATCAGGATTACTTACCAGATACTGATTGAATTCATACTGTTCCTTCTTAGGCTCCAAATCCTTCCCTAATTTTGCTACTCAAATATTTACACGAAGATTAGTGTCTGTTGCCAAGTAGACTTTCTCTGTGTTTGACAACAAATAAATCGTAACCTTTTTTCACTTGAAATCTGCATTGGTTAAAGGGCATCTAAACTCTTATCGAGGATTTTGATCGTGGAGGGTGAGTCCAAATAGGTTTTTGAGCAGGGGGGGCTCCAGATACTTCAAATTTTTTACCCTCTCACGAAAAAGGGCGAAAAGCAAGAAAAAAAAGCATTCAGTATTTTGAAACGAGCTATTATAGAAACAGTGTACAGCCTCAATTCTCTTCTACATGCAAATGACCCAACACTCCAACCTTCAACGATTTAGCCTAACATTTTATCATTACCGTCTTTGTAGTCTATAAAGCCTAAAAAAAGCTCACTTATATATCAGTGGTAATTGCTTCTCCGCTACACGCTATTTCGGCCTACGGAAAGTTTTTATGGGAACGTTTAACTACGGAGGCAACCTGGAAATACATCATCATGCCATCCTAGCTTGATTTCGCAAGCGGAGGATTTGTGAGGGTTTTACACGTCTGTCCCAGGCCTTCAAGTGGCCAGCATACGGGAGAGGTAGGCTTTTCCACAATGTTTGCTGGAAAAGTTCTGGCTGTCGAGAAAAACGTCTGCTTTTGCTCAGCTAATAAATAGGCCATGAGACATATAATTTTAGATTTATCATTATCATTTATTATTTCTCTCTTTACCAAATTGATAAATCTGGCAAGCGGGACAGGGACTCGGTTGGTGATCCTGATTTCTCTTACAAAGGTCGTGAGGTTCGAAGGGAGAAACAATGTCCCAATATTATCTCCAATGAATTTTGTTTTAAAGAGGTCATTTTGTCTTTGATCCTTTTGTCATCTAAAAATCCATTCATTTATATCTTGTCGCGCTAGCCAGCCGGCCAGTCATTCAATTCAGTCTTGCACTGTATTGTCCGTTTCTATTTGTCGATTCTCTATGGTTGGGGGACGTTCTATTTGGCAATTCATCCACTGTGGCAAAGCTTTTCCTCGATTTTAGTTGGCATGGGACTGGCACATGAGGGTGTATTGGGTGTCAGGAGACCGAGTTTTGTGTGCATTTTTAAAAAAAAAAAAAAATTGTTAATTAAAATAGACAGACATGATTGATTGCTTAGGCCAGAACTTTGTCAACGAATAGATTAAAAAAAAAAACAAACATTTATTTTACACAACAAATATTTATGTTTAAATCTAACCTTGTCTTGCTTGAGTCAGCAGTGAATATTAATCATATACACCGAACTTTCAGTGGAAACTTCGGATCAAAATTCTGTTAATAACTACGTTTCAGGCTGTCGACTTATTGATGAATTCTAGTATTTAGATCTTTTTCGCTTCACATTGAAATAATGAATCCGATTCTCAATGGCTTCTCCATTAATTAGGCCTTGTCCTAGACTAACAGGGTTGAGTCAATACATACGTAGGATTGTAGTGATTTCTCAACCCTTGTCTGTGTAGTGACCCTACAGAGGGCGTATTGACTTTATATCGGCTATCCGATTGACTATAGAGCATCAAGCCCACTAGCGCTGACGCAGAAAGATAGATAGAGAGAGGGGGAGAGGGAGAGAGAGTAGGCGAAATCGAGCGGCGTGCGTACACGAGAAGGACATTAATCATCATAAACATTTTTCGTTCAACTAATGACGTGGTTCGCTTGTGTGGAAACTTAGCAGAATTGAGGAATTCGACGTGTGAAACAGCGATTGGACCGATTACCAACACTGTTCAATACAGCATTTTATTGCAAATCACATTGATAATCCAGTGAAATAACGTGCAGTGTTCCCAAGTGGGATAGGTACTTCGGGATATCACAACTGTCTACCAGATAGGTTGGACGACGAGGCTAGTCAATTCTATTAGAATAAAAACAAATTGAAGTAACTGTATTTTTTTAGAATGAAACTACAGTGGGTTTTTTTTAATCTCTATTCTAAGAAAATTGACAAACCTGAACACGATAGAACTCAATTATCTTTATTTTCAAAATATTAAATATCCTGTTTTGAATTTAATTGAAAGAATAAGTTTGAGTTTAACTATTTTATTAAAAGAAAAATTAAATTCGAAAATAAAACCTTCAAGACAAAAAATAAATTTAAACTTTGTACTTTTGTAAAGGGTGCAACTTCAATAATTTGCTGCGGCATTATCGGGCCTCGTACCACCACTAATGTACTTGATAGTAAAGACAAGGCTTAGTGCGGCCTCAAGATTCTCGGTTACCCGGTCAAGTTGAACTTAGGCACCGTTAGCGACACAAGTTCCAACACAAAGAGCAAGCAAACCAAAAACATTTCAGCGAAAGAGTCCTTCAATTCATGCAAAAATCAAAAGTAAGTAGTAGCATAGTTAAACAAAATACTTTTTAAACGTTTGTTTACATCAATGTGTGACTGAAAATACAAATGACAGAAAGTATAATATACATCCGTTATTTGTCACCTGCTCAATAGTCCTCCACTCGAATGTTCCCTCGGACAATTGTCTCACGCTCATTTGACTCAAGTTCAATTGTTCCCATGCGCAATGGTCCCCACTCAGTTGTTGCTGCTTAACAGTCTCACACTCATTTGTCGCCAACGCCTTGATGAAAATCCGTTCATGAACAGTGATTTAATAGATAGACACCAGAAACCTAAATGTTCCATGATCATGTTGCTTGTGGAACTATTGCTTGTTATATATTAGAAATACGAAAACTGTCTGAACAATATGAGTATTGGTCAACTTCGTCGAAAATGATAATGGACTGATTGGTTTGTGGGATCAATTATAACCTAGTTCAACGCCATCTACTGTCAGAAAAAGTACTAACTTTTGATCACACCCAAGAAATATCACTGGCAATCATCGGTATTGGCGAAATGAAAAGACCAAGAGAAGAACTAATAGAACTGAAAATCAAATATCTCCTCTAAAACTACGGAAGAGAGAAAGTAAAACAACGTGGAGTAGGCTTTCTCATCAATAAAGATCTCAAAGACAACGTGGTAGGTTCCAAAGCTGTCTCAGACCGCATAGCCAGCGTCACCGTACAACTCTCAAAGAAGTACAAGCTGGTTGTCATTCAAGTCTCCGCTCCCACTTCGCAATCAACCAAAGAAGAAACAGACAACTTCTATGATGATTTGAACTTCTTACTGCAAGATACCAAAAAAATACTTCAATGTCATCATGGGAAATTTCAACGCACAGGTAGGACAAGGAAACGAACGCTACGTTGGCGGATTCAAAATACGGAACGAGAGAGGTGAATATCTTATAAACTTTGCAACTGCAAACGACTTAAAAATCACGAATACATACTTCAAAAAGAAACCCAATCGAAAATGAACTTGGAAGAGCCCCAACCATGAAACCCAAAACGAAATAGACTACTCTCTAACGGACAAAAGCAACACCATCGAAGACATTCACATTCTAAACCAAGTAAACATTGGAGACAACCACAGAATGGTAAGATGAAAGTAAATACCAATAAAAAAAATGTAGAAAAATGTTCCACACCAAACTGCAACCACTAAACGTATCATATGAACTCACTCGACTCTTCAAGCTAGAATTGAAAAATAGATATAAAATCCCTACTGAAGAAAATGACACCAACATCAACGAACTCCACATAAAAATGATAACCTCTCTAATAGAAGCTGCAAATATGTTTAAACCAAGAAATACACAGACCATTAGTAAAATCTCAGACGATCCCACACAAAACCAAGGCCGACGGAATACAAAATGGAGAGATGAACTCGACAAATTTAGAAAAAACTGGCTCTGCAACGCCCATGATAGAGAAATGTGGCGGATCCTGGGGAAGGCCTATATCCAACGACGGACAATAAAAGACTGATGATTATGATGATGAATGGAGGCTACTGCCGGAGATATGATAGATTTGAAGACCGACATCTCGTCACATGATACTAAAACATGACTCTAGGCGCGAAGGGAGGTCTATAGTTTACTCGATATCCCATCCGAGATCTCGCCAGTCGCACTCACCATGATTTCGTTGTTTGGGCGATTATCATTCACCAGAGGCACACGAAACTGGGAATATTACGAATTCCGACAGCTGGACCACGTGGGGCGAGCCTGTAGAAATAAGAAGACACCTACCAAGGGTGCCCCAAGCTGTAACACCGTGAAGTCTCTGGAGCCTAAAAAAATAAATCCTGGCCACTCGAAAGTACATGTGTGGCAAGGGGCACACGAAGAGTGACAGTCCTCTGATCAGGAAGGAGATGTTTATCAATTGTACGATCTGTCGTCCAGTAACTCAAGCGTATGGTAAACCGTCATTGAACATGTGGTAAAGGTAACTTCGATTCAAATAGAACTAGATAGTGGGGCAGCTGTTTCGATAGTGCTCAAAAAGACCCGTTTTCTCAAGTGAGGCTCGAGCTGAGCTAAAAGAAGCTGAAAAATAAAAAAAGTACATAGGACAAGTTGCGTCCCCACTCTATGAATTCATCGGGCAAGTGCGTTCAAGTGAGGTGTTAGTAGAATTGTCATGTATCGTTGTTCATGGCAACAGATTCGGTAGACGTTGGTTAAATAGACTAGATGTCACTTTACAAGTAAATCACGTTGCAGAAGTGCTGGAGAAATACCCAATGGCGTTCAGTAATGAACTCGATCAATTACAGGGTACCAAAAACAAATTATTGTAACCAAAGACCAAGCTCTTAAATTTCTCAAGGGCCTTTCCTTACCTTTTACAATAAAGGAGAAGATTGACAAAGAATCGCAGAAGTTGGAGACTGACGGAATTGTAGAAGGCATGATTTTTTTGGACTGGGCTTCAACGATGGTTCTGTTACTGGGACCCGATAGCTCCATTCGTTAGTGTAGTGACTATAAATCAACAGTGAACCAACGAAACCCCTTTCCTGTAATTGGCGAATCTCTGTCAGATGGACAAGAGTTTGTCTGTGAATTTGTGTCCACTTACTTTGATTCAGCATCAAGTTGCATTTACAGATGGGCATGGCTTAAGTTTGCCAAGCCATGCCTGTCTGCAAGTGCCACGATTCTGAATCAAAGCTGTATACTACAACTAACACCCACTACGCAAATTGAGATCAAAGCAACGTGCACATGAAAGAATTATGCTCAACCTCACATGGAGAGACCATAAGACAGCACAATACATCCGGGAGAAGACAGGAATCAGGGACATCATAGAATCCATTAAAAAACTTAAATGGCAATCGGCTGGCCATGTTGCAGGAATGGCAGACAACCGATGGACATTGCTACTCACGACATGGATCCTCCAGAGATCACATGTGTAACCGAGACCGGCAGAGTATTAGATGGTGAGACGAGCTAGATAAATTCAGAAAGTACTGGCCCCGCAACGCCTACGACCGAGAAGCATGGCGAATCCTGGGGAAGGTCTACGTCCAACGACAGATGTTAAAAGACTGATGATGATAATGATGATGATAAATTGTTTCACTTTAATCACCAACCAAGTGCCCCAGCGATATTCCAGAGAATAATGGAAAACTTTGAGCTGGCTATTCTGCATGTGACTGTGTATCTGGATGATATAATTTTAACTGGTCAGAATGAAGTAGAACATATAGAGAGTCTAATTAAAGTTTTAAATCCAATGCAAAAAACTGGGTTTTGAATAAGTGTAAGTTCGTGCAGTCAAAGATAACTTACCTTGAACAAAGGGTGACGGTACAGGGATTAACACTTATGACTGAAAAGAAGAAAGTTCTGAAACAAGCAGCAACTCCGACAAATGTTATGGAACTTGAATCATTTCTAGGCTAAGTAAATTACTATAGTAAATTTATACCAAATCTCGCCCATGCGTTAGAATCATTAAACCCCTTGCTACGAAAGAAATGGACTAACCTCCGGTTCGAAAAAAGGGAAAATAAATAAGTTTTAGATTAAAGAATTCCCCACTCATTCTTTTTATGAATGGGATGAATGTTTCTCACAATAAACATAATTCTTATATAAGTTTTGAACGTTTTTCTCGTCACGTATCACTTTTTCGTCAAGAGACATCTGGCAGAAGAGGCGGAGGTGGCTGCTAAACTGTAGCGCCGGTTCACTGCTCAACTGTTGCTTCACTACTGGGACAAACTTATACGAACTCGGTGAGGATCTACCAGGCAAGATGTAAATAACTCGACACGGTGCGAACCCCATCATTATTCTAATATGAATATCTTTTTCTATTCAGTTATCCATGGTATTTAGAAGTTGGTCGAGCATGAAGCTCTTTTGAATACTCATCTTTGTCACTGCTTCAATACATTACATTATATATGTTGGCGTTCCGCTTTAGTTGACTTATCTATTGCGCTTTTGGTGTTTCATTACCCTAAATTATCTCTTAAATGAGATTAATTAATTCGTGTCTATTTTAGTAACCGGCATTTTGAATAGATCTCTATTCAATTAAACGAATGTATTTGGCTTTCGTTTGCCAAATTTTGCGAACACTTACTTGAAATGAACTACGATGTTCTAAACACTTTGTTTACATTACATACTTTCGCTATAAATTCAGCTATAAATCAACTTAGATTAGCTTTTCAAGCTATTCACGAAGAGATTTGGACGTTCATTATAGTTTACAGAGCCCTCTTATACACTGTTTCGATTTTCACGGTTACACGGGGTCAACACCAGAAAACAAGCAATAAGTTTTACGAAATGATGATCCCAAAGTGCAAAAGTAGTGATAGCGGCAATACTGATAACAATATGTAATGCTGATTTTCAAGGCAACTTGGCATAGGCGTACGAGCCGTGGAGGGGGATATCTGTACCCTCAAATTTGGGGCAAATCAACGTAATTCAAGCGAACCGTGTAAATCATCGGGTTGAAACAAGCTTTCTGCTCCCTCGACCATGTGGAAAAATAGCATAGCATACTCTTTCTATTCACATATCCACGTGTTTGGCCTCGTGATCGACGAGGAAAAAATATTTTCCTGAGAAGATTTCGCTGCACAGAGCTAAAAAGTGGCTACGTCAGAGGCATGGTCGGTTGCTTCGAACAGCTGAAAGGGAAGTTGGTTGCTAGTAAAAACAAATGTCTGAATCAAAAATCTGTTGAACTCGTTTTGGGGGCAGTAACGACACCAACTATAACACAGTAAAGTAAGTAGAGCCCCAACAAAGGCTACGGGTTCTGCTATCCCTGCTCGGTCCCAGGTATATCACTTTACTACCTACTTGGCCCGTTTGCGATACCTGAATTAGACAGAGAGGCAACAAGCATTCGAGATGGCGGCACTCACTTCACTATGTGCTATATTACCCATAGCTAAAGGGAGAGACAAACTCCTGCGTTTTCTAGGGGCATCAGTGCGAAGTGAGGGGAAACTGTCCCAGTCAGTGTATTGAACTCGGCTCTCCGAGTTCATTATCCATGCCGTCACTCTCTCAGCCACCAAGCTCCACTTGAAATTGGAACACGTCGAAAGTCTTGGAGAAACTCTGTATTGAGCACCTCACCGTGGCGTAGTGGTTAGACGGCGAGTCTGGCACTTGATTTCAACTGTAGTGAAATCAATCCTTATCTTAATGGGTACCATTCATGGGCGTACACTGGATGAAAGGGAAGGGGGTCACTATGAACAGTCACAGCTCAGGTACTCCCTAAAAGGTATATCTTTTTGTCCCCCTCGCAGACATAGCCTTTTGTACCCCGTGGAAGCAGGTGCTTATGCCTACACTTGCAGCTTTGTACTGGGCAAAGCTAAGCTTAGTAAGAGAACACCACGCCAAGGAGTGATGGCTAGCAAGCTACGCTTGCAGACCAATACTAGTGACTTAAGTTCGATCTGCAATGGGTGTCAAACACTTATGACCTTCTGTCAGACTGAGTTTATACATGTAAATATCGAAAATAAAAACTACTTTTTCATGAAAAATACCCATGGTTTCAACCGTCTACTTTGAAGTAGTTTGCAAAAAGTAGCTGCAAAAGTTCGTACTATATTTGGTTCACTTCCGCTGTGGACATCCTGCGAACTTTTGGGTGGCATCTCCTATATATATATATATATATATATATATATATATATATATATATATATATGTTGATGAAAGTGACAAGTGGAAGGTGAAAAGAAAAAAAACGACCCTCTCACTGACCCATCTCATTTCAAACCAAACTTGATTCTCAACAACACAGATACAGACATCTCCCTTATTGCTCCAACTAAACAACAAAACAACACAGAAATATTGCCATTTTTCGTCAACCTCAAACATGTAAACGGAAGTAGTAGCAGCAATCATGGGTATTTTATTGGATGCACTGGCCAAGGGATATCAGTGTTGGGATAGAACTGAAGGTGTGTTAATAGTATATCCGTGTACACGTTGGGCGGTTGGTAATAATGGGGGTGAAGTGTGGGAAATTATTTAGAAGTATTCCGATGGTGGGCTATGGGGTCGAGGCTATCTTTAGCAATAATCAAGGTGGTGGGTTATAAGTTAGAGGAAGTCCTTGTTTTGTATGATCAAGTATCAATTGGGAAATACATGTCCTTTAATCTCGATGGTTATTGTAGATATTCTGAAAAGTCAGATAGCTCTCAGAAGCTCAAGTAAAATGGACTATACATAGGAGTTATGTATATATATCGAAGTACAAAACTGTATTACAATATCTGATGTGTGTTGGGTTAATTTCATAAAGTGCTTGATACATCCTGCATTAAACATCAAGTCAAGTTAGAGTAGAGCTTGAAATATGATGAAATAAAGGATTCGCTACACAAACACGTTTATGTTTCTGTCCCGTTTGGGTTTCTTCAGGCATATATATATATATATATATATATATTATATATATCAGTAGAGGGGTGAGGAGAGATATAGAGGGTGAGTGGAAGAGATTTAGAGATGGGAGAGGAGATAGAGAGAGAAGGGGAAGGATAGAAAGAGTAATCTGGGTAATTCCAAGACAGATGGTGGGGCTGAATTTTGAGGATGCTACTGAATACGACTGACATCTGAAAAAGACCTGTGGACACGTTGAGACTAAAGCAACCATGATTTGAATAATAGTTTGAATAATTCAGTATACAACCATAACTATCTCTTGTGGGGGAACTCTTGAATGGTGTTTGCGACTACCTCAATCACCGAGCAAACTCTGGGAGTGGTACGTGTCAGGCCAGGGCTTCTCAAAGCTAATCACAACCAACTAAACACAACTCATGTATTGTTAACCTGACGTACAATTGCCAACACTTCGTAAATCAAAAGAATCATCCCATAAAATCGAACATGTCCGGTTAGTACGAATATCTGTGTTCGTTTGAATGCTTTCCGTTGATATACTATTGTTGAGTATAAACTAAATTTCGTGCAAAACTGTCAATCGGAAATCATACAGTAGGCATGTTTATCTCAGACTTTACTTAGAATTGAGTTCCTTGTTGTAAACAGCCAAGTTCATACGACTTATTTTTCAAGTTGAAAAGTGGCATACGCTTTTGGTTTCATCTGCACATCTTTTTTCGGCCGTTGGTTTGTCTGTTCGTCTGATCCAGGAATCTTTTCTTGATTGAAAGGTATATTCCGTTTTTTAAAAAAAAAAATAGCATTCATTTATGCACTCATGACTGCCCACACGATATCTCCATAAGTTATCAATAAATTACAATGACATTTTGTGGAAGGGTGAGCGATAGCCTACGGAGGAGCTGTTTAGATTTTGGAGCGGATCAATGCTCAATTATCTCCCCTGCGATGTCCGAACCGCAGAATAACAGTAAAAATTTCATGTTTGCCTACACGATATCTCCATAAGGAGGCAATGAATTTCAATTATATTCTGCGAAAGGGTGGATGGACAATAGGCTACGGGAGAATTAGTTAAATTTTGTACGGATCCATGCACAATTGCTACCTCTGACAATAGTTCAGGCAGAGGTATGCGCTGTCTGAGTGTTTTCTAGCTGGAAATGTAATATCAAATCAAATAAAATTGCGAAAAAATACTACACGTCTATTGTCTGTTTAATGGTATCCATACATTTTATTCAATATTCTCCATGATGGGTGCGCCAACACTGTCTGACAGGACAAAAGGGTACTCTGAAAGAAAACATTTGAGAACCCTGGGTAAGACAGATGTAATAATGCTGAGTTTTAGAGCAAAATAGGGAATGTCAGACTTTTCCTCCTTTCCTTGCGATGTTGATGACAAATGATCAACTTGCTTCACATTCTAATTATCTTATTTAGACCTTTAATCGTTTCTTTACTTATAAATATTGGGAGAGTAGCACTTAAGTAGGGCGCTGTCTCTACGGGAGTGGTATCTGTGGGAGTCAGGAATGAGGTTAGCGGAAACGTGCATGGTTAAACATTTGATACGGAATAATTTGACATAAGGACACAGCGTGGCATAAGTGAGTGGAATGGGCGAAAATGAATAATTTTACAAAGAGACAATCGCTGTGCAATATATGTATGGTGATAACGATGATCAACATGATATAATTTGTTAAGAATGATTATTGTTCTAGACAGTTTGGTTTTGCCTTGGAAGATAAATTCTCCGACGTATACTTCTTTTTAGAAATTGAGTATTTGGTCACGATGGTAATGAAGTTTACACGTTTTTGTTTGAGCTGTTCGTGTATTAGTTCAGTCGAATATGACAGTAAAATACAAACAATGAAATTACAAGCAAGACATATATATTTTCAATTAAGATATAATCATTTAATTACGAACACAAGAACGGAATTGATCAAATGGAAGAAATACCCCTGGCACAGAATATCAATAGTGCAAACGATTGATTGCACTCACAAAATTGATATAAAGTCTATTAAGGAAGGAAAATATTTACCCACAAACATTGTTGAAATAGGTGTTTCTTTTTTTGATAATCACTTCCGGGTGCGATCTGTGTATCTGTTGGTCAGACCATCGTTCGACGTCAGATCGTTGGCGTGGCTTTTTATAGGCAAGGGATTACCGGAAATGCTGTGCACTATATCTAGGGGCTAGGTGAAGCGGCGTCGGCACTATTTCAGAGGCTTATAGTTGCGTAGTAAATTTCAAATGTTACTTATCATTTATTAGATTTGTTTATTTTTATATACTGACCACTATGGTCACTTCGTTAATTTGAGTGCAACTCCATATTACTATTTACGTGCTTTGAATACATTACGTGGTGGCACGACTAGTAAAGGTCGGACTTCCTATGCTAGCGAATCGGTCAGGGAGATTAACTTGTGAAACACCAAATTTCGGTAGGCGCCCGACAGTATTTACTAAGCTTAGCACCCTTTCATTCTCTCGGTCCCACTTTGGCCCTGTATCCCTTCCTCGGAGGTCCTGTGTGAATCATGAGTAACTTGGTTCGGTTTTAGCGAGTTGAAGTCCTCTTGCAAGGGACCTCTGATGACCTGAGATTTCAACAGATAAAAAGCCATGACACCCTGAAATGTACCATCTGGCATTTGCTGTAGGAAAAAAAAGCCTGATGCAGCCACGTGACATCCAATGCACGTTTCCAAATAAGAAATCCAGCAGAGTGTTCAGTCAAAGATAAGACATCAGAGTTTTCGTAAAGCAAAGGTCAAATTGTTTGCACAAAAATATAATTGGACTTTTATTTATAATTGGGATCTTTCCAACTAGACTATTTTCAGTGACTCCATTTAGATGTGCGGGTATGCAAACGCTGATGAACGTTACTACTTTGTACAGTCCCAGGTTATTACCCCAGGGAAAGGGGCAATACCTCTTTAAACCCTCCCCCATCCCGGGGGCATTTCAAGGGGTTACTTGCTAGGAATGATACACCACTCGCCTTCTTGGATCTTTATTCTATCTCAAAAGATGTAACATAACTTCCAAGAAAAAAACGGTTATAAACATAAAAAGTATTATGAATAGAATATTATGTCTACTACTACTACTACTACTACTACTACTACTACTATTACTACTAGTGTGTACGAACAAGCAATAAGAATAATATGTTAACAAAAATTGCTTGGAAAAAAAAAAAGATTTACAGTGGGTGTTCCAAGAAATTCAGGCAACTTGAGATTATTTTCAAAGAACCATGTAAGCCAACCAGAGAGAAGCCACCCGGAATGTACAAGTCACGCAAGACTTGCCGAATTTGCATGAAACTCTTGTTTCCAATCCAGTCATAATCTTCGCTATCTTCCCTTTGGAAATATGACGTCTGTCCTGAAAGTGTCCAGCCATTTAATGATAACGCAGAAATAGCCTCTCCAAGGTACAATAGCCCGCTTCTAAGAACTCCCCTTGGGACCTCACACACTAATCAGTGTCTATCCATTTTTCTCGGCAATCCTTTAGGGATGGCCACTAGTCTCCTTAACCTCAATCATGGTCTGATATCTTCTCGATGAAAAGCCAGGAGTTGCAGGCAACCAAATCTGGGCTGTAGGGGTCTGATACACCTGGACAATGTGATGTCTCGCCAAAGTGGACATGTAGAAAATGGACAGGAGTGGTCACACAGTAAACAAACTCACTCACTGGAGCCTCACGACTGCCGACTGGGAGAGTGTCTGCCCATGCATGTACTCTGGTTGCCAACTTCCATCGGTTCTAGAGATATCCTAAATGGTAGGATACTTTCTGGGCCTACACGCAATGCTCCTACTCAAACGGACAAATCAAAACAAAACAAAACAAAACCAAAAACAAAAAGAAAGAAAAAAAAGAATTTTTTTTCCTGTGGTGAACTGTTTGCTTGGCAGTCGACCAATTTCTTAAATTCATGTTAGTGATACTCTATTTAGATACACCCCATGAATGTATACATATTTATAGAAAACCTTGAGGGGTCCATGCTTTGCTTGATAACCAAGTATGCCCTTCCAGACACTGAAAAAGATAGTTTGATGAAATAACTTCATCCTGGCAGATGAAGATAAACACAAAGTCTATCTTAGAGAAATGCTGTATTTTTGGTATAATTAGGAGTGGTTAAAGCGAATTCTCAAAAGCTAAAATTAAGACACACTTACGCACGCACATGTGCTCTATTCCTTCCTCTCTCTCAACATCTCTCTCACACAGAGACACTCTCATACGAACACATGTGCTCTTTTCCTTTCTCTATCTCCCCCTCTCTCCGTCACAGAGATACATACACGATTTATCTGTTGAAGCTTTATTCTCTGATATGACTTGACAGATATCAACTGAAATTATCCAGGCAAAAATTATTGAGAATATTCTAATACTTCTAGAATAAATAAAAAAGATCCTAAAAGGCATATATATATATATATATGTGTGTGTGTGTGTGTGTGTGTGTGTGTGTGTGTGTTGCTCTTACCATTGAGCTAAACAGCCGCCGGTAATGCAAAGGCCCAAATAACTGTTTTTACTCAAAATTCTCATCTCGTTCATTCTCGGTCTATATCTGCTCTATTCGTTTGTATATATATATTATATATATTATATATATATATATATATATATATATATATATATATATATATATATATATGGGGGATGTATGTGTATTAGTGTGTGTACAAGCTGAATGCCTGTCCCACGGATTGGTTACTTGGCTAAAATATTGTGTATATGTATATATTGAACAGAAAGGAAGGGTCCCATTTTGCATTATAGCTACATTATAAATAGAACCTCTTTATAAAATGATTAGAAATGTTTTTTTTCTTAAAAAACTTTTCAATTCAATTTTGGGAAAACATTATTTTGAGGAGGTCTCCTCACTTTAAGCTACTTTCGGTGACAATTTTGGTTGGCGGTTTCTGATGGGATGCTAGTAACATTCGTTATTTCAATCAATTTGAATTAATTTAATGATAAATCGCGGCTCAACATTTCGTCTGCTCTAATGTAAGATTTTGCATCGGCGATTGCTCCATATTTTACCGAAAACTCTACTCCTTCAAACAAGGACAACGAAACAACGAACAGGGTGTGCAAGACGCGAGGAATCAGTTCGAGAATTTTCCCTTTTTTACTCCATCTCCCACCTCGACAGCTCAAAATATTTTATGCAAACCTTACTATAAACATATTTGATGTATTCCTTACTATGAAAATATTGATGTATTCCTTACTATAAAAATATTGATGTATTCCTTACTATAAAAATATTGATGTATTCCTTACTATAAAAATATTGATGTATTCCTTACTATGAAAATATTGATGTATTCCTTACTATAAAAATATTGATGTATTCCTTACTATGAAAATATTGATGTATTCCTTACTATGAAAATATTGATGTACACCTTACAATAAAAAAACAAATTTGATTATGTATTATTTAGCAAATCCGTTATAAAAAAAAAAAAGAGATAGGTATATGATTATTAGGGCACTTACTAAAATATTAGTGATTCCTTCATTGTATGAAATTTAGTAACAGTGCAATTACTCTATTGCTTTTATACCCCACAAAGTTACTGAATTGGGTATTAGTTTCAATGGATCTGTAGTAAAATTAGTAAGTAATAATATTGTATAATTGGGAATTAATCAGTTAAGCCTTAACACGACTCAGTTTTGAGCCACGGAACACTTCTCTGGTCTACACATTTCTGAAACCCCATCCCAATATAATTGAATTCCCCCTCTATGGGGCGTGCGCTCCACGTACACAATCACTGATCAAAATATGTTCAAATGGCTACAAGGGCGACGGATCTTCAGTAAGAAGACGTCAACGGCCTATACCCAGCGAGGGAACCTCCAGAGACTTACTAATGTTCATCGCGTTGCAACATTGTTTATTCCTTCTATTAATACTGAGCATCACTTGTATTTGGGTGTCAGTCAAGGTTTTATTTTTGCAGCCGAGTCGCTCCTTGCACGTGCAGAGCTGTTCTTCTCGTAGAAGCGAATCTAAAACAATTGGACGGCTTGTTTTCCTTGGGGGTGGGGAGGGGGGTTGTGGCGGCGTGACCTGGCAGTGGCAGTAGATGTGCGTGGTAAGTCGGTGAGGGAGTTGCCTGCAGAGGCTCTATGTCACGTGCAGCCTTGGGGCGCACTGGCACATACACAAATATACACACACGCGTACGCACTCAAAACACACATGCATCCGCGTGCACACCAACATACACACACGCACACACACACACACATAGATACAAATACACATACACAGTCTTGGATTCTGTTCCATTGAGAACGTTTTTACGCTATCAATTAAGTTGCTGCCAGACATTGCAGACCCGCCCGTTATAGATTCATCTCTATCCTCCCGGTCCCCCTTCCAGAAGGGCTTCATCAACACAGACTTCCCAACCCCGTCATGTATAGATGCACAGGCAACAGATCGTGACGAGAGTCGATCATTTCTACCCCCTTGCCCTCGTTTCTGTTCTCTCTCTCCTTCTGAGCAGAGAACTATTTTTGTATTTATCCCTCTTCCAGCCTCAACCCCAAAACAAAAACACTCACTCATATATTTACGTCTGACTGTCAGTACATTCATGCTTCATAGCCATTGCCAATTTGCCGTCAGAAGTCAGGAAGCATAATTAGAAATCACCAACCAAAACTGTCAACATAGGTTCCTTCAGTTTTTAAGTGAGTCTGGCTGGCAGGTTAGCTATGTAAATGCCACGCGTACTGACCGTTCCAATGGGAATAGACATCTGAATAAAAAAAACAAACATTTACTCCTTATGTCTAAGAAAAACGTTGTTTTTTTTTATTGAATAGTCTTTTTGGGGCTAGGGGGTCAATTAGCCATGTAAGTTTATCCTAAATTGATCCATTAGTGTGTGACTAACCAGACCTCATTCTTTATCGATCAAATCAGATTTGAATGATTACAATGATTACAAACTATAGCAATAAAAACAAATTATTGGGAGATATGGATTAATACCTTTTCCAAGCGCATTCGTATGAAGTGAACACAAACTATGTGTGGTTGACCTTGGAGGTCATTCGAGATCATTTTCGAATCAATCACTGGTTCTATTCATTGGAAAGGAATGATTTTTTTTATATCAAAACCTTTTCTAATAATTCTTGTTTACTTTGTACCAATAAACTTGATTTTAATACCAGGTTGGGGATTTTTGAAACATTAAGTATTATCATTATCTTTAATAGTAACAAACCCACATAGACGCTTACACATAAAGCCGTTGTGTGAAGTGAATCTGCCTCTTCCTCTTCCTCTTACCATTTGTTCACATCGAGCGATTTTAGTATAGTTAACGCGCAAGCAATAACTGTAAAATACAAACGGTGAAATTTCAAAAGAGACTTGTTGAGATTTTCTGGTTTTTAATTTGACATTAAAAAAAATTATTTGTGAAAAAGAAAACAATATTCATGCATTATAAACAATACAGTAATACGCGATTCAGCATTTGTCACTTATATTTGAGTCACAGGTTTCAAGTACTTGTTGAGAATTTCTATTTTTATATTGACATTTTTACAGAATCGATGTGTGAAAAAAGAAAACCATTTTCAAATATATAAAAAAATACGCAACGACTTTTGTTATGACGAATGGTGTGATGATATTTGAGGAACGAAGAGATTTGGTCCTCTTGGTTTGAAGAGTAGCGCACCGGTCCTGTTCTTGTGGAAGGAGAAAAGAGATGTTAGGAAGTGAATGGGAATGGGCACCAAGTATGAAGTTGGACGCGCATTGAAACAAAGAGGAATGAACACATACGAATATTATGGCCAGACAAGAGACGTACGTTTAATACAAGAATACAGATGAGGTACATGTAAGGATTACATAAATACGATCGATCGTGAGAAGTAATGTTAGGAGAAGAGCAGAAGAAGAGATAGCGAAAGTTGGAAACTTTCTTGTCTTGGGAGTTTGGGCGTTGGAGTTGGAGCGGAGTTGTGTGGACGCGTGGATTCCGTATGGTTGGATAGCTCTAAGATAATACGTGGAAACCGGGTTCAGTGTGCGAGCCTTACTATCAAGTGAGTGAGTTAACTTGGGGGCTATTCTCTGACACTGATAGACTCTCGACGAACAGACCATGAAAGACAAGGAACATGGAGTTTTATCCATGCGTGTTTCTCGAAGAAGTTCAGGAAAGATTATCGTGACAATCGGATAGTAGAAAGACTTTGCCATTTCGTTCATGAGAGTGAGAGGTGATACGCGTTTGTAGCACCTGGTGAAGACACGGTTGCGTAGTTGTGCGTATCATTGAAGTGAAATGGGCAAAGTTAGTACAAAGATAGATCACGGAGGAAGAATGGTTGAGATCAGATTGGCCAGATGATAACAATCTTAGAAAGAAGGAAAGAGAGCGAGAAAGAGAGTGGCCTGCTGCAAAGGCCGGGGCCAGAAGCGTAACCAGCAAGGGTTGCTGGAACTAGTGAGCCTTGGACTATGTGCGTCCAGGGGTTTTATATGGGTCATTGGAGGAAGTGACGTTTTTGATATCTAGCTAAAAGAAGAGTTTCGTACTTAATTCCTAACTAAAAGTATAGGGGGCACTACATCAGCATTTGCCACTCGTATTCGAGTCATACCTTTTTTAGCTGGACATTTTATTGGCAAAAAACTAAAAAGGTTAATAACACAGAACCAAAAAACAAAATCTCTTGAAGAATAAGACATCTTACTTATATTAGATTGTATAAGCTTTTTTTCTTTTTTTTAATAAATGATATCTTTATCTGAATCTTTTTAGAAGTTTACTTAGGTCTGGATCAGGGTCTGCAGTTAGTAGTAAATTAATGCTTATATAATTCAGTCAACAATTTAATTTCAACTTGTCTCCATTTGATATTTTGTTACAAACCAGATTAAATCAACAATAACACCTGCACAGGTTATGATTAAAATTACTCAGGGCTGGGCTCTAAATTTTGTGCTGAGTGAGTTCAAAATGGACGTATTGATTAAAAAAAAATGAATAAATAAATAAGTGGGAAATAAGATATATTTTAAACATCAAAAACATTAAATAAATCTGTTATCCAGCATTTTTCATTTACATTGAAGTAAAAAAATTAATTGAGTACAAAATGAAATTATCTTAAGACATTTACCATGGAAACATTAGATAAAACTGTTATTACGATTAAGGTGGGAAAAATGAATACGTTCACGCACTTTTCACTAGAAAATCGAAAATGTATTACGTCTTATTCTTTACACAGTGTAAGCAACTTCTTCAAAAACAATACTATATGGTTCTAATCACCGGAAACAAATAATTTTTCTATCTGAATTTTATCCGATCGTTTTTCTTACGAATTACGATTTGATACAATATAGTTACCTTTTTTAACAAGTACTGTGCAGTTTTCCGTCATATGTTTATCCGTCAAACGTATTTAAAGCTACCATTTACTCAGATGGAAAAAACCTGCAACAAATCAATACAGTTCTGTTTTCAAGCTTTTTTTATATTTTTAAATCAAGCATCATTGAGTTTTTTCCTTATATATTTTCTTGACCTAGATTACATCAGGGCTGCTTCCACCATTTTTAGCAGGGTGGGATCAAAAACTTAATTTTTTTGTGTAAAAATAAATACGTGGATTAAAGAAGAAACATCTGTTTTCAATTTATTTACAATGTTTTACATCCCCTATAACTTCTTCAACAATGGACATTTGAGTGTTCTGAGATAAATTAAATTATCTGACTTTAATAGAGGACGGCGTGGGGTGCAACTGTTATGTTATAATGGGCCGTTATTTTTCGTCCGTCTCACGGAAGTAAGGCCTTGAAGAATGCGGTTCACGAAATTCCGTTTTTGGTTAACGTCTACGGATTCATAACATTGGGAAGGTTGTTCTCTCAACTCCTATGTCCTAAGAAGACGATACCAAAATTTATTTTGTATTTGAACACCTTTAATGATTATTACCGATTTTGCAGTCTGCCCCACGTGTAGTGAAAATGATTCTTTTTCGACTAGAATTGTACACTTTCTACTTGTTTTTCTTATGTTTTCATTTGTCATTTTATGTAAGATTTCCAGGAAGTAATTGAATACTCCGAAGTCTCAATTCCGTAATACGGACGCAAAGTAATGACCGCTTTCGGATTACAATTATTTTGTAGATATAACCCCTAGCACCAAACTTTACGTAAGCAAATTAATTCTTCCCAAAACTGACACATTCCCAGAGGATTACCCCCTTCCCCCCCAAAAAAAATTACTAGCCAAAATATTTCTCTTTTAATATGAAAAATTCAGCTTACTCCAACCTTGAGCCAATTTCTCCCCGGCGACGCCGGGTATACCTGCTAGCAGTTTATATAAAACTTTTTTCGAATATTGTCTATAACTTTGAGAAGAGTCATTAATACATTAACTTTTGTTTGGACAATCAAATCTCTTCTCCCCATTTTTGAAATCGATGATTCGATAAAAGAGACTCTCTTTCCATCTGGATATTACATTTTGGAGAAGGCCGCAGAATGAAGTCATGTCAATTTTAAAGATAGGAAGAAGAGATGATAAACTGCTTGTATTTAAGTGCTTCAATAATGCACACCTATAGAATGAACATTAAAATGTTTTTAAAAGGGCGTTGCCAGCCCATCTGATGTAAACCTTACAACACATTCATGTAACAAACATATACACACACACATACACACGAACATAAATACCATCGAAAAATATAAATACCATTGTCACTTTTTTGTTCAGATATTTGTTCGAATGTTATGCTATTCCAAACCGATGTATAAAATAAGAAACACCGCCAGAACCCCAATTCAATCGCCTGGCGTAGAACTTCGTAGACTGATGAAATACACATGAGCTATCGGTGCAAAAATTGAAATGGACAAGGATTTCCGACTTCAAGTATTGTTAGTCGTTCAGTTTGAGTTGGGAGAAACGAATAACAAAACAATCAAAGTCTCTAGAAAGACGGACTAATTTTAAAAAACTGGAAGCGTCATCGGAAATTGAAGATCACTCAGACACTCATCTTGTTTCAGAAATTCAGACGAAATCCCAACAATCACTCATACCTTTTATATTTTTGACACTCGTTTGTAAACTAGACTGGGAGAGCGGTGCCCTTAAAAGTACGCAGGAATATATCAAATATGAATCAAGAACTCCTAATTACCGAAATTATCGTAAGTTCTGTTCTATGGATAACTCAATAAAATATCCGTCTTATTGTTATTGATGGCCACTCAATTGTATCTGTGAGTCAGGATTTTAATCTTACAATCGACAAAAGATTTTTATCTTGCAAAAGACAACTTTTACTCTTCGCCACTTGCTGCGGTTAATGGGTTAATTAGCCGGTCTGAAAGTGTAAAATGACTCATACCCGACACAAAATTTAGGAAATCGATAGTGAAGACAGTTTACGGAAGCCGCTCCTATGCAGTGAAAGAAACGTTTTTTTTTTTGGAACTAGGTATACGGTGAAGTGGGGTCTGGGAACGAGGTATACGGTAATTTTCTCCATTAATTGATGTTGAACATACAATAAGCCCAGACATTGAGAAGTGGGTGTACGCCGTACTCACGTGTACCCTCCCCCTTTCCATCCTTGTTTTTATGAAATTCTCATTTATTCGAGGAAAACCGAGGCGAAACCAATTTCATTATTGTATAGGTGTCTTGGTGATCAAAATAAACAAAAAAGAAATTTCTGTGTCGTCATTCAGTTTGTAAAGAGTGAATAAAGAAGTGACTTTTTCGCTATTCAATTCTCAGTACAAAAGAAATCTTGCTTTGATCTATAAAACCCTTGTTTGTTTACTCTTACCAGAAAACCTATTTATATTACATTTTAAAAAATCTAAGAACGTGGGAAAATGTACAGGTGAAGTCATAAGTTTACATTAGCTGAATACATTTAAACTGAGTTATTCACAATTACCGACATTTAATCATAGTAAAGATTCCCTGTCTTACGTCTGTTGGGATCACTATTTTATGCATAGGTATTGATACTTTTGAACCTGTTTCCTCCTGCATCTCCACAAAGTGTTGTTCTGGTATTGATTTGCACTTTTCGCACCGTATTATGTTCACTTTTAGGAGACGGAACATCTCTGCTTCAGGAGTGGTATGAAAGCTGCATGGCGTATAGTGCTTATACTTGCTTATTATTGTTTGTTCAAATGAACGTGGCACCTTTAGACCTTTCGAAATGTCTCATTGGGATGAACCAGACTTGTGGATGTCCAACATTCTTTTCTGAGGCTTTGGCTGATTTTTCTTGATTTTCCCATGATGTCAAGCAAAGAGGCCATGAGTTTGAAAGTAAGCCTTAAATACATCCACAGGTATTCCTACAGCTGTCTGTATGATGTCAATTAGCCTATCAAAAGCTTCTGCAGCCACGGCATAATTTCCTGGAATATTCCAAGCCGTTTAAACTGCCGGAAACAATTTGATTTATATGAACTCATAACCGACTGGGAATGTGATAAGAGAAATAAAAGTCGAAGTAAATAATTCTCTCTTCTGTTATTCTGACATTCCACCTTCTTAAAATGAAGTAATGATTTTAATTGACCGAAAACGGGGGATCTTTACGAGGATGAAAAGTCAGGAATTGTGAAAAATTGACTTTAAATATATTTGGCTAATGTGTATGTTAATGACTAAATATCTTCTTATGAGCATATAAGAGTATTTCACCACCACACTGACACATTTTTCTCTTCACATCCCCTCTCGTTTTATCACCATGTACTTGACCATCTATATATAACAATTCAGGAAGTCGGTTTCAATGAATTGTGGGTAATTGGAAATGACTCAGCAATGAGACCTTTTGGCCGGAACATCTCATGAGGACATGTATCAAGTGGAGGAGATACAAGATGACTGAGTGGCTAACAGCACGAAGAATGGACTCAGCGAACTTCAATTGTCTGTGTTCACTTAGCATTTGGATCCATCTCTTCCTAGCTTGGGTTAAAATAGTACAGCGCAGAGTGAATGACGTCACTTCCATAACAATTTTACGTTTTTTTCCCTACATTTAAAACTTTTTCCTACATGTCTGGCTTCAGAGCTGTTAATAATCGAAAAAAAAAAAAAAGACAAAAAAAAACAAAAAAAACTGCTCGTCCTGACTGTTGAAGTTTCTCCATAAACCTTACAAATTATTATTCAAATAACATGTACATAGCTAGATCACGTTGTGCTGAACCTTGAAACGCCATTGCACAGGCCGGAAGAATATTCCCGTACAGGTCCTGCTGACTAAGGTCATATAGACGTAAAAAAATCCTCCTAGAATATTCGTTCGCAAAGCCAAGACTTTTATTAATTTTGCTAGGTATAGATTCCTATGTTATGTCATTCAGTTCCTAAAAAATGAATCAGGAAGAGTCTTATTTGCCATTTGTCAGTACAAAAGAAAGTTTGCTTGGTGTCGACTGATTTTGATAACAATAACCGACTGATAATATCATTCATTCAGTCAAACTAGTGCAAAAATATTTTTTTTGTGTTGGCAATACTCATTAACTACACTAATTTCACAATATGTCAGAAGAACACGAAAAGTTTGTGGAAATAACAACATCATAGAGAGGAGACAGGCCATAAAATCTTAAATATCCTTCTAACTCATTTCAATCGACGATTTAGCTAGTAGAGGCGTCCTTGATGATTTCCATTGGGTGGTGCAGGCCTCTAAATTGTCGACAGAGTGGGCGTGCAAGCAGAATAAGGGAAGAAATTTGCCGAGTGAAGAACCCTCCTTAGATACGCCACTGTTGGTTAGCTGTTGTAAGAATCCGACCCAGTAACTTAGACTCATTGTTATGCGTGAATGGAGACACATTTCTATATTTTGATCTGTAAACATCAAACATTACCTGTTCTTGTGGAAAATAATCGTTCATCCTCGCAGTTGGAAATTGTTGATTTTAGTGACTTCTATTGGGACGTTAAGCTCAGGTCAAGGTTAGTGCAAGATTCACACGGGAAAATGCAATAAGAATGAAACAGCCAAAGCATTTTCAAATATGTTGGTATCAAGTATAACATCGTTCAATGATGATAGTTAACCCTTTTTATGCGGATGATGGAGATTTCCTTCATAACAATTCCATGTCTAACTTGAAGAATAAAATTTCCGTTCTATTGTGATCAGCAGCAACTCAGTTCTATCTATGAGTGAGAGCTTTTTTTCTTTCAATGGATGACTTGCAACGGGTAATCTTGCAATGGATATGGATTTTTATCTTGCTTATGTTACGGGTAACTATTTCTCCATCTTCTGCATTTAATGGGTTAATATGCCGAGACAATCACGTACTCACAACAATGTATCATTGTGTCGTGTTCCAAATCGAGGATATGCCGTTTAATGTTAGGACCAAGTCGGCAAATGGCAGTTCCAGAAGTTAGTGTTCGAACCGAGCTAAAACAGAAATTCAGACGTTGATTTTCAAAGCTGTCAGGTCCTACGAACTTGGAATTGTAGTACAACACAATCTTCCTACAACCGTTCATCCTCGACAAACGACGCATCATAGTGTGTACGTAAGCATTATCATTTTATACGGACTTTCACCGCTGTCCTTTGTAAGGAGTACCCTTTGTAAACCACTGTGAAAACTGCAGGTAAGGAACTACTTCCAAAGAGACGGTAGAAAATAGGTGTTGGTGTAAGTAATCTTTTCATGATCAAATTCCCTGAACGTTACACCATCATTTGACACTGTAACGAACTGAACTAAATAAATATCTTCAGATCGGCAAAGATAGAAGATTTTTCCAGAAGGCAAGTGATGCTCGCTAAATTTCTTTTCAAAAACTGCACAATCACCCAACTAAGTGGCCCAGTGGTAGAGTGTTTGCCATCGAGTCACACGAAAGAAATAGTGTTCTGGGACTGTGGAACCTCTCCCATATGCCAAGGGTTCTGTGAGTTCTAGGGCTGTCACTGACTCAACATCTTACGGCAAAACCACGTTGGATACACTTTCCATGGATAACTTGCAATGGGCTATCTTGAAAATGACAAGGGCTTTTATCTTGCAGCAGATAACTATTTCTTTTGGCTATCTGCTTCATTTAATGGTATTACTTATGTCTAAGACGTGATATAACTGAACGAGTCCTGACGACATTAGATCTCTGATTGTAAGATTACTGAAGTTAAACAACGTCGAGCCAGGGCGTACTAGGTGCCGTAAACAGACCGAAGCTTCGACAAGCCTGGCAAACCAGAGGTGGGTCCGAACCTCACGGCACCATTGATGGAAGCATAAGCAGATAACGATGATACGTACTCATGATAGCTCACTTCAGCTACGATCAGTTGCGTTATACACAAGGCAATGACTTGGTCTCCATTTTTCCATCCATGGAGACCGGAATATGTTTGTAGCAATAGTGGGCATAGATGTCCGACGGGGAAGGGTGCGTACGGCCCGTTTACCTTCGTCCTTCCCTGGGTCAGGCCTTCTCACCAAGGGTGAAGGGATTTGAATTTTGAGCATATTTGAGTCAATAAAAGATTACGGTTCAGCACAATTGTTTATGTAAACCCAGGTTAATGAACTCATATAAGACAAGTATTCTTCGCTGATAACAGGGTTGTTGCTAAGATATACTCCGAATATTTATATCTTTTTGTATCCCAACCCCTGTTTGTCGCAAACGCCCATGATAGTGGGTTTTTACAGAGACGGATATTTATAACAAGGATATAAATAAATTTGAAATGTGTTGTAGAGACACGTGTCTTTAAAACGGAGAAGGTCTCTAAAGGCACCGGCGGACGACGTAAAGTCAAGTGTTTCAAACAATAAATAGTTCTTATCTTCAACCAACAAACATATATGAATGTGGGCCGTCGGTCAGTTGTCAAATTCCCGGAATGCCTCACCTTGAAATTTGTAAATCTGGGTCACCTTCTACTGGGATGTCTTTTCTCTGGGAACTTGAAACCTACTAATCCACTCACAACTACCCTGAACGTGAAGACATTCCTCGGTCTCGTACAGGTACACCGTGAATAGTACAGTTGAAATGTTCAAAAAATTTCCGCTTTGTTCACGTCAAAAAATTCCCGTTTTATTAACGGTCTTCTCATACATAGTTTGATGTGTGTTTTTTTTTTCAGCTTATACTTAGTTATAATAATTTCTACAGCAATACCTGAACTTTACTATGTCAGAACTTGGACTAATCAAAACTTTACTACTGTACCTGTACTAACTAAGGCCAATATCCGATATTGAAGAACAAAATTGTTCAAACAAAGTATTGTTATCAGATGACCACAAAAATCTGAACATTTCAATTATTCTCCTTATCGGCTTAGATGAAAAGAATTAGGAAAAAAGTTTTTGGAAAAAGTCACATGCCTCATGATAAATTTCTCATAAGAAGGGAAAATAAAAGCATTAAATCTTAGTATGAATGGGCAACTTATTTTATTACAGTGAATTAAATAAAAAGAACGCCCTCGTGTTACTCAATGAGAGGACCATGTTTACCAATTAAAATACAAGTTATTATATTAATGTAAATCAAATGTGACGTTTTTCCAATGAATTTGCAATTAATTTCTCTTAGTATTTGATGTCTCACCATACATTTGTGATTGACTATTTTAATGTATTTGATTAATAAACCCTACCCATGCTATCCCAGGTTGTATGAAAATGTTGTTGGAAAATACACAAAACCTAAATGAAGCTCAAAGTGATAAAACCCTCACCAATTTAATTGCTCTCGCTTCCTAGCACAGGTTAATTGTTCGAAAAATGTTGGTCAAAGTTTTGCGTTGGCCTCTGCTATTCGGTAAACCACAACTACCGCGTACTGGAAACGAAACTTTTTTAGTTCTACCAACGAAGTTGAAAGTAATCCATTTAATGGAGGATGCGCTCCGAGAAAATGGACAACCAGGGAGCTTCGTCCAATCTGGGAGTAGTGACAGATGAAGCTCATACTTCATCCTCTCCTTCGGAATCATCATCATCATCAGCTTCCTTTTGGACATCGACTTTCTCAAAGTTTCGTCAGATCTCTCTATCATGCTCTCGCCACGCCATCTTACTTTCTGCGGCCATAGTCTTGCATATGATCTCTGAGGATCCAAGTTGAGAGTCGTGATGTCCAGTGGTTGTCAGACATTCTTGCAACATGGCCAGCCCATTGCTATTTGAACGTTTTTCATGGATTCTATGATATCACTGACTATGACATCCTGTTTTTCTCTAATAAACTATGCAGCCTTCCTTCAAAGTAGTGGTGCTTTCTAGTTTGTGCAAAGTGGACAATGGCGGTGGCCCGGTTCTCATCGCTGTGAACATTCTCCTCGAGGACACTAAAGAATCGCTGACACTGGGACTTGATCGGATGACCTTGCGTAGGAATATGAATAGACAGAGACTGCAAAGAACATTGTACTAACATACGTGGACGCTTGAATGACTGAAATAATAAAGAATGGTAGAAAATGGGTCGCCCGATCACGATCACACGTGACAAGAACAGCATGAAATGCCGTTGTGTAAGTAAACAAGAACGGAATTGTAATGATTTGTCCACATACCACCGAAGTGGGAACCGCGGATAAGGGGGGCTACCCCCAAAGAAACCATGGATAAGGGGGCGCTACGAGAGAAACTTTTAGAAATCAGAAATAAACAAATAAGTTATATCTAAGAAATGAACAACTTTAATCTATGATCACATGCTTGTGAACGGTGATGATGTCATCTTATATCTATCACGAGAATTGATTTTCAAAAAAAAGTTCCTTGAAAAAAAAACAACCCAAAAAACGTACCACTGAAATGGAAAACGTTGATATTTTTCCGCCGTGAGATTCGGTTAGAAAAAAAATACGTGACGTCAGTCAACTGGGGACATATGATTAAAAAAAAGAATCAATGACGTCAGTTGACTGGGGTGGGGCAGGCAAATTGAGTTATAGAGATGTTGGACACTTCTAAAAAAACACAAATGAATAAATGGATAAGCAGAGATACATCAGCCTCAATAGCTTCCACACGACCAGTGATACAGTAGACCCCCGTTGTTACGGCACCCCTGGGAGTGCCGTTGAAATAAATCTGCCGTCATAAGGAGTGGATTACAGCATGCAAATTAAAAAAAAGGGCATGGAAACTTTAAAAATACGGCAAGCAAATTATCTACTTTTAAGGTGCTCAGGGAAAGCTTCAATCTCCGACGATAGTCTTACGAAAATATAAAAGTAAACGTGCCGTTAGAACGCGTATGTCATTAAATATTGCTGAAAGAACGAGTGCCGTCATAACGAGACGGTATTGTATTAGCTAAACATAGCTGACTAAGTAAGCTGTAATCATGTAGATCTGCGCTAATCGTTGTAGGGACCATACGACCTGTAATCGTTTATTCTATTATTTTGAATGTGGGGCCTCTCGGAGCGTAGGGAGAAATTATGTTTCTGCGATGCTATCTCCTAGATGCGACCACACGCATCTCTATAACAGGTTCTGCGAGCCAGTCGGTCGGTTCGTCCCCGATGTTCGAAATCGATTTTTGGCTCATGGCAGAAAGAATCTTTTTAGCCCTGGATCTTCACCGTATTCTAACCGAGAATCAAAGATGCATTTATTACATTGTTACAGGCGTCGCCGATATAGTACTGTTTGTGATACATGCATATTGTACGGATCAAAGTTATTTATCATATTGATTCAGACATCCTCTGATACAACTGAGTTCGTTATAGCGCTTCACACTATTATATATAATTAATGCTCCTCTATTCAGGGTTGAGCACTCTTTGAGTGGGGTAACTCATCCACTGTAAGCTTATGCAATACTCTTCCATAGGAATAGAGCACTCTGGTGGACGAAGGATTTCTGTGTAAACAAACATATCGCTTAAATTCAGCCACTGTCTAGTTCCGTAGTCTAGAGGTAGGATATCGGCCTGCGGGTCTGAAGTGAAGGTTTCAATTCTGCCTCGCTGGATGGGATAATGGAAAGTCTATAGCCACACTGAAGAGATGTAATACATCGATACAGCGGATGACACAATAATATATATATATATATATATATATATATAATGAAATACGCTGTATTATACTGAAACTCTTATTTGAAATGATCTCCCATTATTACACAGTGAATGTATCATTTGATTTGGACAACGTAAATTGAATAGACTATTAAAGAAAATGGGGCTGTTGCAGGAACCAAACCTTCAACCACTGAGCTGAACAGCCACCGGTAATGCAACGACCTAAATAACAGAACTCCGAATTCCCATATTTTTGCTTATTCACGATCTATATCTGCTCTATTTGTTTCTTTCAATGCGACAAATTATGTTATTATGAAATGGATTGGTGATCATTTCAAAAAAGAGTTTCAATATAATATAACATAATTCATAATCATTCTGTCGGATCGTATATCTATTTCACACACACACACATATAATACAAATCAGGAATACAATATACTATAATATAATACAATATCCGATGTCTGATGGGTTTATTTCATCAAGTGTTCGATACGTTCAACATTAAACATCGAGTTGAGTTAGAGTAGAGCTTAAAATATGATAAAGTAAAGGATTCGCAGCACGAACAAATAGAGACATAAACGTGTTTGTGTAGCGAATCCTTTACTTCATTATATATATAAGTATTGAATGTGAATCTTCTGAGCTTGTTACAGAAGAGTGATGTAAGTAAAAGACATTGCATAGTGGCAATGGCCGGTAAAATGTAGACGCATCGTTGGACTAATATTCTTGTTAATCAATAAGAATATTTTTTAAAGGGTGGTCATATTTTGAAGCAACCATAGGTCCTACAGCGATTTTTATGTTGGTATAGAAACGTTCACAGTGAGATCGGTGTATACATATATATATATATATATATATATATATATGTCTTTTTTTTCTTCAATACGTACGAAAACGTTCAACTGCTCATGCATACACGCACATACATACATACTCGTGCAAGCAAACATGCACATATACATAGGTGCATCAATAAATCTTCAGCCTTCCGATGAAAGGAGTATCAATTTTATGCAACAACAGTTCATTTTTCTTCGTTAATCCATTTAATCACACACACACACACACACACACACACACACACAGATATATGTGATGGCTCGGTTTCGCGAACGTAGATCTAGGGAGGTTCCACGTCAGGTATGCGCATATGCATTGTAAATAACGCTCAATCGGGTCATTGGTTCATCAGGCTGTACATTATTCTATATCCAATATATTTTTGTTATTATCTCAACTTTATGTAGATCTCAAATTACTGTGTTGAGTGACCTTCCCCTACAGGGAGTCGAAAATTTGAACACCATTTAAACGCTTGCCTTTTCCTACGTCACCGTAGAGGAAATCGATTGCATCTTTGAATTTGGTTCCAAAACCTATGTACAGTTTGGTTGAATAAAAGCCTTATTGATTTTAATTACGATTGTTTCTAATGAAATTTTAATTGTAATTGTTTCATTAGAAATAATCATAATTAAAATCAATAAAGCTTTTATTCAACCAAACTGTAGAGCTATTACAGCAATGGTGCCAACTCGAGTTTTCTTCTCTCGCTACATTAGCCTCAAAGAGCATCAAAAAACGTCAAAATACAGTAAAACATTTTATTATCATCCAAACGACTAGTAATTGCAAGATTAGTCTTAAAGTGGTTGGAAATAGAACAAATTTTAGAAATCATAAAAATCAGCAAAAATTGCCAAAGAAATGGAGCTAAAATGGGCTAAAAATGGTACTACTCGTTGGATATCTACGCTGCCAGCCAAAACAAGAAACGCACTAAATTTAGCGTGAAAATTGGCCCCACTGGTTTGCAACACTTGTATCAAAGTTTTGTCGAACTATGACCTCCCGATAAGGTGTCACGATTTGATAAAAAATTATTTATTTCTGTCTTCCTATCAGACTAGCCTCACCCTACCTCCAAAGTTTTATCGTCGTTTCGGCACGAATTACGATGGTCGATCTCGAAGTTGGGAGGAAGCGCTCTGGATTTCCCATCCCCCGGGCTCCACCAGTGTCAGTAAACTACTGATTGCCAACGCTAGGGTCACTATTAACAAATAGAGGCAAGAAAGAATACGAAGTCATTACAAATCACGTAAGTCGGAATAGCAGATAAACGCTTGCGTAATGATACACTGGCTAGCGATGGTTACTAAGCTCGTCACGCAGAAAGTGACTTTGATCCTTAGTGGGTGAGCCACTTCTGTGACCTCGCGACAAACCCTGTTAACTCCAACTCCACTCCTACTTAAATTCTGATTTAAGATTATTACTGCAACTTTAGTATTGTATAATAGTACACACACACACATTTTATATATATATATATATATATATATATATATATATATATATATATATATATATAAAAAATTGTATTTATTTATCAGTATAAATAAGCCCTTGCGTATTTCTAACATGATTTTTCGTAGATATGTATGATTTTCTAGTTTGGCTCAGTAGGTAAGAGAGTCGCCTGCGAATCATTTGGTCATGATTTCAAATCATGGTGGGGAAATGTTAGTTTTACACTCCGGTTTGTTTCAACAAGAGGAGACGGAGAAGAGCTTCCTCCCCTAAATTGGATGAAGACTGTTCTTGTTCATATTGTTGTAAATGATGTTACGGAGGAAAGACAGCAACAATTTCAAACTTGAAAAATTTGGAGAGGATTGTTGTTGTTGTTGCTATTGTTACGGAAGAAAAACAAAGTCAACTTCCGGACCAATTTGCTATTGTAGTGAATTCGACATCACTGGGCACATCTGAACTGTTGTCTTGTGTTAAACTAAGTTAAATATCATATATATGCAAATGTTCACACTAGTAGTCAAAGGAGATCGATACACAAGCTTTACGGTCAAAAATACGCATTTCTTAAAGAAAAAAGCTTGACTTATACGTGATTAAGTGGTTCACAAACTGTGTGCCACAGCAACATATTGTGCCACATTTATCTTTCAGATGTGCTAAATGAATTTCCTTAGATATGCAATCATGTATTTGGGGTCTTGCACGTGTGCAGTCAGGGTACTATTTTTGTCCTGCTTCTGGCAAAGTGTTGCCAATTTAGTGGTTTTATCTCTAGATTTTGTGAAATCTCTACCTTTTTAGCAACAGATGGAAGGAAAATTGATGATGAGTACGTATATACATGCTGAGATAAAAATTTCGTTCATTGACTACTAAAAATTTTTGTCTTATTCATTTCATTTTTACAGTATGTCAACTTACAATAAACGCCTTCAGAACTACTAAGTCTACTGCAATATGGGAGCAGGATCATAATCAAACCGTATAACATACCCCTCAAACATACATCTCCATAGATTATACCAACTTATATCCATATTTGAATAGAGTGAAGTATTGGTGAGCTGCCTGGATCAAATATACTTCATAGTGTGCCGTCATAGAATAAAGTTTGTGAATCAATGTTAACTATGTTGATGTTGGTGATTTGGCTGACGGTTATCGAGAAATACAAGGGGAAATATTTTGATGAATTGTACAAGCAAATTGTACCAAGATGTACAAGTGTCAGATAGAAAGAAAAAGGAAGAAAGGAAAGGAGGGAGAAAGAAAAACAGAGAGCGAGAAAAGCAGTGAGGGAGAAGGAAATTAAAGAAACTGGTTATAAAAGTACATTTTATCATTCACTAACATTTTCTCTTCAAAATTGACATAATCAGTGTCAGGTTAAGAGCTCTACTTGTCATTTTAAAAAGCTTTTGCTACGATTAGTAAAACAAATAAACTCTTCTGTTTCTTTCTCCTGCTTGTAAGTAATGATGACACCAGAGGATAAAATGAAGATGGCGACAGTAACAGTCGCCAACGTATTTAAAATCAAATTCATGATAAACGATTACGTCTGGCACCATATACTTAGCCAATGAATAATACGGCACTATACGATTCAATATTACCTTACTGAGAAAAGGCATGTTGCAATGTTCTTTCTGATTTCTAGTAGTCAATGGGAGCAGAGATCCTATGTTTTACAATATCTTTCCTGAGACATAAGTATGAGAGTACTTTTTCATTTGACATAATGAATCAATATTTTTTCACTAATAACCCCCAAACACACTCAGTATGCTTTTTTCAGGACTTGAAATATTTTGTACGCACATTGATTTCCTTTATGCGTCAGTTGCAAAACGCATGTGCACGCACTCACGCACGGCTTACAGGGTTGTTTAGTAGGGGCGGAATGGGAGGTGTTTGCATCTGTGTAGTTGAGAGTCAAGTTAGGTCTGAAATAGGAAGGGTCTGTGTGATTCAAAAAGATACAGACAGCCCCTCCCACTCCTGCTAAATAATCAAACAACGTAGAACTATCCCCATTTCTTTCCTCAACTGCAAACATGTAAACAGCAAAATTTTCTGTGAACTGCTGAAAGTTTTGCTCCGAAAAAGATGGCTGACACTCGCCGAAATGCATTGAAATAACGTGATAACAGTTTTTTGAGATATAATACCTGCATTCTCAATAGTTTTCTTTTCACCTTCCAATTGTCACCTTAATCAACAATCTGTCGGATCACTTCACACATACAATACATACACACACACACAATAATTTATAAACTTTACACGTTTCTGCTGAAAAAAAAATTATTTCAGAAATTCCATACAATTCCAAATCTTCCTACGATGTTATATTGTATTAGTTATTTTCTGATCGCTGTTAATGCGCAGTGTTCTACACACCTATTGTAGGTTACAATTTTTACATGATAACATGTAAGGTCGCATTTTGTGACTTGTATGACAAATTTCCGCCAGAATGATCAACAGCTGGGTGTATTTTGTTGCTTACGTTTGCTTCGTATTGTGTATTTGTGATTTCACACCTTTTACACAATATTGCACCACAAGGGGTAACTTTGAATTTGTCAGTCGAATTGATCCCATTCGATGGAAGAATGAACACTTAATTCTGTAATCCTATTGACAACAGCTTCAGCCCTGTCGTGATCAACTCGACCTCCTAGGGGTCAGCCTTAGGGGTTTCACTAAATCTGCAGGCTACCTAGATTTAGCTAGGAATCTTGTATTCATTGACATAATTATTTTATATTTGGATATTTTTATTTTTGTGAAAAAGTTTTGATGCTCTTAGTATCAGGAAAGATTTTGATTAAGAAAAAGAAATCAGAGCCGTTCACACCTGAATACTCAATTTATAGTCTTATAAACTTTACACATTTCCGCTGAAGAAATAATTTTTCTTAACGAAATTTCAAAAATTTTATTCAGTCCCTAATCATCCTCTGATGTTATGTTATGCTAGTCAGTTATTCCAAGATCATTGTTTATGTACTGCGCTTCATCAACATATTGTAGATTACAATTAGTCCATGATAGCTGATAGATAAGATTTGATAGCTTGCATGACAAACGATTAAATGCTGGATGGATTTTGTTACTTACGTTTACTTCGTATTGTGTGTTTGTGATTTATACATCACGGGGCAACTTTAAAGTTTTAGATCAAGTTGATCCCAAATGCCTGGAAGGATGAGCTTCTAATTCTGTAATTCTAATGACAGCGGCGTCAGCCTGTTATGATCTACACGAATGGATCAGCTACCAAGGAGAAATCGAAAAAAAAAAAAAAAGAAGCAACTCCAGGGACCTTTCTGCTATCGTCCCATCATGATGGGTCAAGCCAAGTAAGGTCTTAGTTTAGAGGATGGTGAAATAACGCACATGCCGACCCCACCTCAAAACATCGTTGCAGAAACCTGACGGCTTTCCACGCAACCAATCTATTATCACGTCCAGTAACGATGACAGTGGGTGGGAAACGGCAGGTGGAAAATGATACACGAAGCCAGAGTTCAATCCTGCATAAAGGCAGCCCAGGTATAATTGGTCACTTGATGTCGAATATTGAGATAACTGCATAATTCAGCAGCAACCGGAGTGAGCTCCATCTTGGGATGACACAACTTGCTCAACAATGAGAGGGGCTTAAAAAGCCCTACCGTGACCAACGGGTATATGCAAAGACTAAGGTACTTTTAAACTAGCCTGCTGTAACATAAAAACCAAGTTGGGTGGGTAGACAGTAAGAGACCACTGGCTCTTCGTCAACTTTTAAATTCATATAAAAAAAAATTGAAAGTCAATATCAAGGAAAATGACTTGATAAAAATTATCTCCTTTTGCCAATAAAAGTGAATAAAAAAATCTATTCGTTGAAGAGTTCCACTGTCAAAACGTTATGTTTAAGCTATATATCAGTATCGCCCAAGTCTCACCTTTAAGGAGAGTCTTGGTATCGCTACAATCAACGAGGTCCGTTTCCCATCTCAAAGCAATTTTAAAGAACGTCAGCTGATTAAAAAGCCGGAAGGAAAGGTGTTGGCTTCATGGTGAGGAATTGAAGTCTCACAACTTGTCAACCTACCAAAAGGTCATTCCGAATGTATTATCTCCATGCCTCTTCCACTCAGCAACAACCATTTTGCTACACTCTTCAATCTGTATGCCTCCCACTATAGGCGTCCCCGGCTTCTTTTCCATGGGGGGAGGGGGGTGCAAAAAACATTAGTGACAGCCTCAGTTTGAGCTCGGCTTGCCTAGGCCACTTTCTGCACTACAAATTGATCATCCACCGGCACTTCCTCGAGGAGGATTTAAACATGGCCTTTTGCTACCACTTTTCTGGGTAATGTGTGTGTGTGTGTGTGTGTGTGTGTGTGTGTGTGTGTGCGCGCGTGTGTGTGTGTCAAAAGGATACTTTTCGGGGCGGTAAAGATCTATTTAGAATATATCGTGGAGGCAACCCTGTTACCAGCGAAGAATGATACCATCGTTTTTATATGAGCACATTAAGTTCGGGCTGCATAGAACAATCGTGCATCACCATTATCCTTTATTGGCTATTAGGTTCCAATTTTCAAACCCCTTCACCCTCCTTTTTAAATCCAATTTTTTTTCTTCAAATCCCTTCACCAGAGGAACATAAATACATCAATTACACAAAAATGATGCCCAGTGAAAGGTGTCTCTCGGATCACCTACCTGTTTGCTATAAACTCAGTTTCCACTTAAGACCAGAGCTTAGAAGGAATGGAGTCTCCATGAAGACGTTCAAAGTTTGAGACTTTGAGAATAGTTTTTGTCGATATTCAATCAATTGAATGTAATTCAGAAACTATTCTCACATTCGCGAATGAATACTTAAGGGTACGTTTCAAGTCTATTTTGGTGAGATATGGGAGTATTGGCTGACTATCTAGAAATTACCTGATTCCTTTTTTGCTATTGCTGCAGATATCAGGACGCAGCCTTACCATTCTTAGTGCAGTACGAACATACTGCCTGGGGAATTAATCCAATTGATAATTATTGGCTTCCGACCCTAAATTGATTGTGTATGTAGCAAAAATAAACATGGTTTAAGTATGGACGATTGGCTGAAATCTGGACGAATGGCTAGAGTTTAGGCATGTGGCTGAAGTGTAGGCATGTGGCTGAAGTGTAGGCATGTGGCTGATAAGTAGGCATATGACTGATGAGTGGGCATGTGGCTGAAGTGTGCGTGTGTCGTTGAAGTGTGATAATACATCATTTAGGTATTATTTGGGCATTCTAGCGATTATTTTCAGCTGATGAAAGGGGGCGAACACTGTCCTGCTGACCCTAAAAAGGGAAGCCGCGAGACGAAGGAGGTGAAGGGTTAGAGAAAGACATGGATGGGAAATATGAGTATCGCGCAAGAGCAGAAGGAAGAGGAAAGATCAAGTTAAAAGACAGAGAAAAGTGAGGTGGGGGCGGAAGGTGTACAACAAGAGGGAGGTAATACGACAGGGTGATAGGGGAAAGCAGAGGGGGGAAGTCTACAGAGAAGACGATGGAAGATGTGGTTATCCAGCAGGGTTGGGTGGGGGAGACCGAATGAGATGATCAAACGCTGACACTATGAGATTGATCCAATCCCTATACCCCACCCGTTGTACAAATCATGTGATTTCAATTCGGCGCGTGCCCAACTTACTGTTGCCTGACAGACTCCCTGAAGGCATCGATGAACTCTCGAACTAAACGATGACACAGTTACAGAAATATTTAGACATCTTTTCTCCTCGTTCTTTCACCATTGTCACACATTAGGAAAAAAAAAGAAGCATTGCCCTTTTCCTTTTTATCTTTCTGACACTCACACTACCAAGTCTACATAGATTTTAGATCAGCTAGCATCCCCAGCAACGACTAAAATCATTGATTGACATACCGAAATGTTTATTACATCCATTGTTAACCGTTGACGATTTAGATGATGTATTTGAAGAATCTAGACGTGTCTAGGTGTTTTTAGATGTTTTCTTCTACTCAATTTTAGAAGTAAACTTGAAAACAAAGCTGACAGCACTGTCCCGAGCTAGATCTTCACACAAGAAAAGAACAAGTGCATCTACGGTCTGAATATCAGGTTTGTTTATCACTCTTTCCAATCTCGCCAGGCGTGGATCTGAGGGATTGGTTCAAGCGTTCCGAACGCCCAATCTCAGCTCGAGAAAAAACGGTCAGGATTTTAAAAAAAATATCTAGATGAAAGACATTATACATAAACCCTCAACTAATCCATAATAAACATGAATCAACCTTGAAAACAGAATTTCACTATTTTCCCCATCTAATATAAAATGCCCGTGAATCTAGAAGACTGAAAATTGAAACATTTACTCCTTATTATGGAGAAAAAGACTTTTTTTTTTTGTTTTTGACGATTCCCCGCCTAAATATGGTTTTCATGGAGGAAGAGAGTTCAATTTGCAATGGAAGTTTATGCTTAATTGCTCCCCAGTTTATGCCCGGCAGCGTTCACTCTTGTTTTTAATTTTGTTTTCGATTCGGACTTTTTGATGATCACTGCCCAACAAAGGGCAAGAGAAGTAACTCATTGATCACTCCTTTTTATTTAAAAAAAAAAATTCATCCACCCCCTACATGATATGCTGCCCAATGACGTTAGTCAGGCAACGGTTTCTATTATGTGAGCAACCAGACCGGTCTTCCTCTTTTTGTATTGGTTCAGCGCTGAAATTCCTTGATCAGTTATGCTAACAACCCTGGCCAAGCAGGTGATAAGTTGCTCTTATTTCCGCTGTTCTTTAAGGCCAGCGTTGACCGTTTTCCCCCGGTCATCATTGGGGCAGGGGGGAGCAACACCTGCCTGTCCATCAATATTGCCCCTTGAAATTAATACTCCTTAAATAGACATTGCATCTGTCAGGGATCAAAATATCGACTTCTATTTATACAACAGGTGAAATGAAATCCCCCTTTTATCTCTGCTGACCGCGTGATTTGTTTTCCATTTTTCTCTTCTCCTTAGATACGTCCACGCATCTCTATAGGACACTTTTCAGCCGATCAGTTCATTATTATCAGTCTTTTAACGTCCATCTTTGGACATAGACCTTCCCTATGATTCGACACAATTCTCTATCATGGGTGTTGCAGAACCAATATTTTCTGAATTTGTCTAGTTCATCTCTCCATCTTGTATTTTGTCGGCCTCGGTTTCGCATGTGATCTCTGGGGATCCACGTTGTGAGCTATGATATCCATCGGTTGCTTTCATTCTCGCAACATGACCAGCCCATTGCCATTTGAGTTTTCTAATAGATTCTATGATGTCACGGACACCCGTTTTCTTCCTTATATACTGTGCTGTCTTGTGATCTCTCCAAGTAAGGTTGACCATGATTCTCTCATGCATGCGTTGCATGCTTCTCAGTTTGTAGGTCTGTCTCTTGGTTAAGATCCAGGTTTCAGCTCCATGAGTGACTATCGGGAGAATGCATACTTCTTTTTGAATTATTGCAACTGTCTGGTTTTTGAAAGTTGAGCTTACTCTGCCGAAGACTTACCATTCTAAAGTGATTCTCCGCTTGATTTCTTCTTCTTTTGTCGGTTTCATAAAGATTCGTTGTCCTAGGTAGATGTAGTAGTCTACCTTCCCCAGTTTTGCATCTTCGATTTTGACAGTTATGTCCTTATTTTCGATGTGATTGTTGCACACGACTTTTGTTTCACTGAAGTTCATGTCTAGGCCGACTCTTTTGCTTATACCGGCCGTTCCTGCTGGGTTCTCGGTTCAAAAAGGCCCAGCCACATCACTCGCTTTGGGTGGGGTTGATGTGCTCTAACAGCGACTACCCAAACACTACACCAGGAAAACTTGGTCATCGATAGAAAATACTTTTTAAAAATTCATTTTATTGTACTAGTTTTATAAGTATATTTTGAAATTCCAAGTTATATTTTTATTAGACTTTTGGTTTTATGAATAAACTAGAAAGATAGGCGGCTTATCTATAAGCATTCACTTAAAACTAAAATACATGTAAGGGATACTCCAATGACAGGATTATCAAAACATATATATATATAATTTCGACATAACGAGCTTAAAATGGTTGCCCATCACTAGTATAGACCTCATGTAGAGATTTATCAAGGATTGAATTTGATTGCAATTTCCATTGAGACTAACTTTTGAACCAACACTGCTCGACAGCAGTCTCCAAAGTTTTCACATCGTATTGAATCACCGTAGTCCCACGAATAGCCTGTCCGACCAACCAGCCCAGTGGATTACAGATTAATCCCTTTTAGCTCGAATGTGTGTCTGAGTGACTAACATTTTCAGTGCTACTACCTTAGAAATTTACAAGGATGCACGATTAGACATTATCTAAAAATGTTTGTTGTTTTTATGTTCCCTCCAAAATTCATTTTGGGCCTCCATGGTCATTTTTGACCAAAAATACCCATATCTTGTGCTGGTGCTTTTCACATACTTTTAGATAAAAGATCTATTTTTTAGATAATCTAGATAAATTCTAGATAATTAGTCCTGGTAAGATGATCACTTCAAGCGAAGTATGGATATTTATTATATATTTTCGCGGGTCAAATCAGTTTTATGAATGACTGAATGGAATTTAAATGAATTTGTAAGTTTTATTCGGATCTGTTTTGGTAATCAGCGTGATATGATCCAGAACAGAAGAGAAATGTAACAATTACAAAGTAACAACTATGTGGTCACGCTGAAAAAAGATATATAATGAGCAAAAATGTCGAACATGATCTGACAAAATAATCATTTAGTTAATTGATCGTATCAGCTGTCAAACCATATGTTTGGGAAGAAAACGAAGAAAATAATTAGTTTTATTATATATAAATATTACAAGCTGCTGTGGATTGCATAAAATCTTGTAGTGGGCCGATGTGACCTACTGACCGCAGTTTGGAGACCTCTGATCTCCGACAGCCATTTTAGATGTATAATTCATGATAAAAAAAATGTTGTTTTTTTTTTCATAGGACAAGATGGCGAAAAGAAAATGATAGTTAATTCCAAGCAACAATTATCCTGGTTGGTAAGGTCAATGGACACTTACATGAACATGATTGTAGATGTCCTCGTTTTTAGAAATTGGGATGGGTCCTCGACCATTTATGAATATTTCACTCTACTCTCATGCTTGTGAATGTTGTAGGTTCCCACTTGATGCCTGTGCCCACACAAAAATAATGTCCGGTCCCCCAGGCTGCATCCCCCATTGCACCAAGAGGGGTATGGTCAGGATCAATCCCTTGCGACTGAGGAGTCCAAAGAGGAAGTGTCGTGGCAACGGGACTATATCTATCTCTACCCACATGTCACACATGTGGGTCTCCACTTTAAACTCAACCCTGTGTCACATTCCACCCTCATGGGGACGTAGATAAATGCTACCTGATAGCTTTTCTCTGAACAAGATCATCAAAGATATTTTGGCTTTACAACAATCCTTGGTTATTTGGACCAAATTTAGCAGAGCATGAATACTTGCAAATGTTATCCCGCTTGACGGCAAAAAATGGCTAGATTTTTCATTTCCAGTTAATTTCATAGCTAAAAATTTTATGTACGCTACAAAGAACTTGATTTCTGTCGCAATAAAATATCGTTCTTCAGATATTGATCTCGGAATCCTGACCCTTTATATGAATTTTGGATCGTACGTAAGATTTTCAGCTATAAAGTCAGCTGGAAATGAAAGAAAACAAAATCTTTGGCGACCTTTATGCAATCGTATTTTAGGGCCAAATAATCAATGATTACCAGCCCTACAATATTGGGAAACGATTATGATATACGAACATTTCAATATACTTTCATAAGTATTAAGCTCGGCTCTGTCTGGCTCAGTATCACAATAAGAAGGAATTCAACACGGATCGATGAATACTAGTAACGGGGCTCAAAGATACTTTTTCATTATTGGCCAATGTATGAATAAAGGCATCATTGTAGACTAAAAGCATCCAGAAAGCGCATATCTATGCGGACACCATTATCAGAGTATGTATTTGTACATAGACCTGGACAAATTTCATCATTTTTTTTGTAGCCTATCGAATCAGTTCATGGAAAACTTCTAGAAATATCGAGTTAACAGACATGAACCTTTAGAGACATTATGTGATGTGGACATATAACTGAAACGTAGGGCGAGAAATTGTGTATGGATCCGCCCCCAAATTCAATCACTTCTTCCGTGGCTTATTGACTATTCTTTCATAAAATTTTATTGAAATTAATCAATAACTTTTGGAGATATTGTGTTGGCAGTTATCAGCGTATACATAAATGCATGAAAAGAAGGGAAAATCTCTCTCAATCAAAAAAGTATTCCTTGATTCGCAACAAAATTTAATCGATTCTTATTAAGCAGATTGCCTACTCTTCCACGAAATTCCATTGAAATTCAGTGAGAACTTCAAGATACAGTGTGACAAACAGATGGAAAATGACCGAATACATTCTCCAACTTCATTGACACTGAGGTAAATGACGCCTTCTATTTTGAAAAAGAGTTGTTATGCCGTATATACTCGAGTAATGTTCGACTTTTGAGACCATTTTTTAAACCTGTAATTAGGGGGTCGAACAGTGCATTTGAAAGCCAAGACCCAAGCCTTTCAGTGTTTCTAATGAGTCGCATGAGCACATCCAGTGACCCCAAGAAATTTTCTGAAGGGAGAAGCGTATGTTAATCTTGCAGACAAATGTATGAGTCAGGTCAGTGTTGGATTTCAACGCGATGTGGATTTCTTTGTTTAACCAGGGGAAGATTACAGAACATATATCGTATTTCACCAGATATAATGCGCTACCACGAATAGATCTGCACCCCCCGATTGTGTTTCAAATTCGAATGAAAAACTTAATATCCTGTGAATACAATAACGCATACTAATATATATGAATAATGCTTCTATAGATAAAACCCACCTGGATTTTTTGCCCAAAGTTTTCGAGGAAATGCGGGTTATACATGAGGAAATATAGTGTATAAAAATATGGAATAACCTGTTACATGTGTTGCTGAAAACAGAATAGCCTGCATTAAACACATTGCTGGAATTGGTTGAGTAGAATAATAATGGCCGTTTACTGGAAGTTAAACGCGTCCTTGCTAGATATGCAGCTTCCGGTAGCATCTGATGAAACTCATTCAGAAAGAATTAGTTGAGGCGATTACAGGAAATAAGTGGTGGAAATAGGCAGCAGGTTGCTCTTAAAAAAAACAAAATTAGGTCGTTTTTCCTCGAATATGACAAGCGACTCATTTTAGTTGAGGATACAAGCGGAAGCGACCCGAGAAGATAGATTGCCCCGGGGGCGATGTGGGAGGAGAACTCCTTAACCATAGACCCGACTATAAGGACCTTGTTCAAATGATTTGCCAAATTGTAATTTCTGTGGCGATGGTTTGGAAAAATGGCTATGCGCACCTTTTACCATTGTCTTTTTTTTGTCAGCCCCCACCATACTGAATAATTATAGCTATTACATCTCACAGCGTATCTTTATTTTCAAAATAAATACAAATAAAACAGGTCTGGTTAGTCAGAAACCACCTCGTGATCAACGCCTTTTGGCAGCATACTGTGTAGGGTGATCAATTAAAAAAATGAAAAAAGGGCTAATCGATGAATTTTTTTTTCACCTTTTGTTGGAACACTAAGAAGCATGAATATCGTTGGACATAAACTAAGACATGGTAAATTGACATTCCCCCACACTAAAAACCTATTGGGGTGTATAAAAAGCAAAAACATAATTGGGAGTAGATGTTCAAATTTTCAGCCATCTATCTCAATTGGGGCGGCCTGACACTGCATGACGTACATATGTATGAAGGTGTCATTGACACATACATACATTACATACACAGCGAGGCAGGCAGATAGGCAAACATGCTAAACCACTTAAAAACTGAAGAAACCTATGCTGGCAGTTTAGGTTGACGGTTTCTAAAAGTTGAGGATATTTCGACGACTTGACTATTATCATCTTATCGCGATAATAACTAAGGATAAAGTTAGGGTTAGTCAGGGCAAAGAATAGTCTGTGTTGTGTCACCTAGTCCCTTAGTAGACAGGGATCTTTCTACTCCTAGATAGGCAGGAAAGGAGGGTCCCGTAGTAACCCTCACACTTCTGTTCATTTTTCAGTTTATCGTTGTATTTCACGCCCCCTGTCATCACTCATTTGTACATTTATCATTGAAAATCGTGCATATATATTAGTGGTCCCCAACTACCGGATCGCGAACCGGTACCAGGCCACAGACTATACCGGTGCCTGCGTTTTGTACCAGACCGGGCAAGTTTCGGCCAGAAAACTACGAGGATGGGCAAAATTTTGATGTATCTACGAAATAATATCATTTGTATACAATACATCAAATTAATCTATATTTATGTTTTATTGTGAGAACTGAATAAAATATGTATGCATAATTTTAATTGATAAACAAGTACATTTTTATTAATAGACACTTGATAGAGGGTAACTGATAATGAATGTCTCCATTAATAGACATTGAACATGAAAAATGTGAAAGAAAAATAATGAACATAAATATGTACATAGGGTCACATCAAAATTAAATTTTGTGAGACCGGGCATGCTTGCCCCTGGCCTGGAGCGGTCAATGTTGTATAATTTGACAATATTTTTGGTAAAATAGAAATTAAAGAAAAAAAAATAAATAAATAAATAAAATAAATATATATATATATATATATATATATATATATATATATATATATATATATATATATAATGGGTAGGGGGTGTATCAGATGATTTTTATTTGGGGTGCTGGCCTCTAATTTATCGACAAAGTGATCGTGAAGGCTTTTACTGATCGATAAATTGGGCGTGCGGTGTTGTTGAGCATGGTTTGGTATTTATAGCTAAAACTGTCTTTAAAAGTGGCTAAAATCAGCTATATACATGTGTGTATATATGATTTATGAATGCCTTATGTTATTTGAAATGACCTCCCGTTGTTACGCGGAGAAAGGGTCACTAGACACCGTAAATAGAAAAAACATAATAATAGCTATTATATCTTCGTGTTTTTTTGCTAAATAAATCCAAATAAAACATGGGGTTGCAGCAAGAATTCTTTTCATACATATATATATATATATATATATATATATATATATATATATAATTTAGAAATGGATGTATGATCCGACAAAATGATTATGAATTGCGTTGTATTATATAGAAACTTAATTGAAATGATCTCCCGCCATTACACGGTGTATCATTTGACCTAGACAATGTAAATAGAATAAAAAATTAAAGAGAATGGGGCTGCTACAGGAATCGAACCTGCCACCGATAGCTAGATGGTCACCGGTAATGCGATGGTCGAAATACCAAACGTAAAGTTTCTATGTAACGGAACTTATAATCATGCACACACACACACATAAATATATATTATATATATACTTATTTAAAGCCTATTCATCAACTAAAATACACCCATACTAAGACTCCAGATTAACACTTCATTATCATTTACTTTTATTAAAGTTTCCAAATTTAATCAGCAACCGTAGATTTTTTGTTGGCTAAATTCAAACAAAATTAGTCAGATCTAACCCCGAAATGTCTAATCTGGTAATCCTGGAAAAAAAAATGATTGCCGACAAAAAGAGCAAATACGGCATGCAAATTACAAAATACGGCAAGCAAATTATTCACTTTTTATAAGCTCGGGAAAGAGTATTATTTTCTATCAATGGTCTTGATAGAAAAAGAAAAAAACGTGCCATTGGGACGCGTATGTCACTAAATAGTACCGTTAGAACGAATGCTGTAACAACGAGAGTTTACCGCATTAGAAACGTATTAATGGAAACACAAACGATTGTTCTTGAGATTCAAATTTGTACTTCCGTCATTTCCTACCCTAGTCCCATACTCCATGTCATTGGTCAGCGAACTTTTATGTCTTGCCGGTCAAGGTGAATGGAAGAAATGAAATAATGATCATACAAAATTATGGAAACATCTGACATCATGTTAAAATATTTCTAGCTATAAAACTTTGAGGCGACTTCAAGAATGAGACTTTGCTCAATTTGTAGATCCTGACTTTCATTGTTCGCCAACCAAAGACAGACAAGGGAAACATAATTTTTGAATGCAAAGTTGGTGGGCTTGATGAAATCAGACTACGGGTCAGATTTAACCCATGGGCCGTAATTGCCAACCCCTGCTGTGTATGATACAATTGAAATTTGCGACCGTACTATGTTAACTGTCATATTTAGTACCATTGCGACCCGAAACAATGACACATTATCCCAGGCACGTACGCATCTTATATCCATATTAAGGCCATATATGCAAATGAGTATGTTTAATTGTATAGTTTTAAGTCCTGTCCGAGTCCTGTTGAAACCTCAAAACTATGATGGAGTGATCTTTGTGAAACAGATCAATACAGCGAATAGAAACAGTTACAGGGTTGTAATAAAATGAGATATTTATTCTTGTCTCATAATAGCCTAATTCGTTACAGAATCGCTAGATGTTTGAACTTAAGAGAAAGGAAAGAAAAGTTAGTGCGTAAATACTTTTAAGAAATGCCAGATTTGTCAAATTTGGTCAGACTCTTTTCCTATTTTCTTTAAATTGAATAATATTCAACTTTTTGTAATGAAATAAGTTCTATTTTTATTAAAATATGCTTCTTCCCATGGCTCTGATTATACTGCATGATATCAGCAGTGTTTTTTCTCGCATAACATTTTGTCTAAAGACTTTAAAACTGATTGAGTGTAGACTTGGAAAAAAGCCCTTAGAATTAGAATGCTTCAATTGTTAAAGATAAATTACCTAATAGTATAGCTGAGGGCTTCTTAGTGCCGATCCAATCAATACCCCATCTTTTTAACGGGTATATGCTAGTTGTACTACTTAAACTATCATAATTGAACGATATTATATTGATACCATCATATTTGATATCAACGCAACAACCAGGCCGGTTCTAAGCTGGTGATAGGCTCAGGCCAAATGTAAGTCCCATTTCAAACTGCTCGTTTAATATTTTGTAATCATAACTAAATACATACGGTTTATGTAAGGATATATACACATATATGTAGTGAACACAATGTACTTACAAGTAAAAGAACATATTTTTTTTAAAATTGGAACGATGCATAACAAGGTAATGGCAAGCAGTTTTATTCGAATGCATATAAGACAAAAGAGTACAGCACTGTAATAAGCAGTAAATACGATAGTATTAGTCTCCTTAGGGGTGAGTACCCCATCCGCCTGAAAATTGTTGGCCTACCTACCTCTCCCTGTTCTGGCCTTATAATGACGCACCATATATTGTGCATATGCATCATTTTACTATAGTAACTATCATCATCGGTTGATGTTATACGAGACCAGCATATTTGGTATCATTCCGACTTGGGACAACGACACATAATCTTAGATACGTGCGCATCATCATACTATATTAGGTGTTATCAGCGAACGATGCTTTTGTCAAACTCCTACTCTAGAACTGACTTTATTTTCCCCTTGGTAACAATGACAACAACAATAACCCTCACCAAAATTAGAACCCTTCAAGGCTACTGAGAAAGCTGAAAATTGGTCTTCCACCTAAATCAACCTCCCTGGAGATTTATGAAGAAAAATCGTTGTCAACCGACCACACTTTCCCCACATCCATTTTTATTTTATTTTATTTTTAAAAAATCTAGAACTGTCTCAAATTATATCTAGAATTATCTAGATTTTCATACCGTTCATTCGGAAAATATCTAGATTTTGCTTTAATAAATTCCCCCTTAGCTAAATTTCAGGATCTTTTTCAGTTGAAGGAAAACTGGTTTTTTTACAAAAAAATTTTCAAACCTCATAAGCTCAGTCATTTAAGATTCAGTGTGATTGGGGTTGGGAACCACAAGTCTTTTATTTGATACCATCATATCTGGTATCAGCTTCTTGTTTATCTCTGTCAACGAAGATGGAAAAGTATCTGTATTGGGTGTCTTTCCGTCAGTCTATCTATCCATATGATATCTCCGAAGACCTCAATTGATTTCCAACTATGCAGTTTTGTGGAAGCAAAGACAATAGAGCAAGGAAGGAATGTATACATCCACGTATCTCCACATGATATCCTCGAAAGTTCTCGATGATTTCCTATGAAATTTTGTTGAATCATGGATAATAGGCAATAGTAGAAGTGATTAAATTTTGGGCGGATCCATCCGAAAAAAAAAACCTTCCCTATATCGTATTTATACGTGTATACCACATTGACAAAAGTTCATGTTCGTCCACACGGTATATCAACAAGTTCTGTACTTATTTCTATGAAATTTGGTGGAATGGCTATGGAAGAAGTTATCAAGTTTGGGGGCGGATTCGTGTACAATTATTTCCTGTGACAATGACGTTGGCAGACGTATGCGCTCTCTGAGTGCTTTCCAATTATCAATGGTATACATCAATTATTTTTTTTGTAATATCCCTCTCTTACGAAACCTGATAACCAAGCAGTCACGTTATATGAAATGTGTGACCTATCTTTCATGCCGCATTGAAAGACTGAGATGTAGAGATAAAACAAGAGAAAATGAAGAAAATACGAACTCGAAATAAACTACAAACGAACTGTTAAGGTCTGTTAACACAGAGAGAGAGAGAGAGAGAGAGAGAGAGAGAGAGAGAGAGAGAGAGAGAGAGATGGGTGGCTATGAGGGGCATTTGATAAAGGGAAGAGGTCATCTGGATATATACTGAAATTGGAAAAATGTACAGAAAGAGAAGGTAAGGGAGAGAGAGAGATGGATAGGAAGAGTGACAGCAAGGGAGAGAGGAGGAGTGAAGAAGAGAGAATGACAGTGAGATAAAGGCTATTAGAGAAAGAGGGGGAGAGATGAAGAGTGAAGTAGGAGTGAAAAAGCAAGATAGAAAAAACTTGAAGACACTGGAGAAAAAGAAGTGGTGATATAGGTATTTACTAAGCTTAGTTTTGTCTGGTACAAGATAAAAAGATTGCTTTGCGCTAATCATTCAAGAAGAGAGGGCCAGCCTGCTTTGAAAAACAGCATTCAAAATCTAGGCTTTCATCTGGGTTCAACCACGCACCACTGGCACCAGCGGGAAGTACGCAATTATCTCAGCCAAAAGAACCAGTGATACGAGAATAAATCTACTCGTACAATGCACCTGTTTGTTCCTTCTCTTTCTCAGCCCGTAGCAATGGACTATTCGATTTAAAGGTAACAATGTTGATGATGAAAAAAATCCCCTGCCCACCATTTGAAACAATGGATTCTTCCACGGAAAAGAATTCAGTAGTTCTTAAAAAAAAAAATCATCTCAAAGAAACTCAAATATATCCATGAATTTTTTCGCACGTGGTATTTGGAGCCACGCCCATGATAAAGAGATATTGCGAATCTTGCGGGAGGTCTACGTATTATAATGGACGCCTGAATACTGCTGCTGCTGATTTTTGTTTCCCTGTCCGTAAAAATTGAAAATTTCCCCGGTAAAAAAATTCAGTATTTCCTTTAAAAATATCATAGAAATTAAAATTCATCAGTGATTCTTTTCACGGGGAATAACCAGTAAATAAATAAATCAAGGTAAGAGAAGAAAATAGAGAGAGAGGGCGAATGAAATGAAAATGAGTCAAATATAGAGAGGTGGAGAGTGGGAAGGGTTATAGAAAAACACTGAGGTGGGGAGTAAAGGTGAGTGAAATTTCAATTAGAATTGTTTGAAATGAGAAAAAGTATGAAACAATTGCGAACTGGTAATTTTTTTAATGCTCTTCCATCGAAAACAGGACATTCCTGATCTGACCAAAATTTCGACCGCCATCCCAATTCCAAATCGGCAGTCCTAAGAAAAAAAATTGCAACATTTCATCTGCTAGATATACATTGGCTGATACAATAATTTACAGCAATACTTCGAATAGTGCAGTTTAGATTTCTGTGGGTTTCGATGTAGTACGTTCAAGGTATTGCTGTATAAATGATTGTAACTAAGTATAAGCTGAAAAATAAACATACATGAATTATGGATAGAACTTGAATAGTGTACTTTTAAACAGTACGGGTAATTTTGAAAGGAATTAACCGCATTAATCAAGATATACCTATCGATGGATACACTGTAAAATCATGTTTTTCATGGGCAAGGAATTGAATGCAATTGGGAGGAGCACTTTGTTCCCTCCGAACCAAATTACGGTACCGTAAATCACTTCGCAGATCGTATGTGGCCGGCAGGCTGCGTGTTGGGGACCACTGTTGTACAGGTAATAGAGAAAAAGGGCAGGTGTGTTTTACAAATCTTCTTATCTCTCTCTTCGACGGGTTTGCGACTGGGTGTATCTGATACAATTGCACTGACCCACTCATTATACCAGCTTATAATTTTGACTGATCGATTACGGACGACCGACAATAGAGCAGTTTCATGAGTATCGACCACCACGAGATTTTGATGCAAACTGGTCAGCTGGAATGCTGGCACGCGTGAGAGAGATGAGGTGGGGAGAAAGCAATGAGAGAGAGAGAGTTAAGTACAGATTAGATGAGGAAGGGAGAAAGAGACGATGAGTGAGATAAGAAGATAGAGCAAGAAGAGGTAAGGGAGAATTAAGCAAAGAGAGGAAGAGAGAGAGAGAGAGAGTGTGTGTTAGAGAGAGAGAGAGAAAATATAGACGGAGGAAAAGTAAGGGAGAATTAAGCAGAGAGGGGGGGAGACAAAGCTAAATGGAACAAATAGAGAGGGAAGCAGAAGATTATTAGAGAAGTAAAACTGAGCGGAGAAATAGGAGGAAGACGTGAGTATGAAGGAAAGAGATATAGAGGAAGACAGATGATGAGAGAGAATGAAGTAAAGAGAGAAAGAGAGAGAAAAATGATGAAGGGGATGAAGTAAAGAGAGAAAGAGAGAGAGAGAGAAAGATGATGAAGCATAATGAAATAAAGAGATAAATAGAGAGAATGATTATAGTGCCGTATTTATAAGGAGGAAAAGGGGGTAACTGCCCCGGGGCCCCTCTATTCAAAAAGATAATTAGAAAAATAGTTTCTCAAAGAATAAATAAATAATTACTGCTTGGAATTATTTTGAAATTAATTTCATTATAACGCCTATGATTGATTTAACTAAATAAATAAAACCACTGCTTTTAATTCGGATCAACAGTAATTGAAGTATGGATTACGAAAATAAATTTATCTTACCTAAAAATCTACTTAAAATTTTGCTGATATCACGCCGATGAAATTACCCAACTGACGAAATTGACTTATATTTTGTAAATAAAAAGTTTAATTTCACTTTGATTACATAAACTTTTGATCGTGAAAATACTTGTTCTATACTCCAGTTTTGATTAAATAAACTTTTGATCAAATTGAAACAACATATTTATCTATCTTTATTAAAAAAAAAAAAAAAAAAAAAGGAAAAAGTTAAAATTTCGCCAATTCGGCAATTTTACCGATTCGGCATAACACATACATTTATTTACTCCAGATACATAACTCATTTAAACTTCCTATGTATGTCAAACTAGTCAGTTTCAATTATAAGTAAAAATGTAGTTTGATTTGTCGTCTAATTTAATTTCCGTGTCTACCGAACATGAAGTTCCCCACCCTTAAAGCGTCCTGCATACAAAGTGTTGGATATGCAGTGAGGACAGAGCTTACTAAACAGTAGTAATGATCTGCTAAGCTTAGCTTAGTCAGGCACAAGGCCACAAGTGAAGATCGATCAAACTATATTGCAGTAACTTTTATCGCAGAGAAAGTCAGATTCTTTGATTTATGTGAAAGAAGAAAGTCGTTATTTATTCTTCTTGTTAGATGAAGTATTGTTACCGAATATTTTTTTTCCCAATTTTGACAACGTTTTACATTCATCTTGATTTTTAGTTGTTTTCATCATAACTTTCAGTCATGCTGCCATTCTAAGGCTACGACTGAACACCTCTATCAGAATTAGAGAATGAGTCTGTGGTGAGAACCGAACTCCCTCATGCCAGGCGGAAAATCTGGTTTACATGGCCCAGTGTTCGTGGCAGTATGAAGGTCTTGATTTTGATTCTCATCAAAGGTTTACTAACATTTCCATTTGGCAATCATCATCATCAGCGGCAGCAGTATCAGCAGTAGCCTTTTAGCGTCGGTCGTTGGACAAAGACCTTCCTAAAGATTCGTCAGATCTTTCTCGCAGGCGTCGCAGGCGTTGCGTTGCCAATATCACTTGAACCTGTCGAAGTCGTCACGCCATTTTATTTTCTGTTGGCCACAATTTCACTTATGATCTCTGAGGATCTACGTCGTGAGTCGTGATATACAGCGGTTCTCAGGCATTATTGCAACATGACCAGTCCATTGCCATTTAAGTTTTTTAATAGATTTTATGACATCTCTGACTAATGTTTTTTCAAATATACTGTGCAGTTTTGGGATCTGTCCAGGTGATGTTGAGCATGATTCTCCCTTGTACACGTCGCATAACAACTAAATATCAAGATGAAGGCAAAAAATAGTAAAAATTGATAATATCAGGGAAAGTAAGTTTGCTGTAGATACTAATTTATGTAAGTAAATAGGCCATAATTTAAACCGTCTAATACAGCACATCTTCATTTCACAAGTGTGCCTAAAAATATCATAAATGAAAGGTAAAGTCGCTCTAAAACCAGATAGAATCTTTTCTACATAACACCCTATCAGAATGTGCGTCTCCAAAGTGATTGTTATCGTTGAATGAGCATGAATAGGGAATTAGGTCATATTTTAATATTTTTCTCTTTTTTTGTGAACAGAGTGGATGCATTTGTCTGTGTTCGTTTTTTTACAGGTAAATTAAGCATGAACTTGATTAAATTTCCACAATGGGCTGTTTGTTCACGTCTGATGGCGGTAGCAAAAGGTGAAAGCCAGGATTTCGAATGCTGGTTTTCAAAGCTGGTTATCTACAGCTATGAACATGAGCTTCCGCTGTCAGTTTTCCGAGAATGGGCCCACCAGTGGAATCCCATGGCTATGAATCCTCTCTGTAAGGACCTGCATCGTGGCTAAGATAGTTGCATATTTCAGACTAGTGTCAAAGACTGTCGTTCAAACCAGGTAATAGCCAAGGTTTTGAATGCCTATCTTCTACTGAGGCAGGCGGGTCGGCCATTCCCACTTAAAACATTGGCGTAACACAATCTTCTTATTTGGCCTTAAGTCATACTGAATTAAAGCTTAGTAAATATCAAGTATGTAATCATAATGGTCTACCCCGTGGCTAAGATAGTTGCATATTTCCTGCACTAGTGGGAAATATGCAACTTTGTACTTGAGCCCAGGTAAAAGCGAATATTTTGAATGCCGATTTCAAAGGCAGGTAAACACTCCTCTCTTGGAAGACTGGTGCTACACGATCTTCCCAACTCTATTTCCATCATTTGGTCTTCAGCTAGATTAAACTAAGCTTAGCAAGTATCCCTCTTGGGCGTCTGCTATACGGTCAAATCACTTTAGACACACAGGTTCTCGTATGATCACCGAAGTTAAGCCACGTCGAGCTGGATCATTACCCAGATCGGTGACCATCTGAGAATACTAACTGCTGTAAACCATGTCAAACCAAAGACCTCGAAAATGGTTCTCAAAGTCTCTCTGCTAAAGAGCCGGATTGAGGGTAAGTGGTTGTCGAACCAGGGATAGGAGTCGTATCCACTCTTATTCGAAAAGATAGTAATCATATGAAAGAGGAGCCTCATCATTTATGAATGATAATTGATACTCTGGCGAGCCCAATCCTTTCAGGGTATTCCATCACTGCCTTGTGTCTAACAAACATGAATATACATACTAAACGCGCAGATAATATAAAAAAGCTTGTAGACAAATGGAGAAAAATGCATTCAATTTACGCAACAAATATTTTTTTTCAACAGAATTTCCTTCTTTGCCAACGCACTTAATTCACTTATGATGAATGTTAATCCCATTGATCATCATCACAGAGAGGCAATTTCAGCTCAAAATCTATCTGTTAACTACGTGTCATCCTATGAACTTTTTGATCTAACCTTGTGTGTCCAACAGAGATAGACCGTGGCAAAAAAAAACAACTTCAAAATGAAAACCTTTTTCGATTATCTTATAAAAATGAAAATATCAGCAACCAATTCGTGCAAATGTAACGGTCATGGACGTGAATCTAGTTCTTCGGTAACAAACTAATTCCGACCCTAATTAAAACAATATTTGCAACTGAAAAACACGTTCTTAGGTAAACAGTTAACCTACATCGCCAGTGTAAGTTAAAGCTTAGTAAGATAGATACTACGGACGAAATTATGTTCAGATCAGCCGGTTGCAAAAGCAGGCAAACGAGTGGCTTTTACACCGGAAGTGAGATTTATTTATAAAGTGGTTCTCTTCATTCCATTTGTTTTTAAAGGAATGTAGCTGTTTTGTAGACAATATCAAAGGCGACTGCGGCTTCCGACTTGAAATTTAATTGCTTTACCATCGTTATCTTCTTCCCGGTATCAAACGATAAGCATTTTTATTTTTAATAGCAACTTAAGGTAAAACTAGTACGGATTCATTATTTATTTGAATTACATGAAGTACTTTAACCCAACAATACTTCTTCATCTGATTAAAATGACCAAGATTGCCTGTTGCTGGGTCAAACTCCATTCCTTCTTCGATTCAGACTGAAGATAAGTACTTCAACTTTTGTATATGGATGTACGATCAATAAATTCGAAGCGATATAAGACTTGTCAGTTTTGATCAGTTGGTATGAGAGCCACTTGGCAATCTCTACAGGGAAGTGAAATATCAATTTCAAGTATGGGTTTGGTTTAACGTGACGTGATAGTCAGACAGTTTTCTCCACTAAATTTGTTGAGGATTGTCCTTGTTACGCGGGGAAGAGAAAATCAACTCCAACTTGAACTGGAGTTTGACAAAAAATAAAATAAAATAATTGCTTTACTAAAAGTACTAGTATAGAAACCAAAACAAACATTGTGCAGGATTCATTGGTATAGAGAGTGGGTTTAAAGACTGGGATTCGACTTCTGCAAGCCACGTAAGCTTCCGTGCCTTAGTTAGTATAGCAGCTGGTGCATTTAATCAGGTTCCTCTGTGACAAGAGGGACATGAGTTCGAGTCTGATCGGCAGTTTATTCTGTGTTGTTCATTAACTTACGTAGATTGGCGACCTGAGTTGGATAGTGCTAAAAAAACAGCAACTAGAATGGAGATGAAGGTAGATAAGATTGTAGTCAAAAGTTAATAATGATGATGGGGAAGTGATGAGCATTTTTATAGACTTCTTTCTGCTCAGCCCATAGCTTATAGCAACAAAATGTAAAACCTACACCGATCCATTCCAAATTTTGTGACTCTCTGCGTTCTTGGTGTTGTTCACACGCCGTTTCGGTCGATCAATTCTACGGTCTTTGTCAAAGTGTACAAAAAAAAGTTGAAAAACTATATTTCTACAGAAAAATGGTGACATTAAAAAAAAATCTTGAAATCATAAAAGTCCCTGACTGGAAAGGTTGAGAGAGAGAGAGAGAGAGAGAGAGAGAGAGAGAGAGAGAGAGAGAGAGAGAGAGAGAGTTATTGATAGTTTTTCAAAATTCAAACCACAAAATTCTTGAAAACGTTTCACATCTTCAGTAATTAGGTGCTCAAGAACCTGTTTAACAACTTTCATTCGAATCAGTTCAGCAGTTCCAATAATTTTTGCATGTTGAAACTTATAGAATGTGAACAAGCAATCAGTTCGACGGTAAATCATTATTTTTCAATTCCTGGTCTTTTCAACACTACAGCCAAATTTCAGCAAAATTTCAGCAAAATCAGCCAAGATTAAAGAGATTTTCTCAGTTGTAAACAAAACGTTTTTGCTTATAGAATGTAAACAAACAGAGTAGCCATAACTCACCATCCACTAGGTAGAATATCCCCATCAGCCTACATACAAAGTTTCATAGAGATAGATTATTGCGTGTCGCCTCGTCGTCTATTTTATTTAACACAAACATACAGAGTATTAGCTGTGACAGAAACTTGCGATATGTGAATCCTGAGCAAGGATGGCTGATGTCGTTGCCAGCGTAAGGAAACTACTTTACTTTTTACATATTCATCTTTGTCGTTTTTCAACTCAACATTTTATTTCAAGCTGACGTGACATTAAAGGTCAATTAACTTAGAATTAATGAAACAAACTGACCAGGAATGATTAAGCATCAACGAAAAGAAGGGTCAAAAAACAATGCGTCATCCAGAGAGTCACCTATGAAATTGGAACATAAAACATAACCAAGGGATTGGCTCTCAAACAAAGAACCGTACAACCTGCACAGGAGAGGATCGGGTTTGGTGCCTCATGGAGGAATTACAAGACTACGCTGTATATTAGAGTAGAAAAAGGAGTCAGAGATATCATAGAAACCATAAGAAAACCCAAATGGCATTGGTGATCATATTTCAAGAATGTCTAACAAGTGCTGACGACTCCAAATACAGATCCACAGATATCATATGCAAAATTGTGCCCAACAGAAAGTAGGATGGCGTGACGATTTAGACCAGTTCATCATATATTGACGCCACAACGTCTGCATTAGAAAGATCTAGCGAATCTTAGGGAAGGTCTGTGTCCAACGATTGACGTTAAAAGTACGTTTTGTCATCTACTTATATAATTCTTTTCTAAAAAAAATCATCAAGTAGAATTCCAATGCAGTAATGTTAACTTTACACCACTCCGTTCTTTTTCGGAAAAAAAAAAGGCGGAAAGCAAAAGAAGTGTGCAGCTTTTGTTTTGCAGCGAGCCATTATAGAGGCAGAGCACCCCCATTATCCTTTCTTTATTACACCCCAGTCTCCTGTACCCACCGATGACACAGTCTGACATCCTATCATCACCATCTGGGTATGGAGATGCTAAAAATGTTTCCCATATGAATTAATCGTAATTGTTTCTTCGTTTTACGCTGTTTCGGTTTAAGAAAGGCTTCCACAGAAAAGCTCTACATACAGAAAACAGTGAAAACTGCATATCCATGATTTCCTCGCGGATATCAATAAGTGTGTAATAAAAGAGGTGTCATTATAAACAGAACAGGATTGGTCGCACTAGAGTCACTCCCTTGCTTCATAAAAAATCTATAAGATAAACTAAACAGAATTAATTCTTCGTTACAATATCATTCCTGAAGTACGTGTCCCATTTCAACTCCTTTATTAGTAGTTCTTGTGATTTGTAAACACCAGCAAGTTAGGCTCAAGAAATGAGAGTGAATTTGTCATCAGTTTTTGCGTAAGTCATTGTGCCTCTGTTATTCGAGCATAACATCACTGGTTTCTGGTCTGGTCATGGTTGTTAAATCAGAACTTAATAGTTAGTGTTTAATCGATTATACATTTTCATATACAGCTCTGCGTATACAGCATATTTTTTTATGGCCAAGATAGTTGTGTATGTACCATCGGTACAGGAGATCAAAACCTAGTATAAGTTAAGTTATTGAATGCTGATTTTCAGAGCAGGCGTCCAGATGGGCACTCCCCACCCTTCTATTTGTCTTTGTGCCGTACTGAGCTAAGCTTCAATTACTTTCTTTATATCACCAGGACCAGCTGTGTTTAAACTGTTTCGTGCGAAACCCACAGAGTTCCGCTCAAGCTTTCACGGGATTCCGTGAGACGAAGTGATATTTTCACATTATAGTTAATTCTTCATTACATAGAAAATCCTTCACGGCTTTTACATTGGGATTTATACACTTACAATACAATACAATACTTACAATAATTCCAGAAACAAAACCAAAATCCGATAGTTACACTCACACACTTTCGGGCGAATAAAAACTATGCATTTATCTATTGTGAAAAAAAAAGTTACAACTTCACCAATTGGGCAATTTCACCGATTCAGCTTAACACACACACATATGTATTTCAAATAAGATAGCATAATATATATATATATATATATATATATATATATATATATAGAGAGAGAGAGAGAGAGAGAGAGAGAGAGAGAGATAGATAGATAGAGAGAGAGAGAGCGGAAGAGTTGTTTTTTAAGGGTTTATTAGAAAACCTAATTATTGAACAGGGTTTCCGTGGTAGTTAAAGTTTGAAGACTACTCACTGGACTAATTCAATGGTGAACCTCCTCGCACAACCGTAAGCTTTTATTACCCCCAAAAGTCGGCTACTTTGGTTTATATTGAAAAGAGTGAGTAGGTTTTAAATATTCATTCATGCGAATAACTATGCAAAAAGTTGAACCGTTGGGCAAAACACGTCTTTATTTTTAAGGAGTGTTTGAAAGGAAAAAAAAGGAATGATAATAGAAGGTATTCGTTTAATCGACAATTCATATTGTACATATAAATCTTTGACGTTCAGATCTGTGGATCGTTCTAATTGGAGTGACGATGAATGTGAAGAATGTGAAGAAACTGCTCAAGCTCCACAATAACTCAAGGATATATCTATTTATTTATTTAAATGCATTATGGCATCCGGAATGTCTTTTCTAAAGAAAAAAAAAACAAACAAACAAACAAAAAACATTTCATTGAATTTCAAACATTTCTATAAATATTTTCACTGGTGATAACTAGTCAAGAATAAAGTATACAATGCCTTTACAGTGAGTGTCCGATAAATTTCCGCTAGTTCACTTTAACATCTTTATTCAGCCTCAAAATTGACAGAATTTGAACAAAAGATTAGGATATATAAAAAAAAGATTGAACATTGGAAAGTTATGTACAAAAATCAGAAATTTTTTATCCAAATTCAGTCAATTTCAAAGGTGTTCAAGAGTGTTATGATGAATTTATTGAAATCTATCGGATACTTTTCGCACTCACTTTATATCTATGGTTTATCAATATCAAAATTTGTCATGAAAAATATTGTAGCGTGAAGTCAAGTCAAATAACTTGATTGAAGTGCACCGCTTGGCGACATCGTTTCTATCGAATTGTGTGGATTTTAATGAGAAACATTGGTTCTTCCTCTGAATTGTGAAAAAAAAAAAGAACAATACAAATTGTTTTGAGTGTCGAAAGGCGACAGCTGTTTTTGTGTTGAGTGCACAATCATTGCTTATATATAGGTGTAGATAAGTATTTAACAACTTTGAAACAGCTGACGAGATATCACACAAGAAATTTTTGTTACCAGAGAGGATCACAGTATTCCCCGTCAGAAAAGCAGCCGACGAGATATTCCATTATCCTTTTTTGTTCCCGGATAAGGTGATGATATATCTCGCGAGGAATTTATTTATTCGAATGTTATAATGGATTATATATGAATACAGCATGTTATTTGAAAATAATCACTGATATTGATTTTGTCAAATCTCTTAAAATCGTTTTCCGACCAAGTTTCATCCGCAATACTTTTGTTATCTTTACGGTTAGAATGCTCATTTCAGTTTTGATACTTGGCCTTTGTTTTTAATATGCATAAAAATGTTCCTAAAATACATACAGCGTGAATAATCAAAACATTAGAGCTTTCGCTTTTTGTTGGTAGAAAAAAAAACTCGAAAAAATTGACTATGTACGAATATATGTATCTCAGTTCCAATTGCCGACTTGTACGTGAATATAGTTGTCTCTGCGTGTTTATATTTTGCATTGCGTGCGTATACATAAATATATTTTCCATCAAGTTCATACGTATTTTGGGATTATATAGTATAGCGTATTGAGCTCCCTAGCCTTAGGAAGCAACCAGTCTAGGAGAAGGTCAACTCTGGTTCGAAACCACAGAGTGGATGCCCCTTAAGGTGATTTGACGCCCAATTTGTGCAGCAAGGCTGATCCCAGATGAATTGCTTTCTGCTTTACTCTGTACTACGACGGGGGTTGACGACTGGGCGTCCCCATTCTGCAAACTCTTTTTCCAGAAATGCACGCTGGAAGGGACACTCCAGCGTCGTTTCACTGTCTGTAGAGATAGAACGGTGGCCATTCGTGTAATTTACAGTGGCCATCATTGATAGATGTATCTGCTATTTGTAAAAAGGGAGGAAATTACTATATAATCCAATTTCCTATTCGCGTTCATGATGAAAATTTCAGGAACCTACCTCTTGAAAAAAGCGTTCGATAAAAAGATTCTGTCAGGTTCCACACATTTTTATATTCAAATTAAAAAAGTTGGACTACAATTCAAAGCAATAACAACTTCTTTTACAAAGTATGATATAATTTATAAGTGTGAAGAGACACTGTATTGGTTCACGAATATGAACTAACGAAAAATATGATTACCAAGATACAAATTATAAACTGAATCCAGTTCACACATTGTCCCCCATTTGGAGATCAAGGTTGGAGCAAAATACTTTTGTATATTATTGTATGTTTTCATGCACAGCAGTGGGGTAATCACAGCCATTGCTTTATCGATTGCTTCTTCAAAATAGCACAATCTGTACTTGGTTTTGAGTAACTCCGGCTGTTGGTGAAGCCATCATAATGTCAAATCTTTCAACCATCCGGCGTTTCGTAGCAGACTTCTCGACGCCCTAGTATGTTTTGGACGATATCGCTTTGAAAAGTGCTGAGTTTTTATACGATATTTTCCCTTTAAAAGGAAGTCCTGCACGATACATGCAGATGGCTCGTTAAGTCATTGTAAATGCGACGATCACACAGTACACAAGCTCACTCAATGGTGTCTCACTTTCGACTAGGTAACCCAACGCTAGGGTGCATGCGCAGTAAGGTCTCCTCCGATTCGTTGCCCAAGTTACACCAAAGCAGCGCAACCGGTACTCAAGATACTTTCCGGACTGATCTGGTGTTATTGCGAACGACATTCCTTGCTGACCAGATTCGATTATGAATGTAATCGATATCATTCAATCGAAGCGTAACTTTTTTGCAGATATTGATCAACACAGACATTTATAAAAATAAAAATACGGACGGGTTTGATTCATGAACAACACATGTTTCCTTTTTATGAATGTAAAGAAACTACATTTCCACCCACTCTACCTTTGTTACAACAACCAGACGTAGACAAACCCTCCATAAGTATCTTATTTCATAAAGTTTTAGTACGTAATTTACCAAGACAATTATCAATAGATGAATTTGCTGTATACAAAAAAAGAGGAAATTACTGAAATATGACCCAATTTTGTATTCATGTTTATTCTACCGGAAAAAGTTTTTTAGGGACGCACCTTCAGATTGAGCAGTTCATCTTAACATTTTTTTCCATGTCGACGGCACAGAAAATTTGATGCCCCACTTACTATATAAAAAAATTAATTATATATTATCTGGCGAACTCTTTGTGAAAGAATAAAATACTTGCCATCAGAGTCAATAATTGAACCACCGTAGCGTCAGAATTTGAAATCGTGTTAAAAAGTTACATCGAAGAATAAATAGGGTCAGAATATGTTTTATTCATAACATCATTGGTTTTTCCATAGGAAAACATCTAAAATAGACTTTTAAAAAATGTTATTAATGAAATAAGCCCCCCCCCACGGTCATAAAAGCTTTTATTTTTTTCATAATAAAAAATCAGATGTTTTAGAAAGGATCTCGTGGATTACCGACTCCAATTTTCAAGTCTGTGGACAAAACAATATAACCAGGAGCCCTGAAACCAACAAACACATGAACAAACACACACGCATATAAAAAAAAAAGGATATGACCCGCCACCACATTTGTTGGCTACGGTTGTTCAACTGATTTACAAACTTGGGGTCATTTACTTATATTTTTGTAATTTCTCTATGGCGTAAAATTCAGAAACTCAATTACCTCATCGCTTCTATACGTCACAAAGTTAATGAGTTGAACATTACTTACTATCTTTATAGAATCTGCAGTATAATTAGAAATGGATCGTATTTAATAATTACTTAGCAATCAGTTATGGCTTAATATGACTCAGTTTTGAGTCGCTCTACTCACAAAAATTTTAGTACCCCCCCCCCAATATATTCAAATTGCCCCCTTGAGGGGTATGCACACCATGTTCAGAGTTGCAGTGATAGAGTGTTCAGTACAAAAGAATCTGATTCTAGAAATTTAGAAAAACATAACACATGTATAGATATTGGATACAGGAGCGTAGCTGGAGATTGGGGGATCCGGGGTTCTTAGCTCCTTGGGCCGCCTTCCCGCCAACATTAAGTGTAGTTGTTCTCAATGTAGGAGTCGCTGACCCCTGGGTGTCCACAAAAGCATTGTGGGTCCATAGAAAGACCTCTCAAAAACCTATGGTCTGTGAGCTTGTTGAGTAGGCAAACCTTTCGAAAGACTTTGATCCGAATGAAAATTCCATTAGATATATGGGGTCCTTGGCGACAAAATGTTTGGGAACAGCTGATTTAATGAGATTTGATGAAAGGGAAAATTTGCAATAAATAGACATGCATTATCAGTTAGTAGGTGAAAAACATGCAGTTGGTGAACTATTATTCAAAAAACTTTTGGGGCCCCCTCTATTGGGGGTGGGGACGTGGCATCAAAATCGTCCAACCCCTCCTTTAGCTACGCCCTTGATTGGATAATTTGAAAATCCTCACATCCTAGAGTGACCACAGTAATATTATTCCAAGTTTTAGCTATTTAACTCCACCAATAATTATTCCTATAGTTTTAGATATCAAACACCAATCACCCACTAGAACAGCGTTATGCTTTATTCTATCGACCAAGTTGGAGAGATACTGTTCATCCATACTTTTAAATGCATTATCGCTGAACTTGTTTTTCAAGCTTATGCATCGGGGCTTTTTGACGTAACACAATCTTCCTAATCTCATTCTTCATTTCTACTTTGCCTTTGTGCTGTACCAAGCCAAGCTTAGTGAATATCAATGTGTGTGCGCGTGCGTACATTTATTTCTAAACCGGACAGAACATCAATAGAAAAAAAGTGCAGAAAACATCACGTCGGTGCTATTCTTACACACACACACACACACACACACACATGAATTTCCATGAGATAAGAACACGCATGCAGAGAGAGAGAGAGAGAGAGAGAGAAAATAAGTCCATGATAAGCATGACTAGATGGATAAAGCATGCGTCATATTGTTGAAAAATCAACTTCATTCATGAATGGTGGATGGGACCGATCAGTTTTCAGCCACGTCAAGGCGTGCCCAGTTTCATATGATGTGGCTTTTGTCGACGTGGAAGGAAGTGGAATTATGGGTAAAGGGCTGCTGCTAGCAGATAATGGGCTGCACGGCCATTCCTCCGGCCATGGCTGCATCACAGTTTTACCCTACCACTTCTTCACCCTGGGTTAATTTACGCCAGGGGGTAAATTTCTTGGTTGTAAAGAGTGCATTTTGGTATGGACAAACTAGCAACATTTTTTTTACATTTCTGATAATTCGATTCATCCATACTTGTCGAGTTAAGACGTTGAAAACTAATGAGAATCGTGTTCCCGTCCCCTATATTTCCGAATGTAGGGAGAACATTGGTGTATGGGGCTTCTGTCCTAAAATTAAAAAAAAAATTATGAACACAAGATTGGCTAAAATTGTGTTTTCAGGGCGTATCAGCTACTGAAATTAAATGCTATCTAGAATTCTTTTAAAATGTTTCAGAAGTTGGGTATGTGATCTTTTGAAATAATGTGATAATTTAATAAATCTTATGATATCCAACACTTTTTATGAAATGCGTGAGAATTTTCCTGTCATGCGTGTGAATTTGGCAACGTATCAAAATGCATGTGTCTCGCGCAGTCTGCGTGAGACTTGGAAGGTCTGAATAATCAAATCAAATCGAAGCCCTAGTTTAAAGATACATCTAGCGATTAAACGCGTAAAAATCCTTTCGTTGTTAAGTTTGATCATTACTCTTTCTCTTATTTGTAAAATTTCAGAGAAAGAATTTCAAATTTTTGGATGTGTCCAACATCTCTATAAGTCACTTTGTCTGTCCCTATTTAAGTGACGTCATTTATTCTGATTTCAAATAAATTCTCGTGATTGAAAAAAAAAGTGTAGTTTCCCTTTCAGTGGCACATTCTTGCTTTTTCTCATCAAAGAATGATCATCCTTCCCCCCCCCTCGCAATGGAAATAAATTTATGTCATCAACGTTCACAAACATGGGATTATTGATTAAAATTTCCTTTTTAGATGGGTCCAACATTTCTATAACTCACTTTGTTCCCAGTTAACTGACGTCATTTATTCCTTTTTAATCAATTCTCAAGATAGAAAAAAATCTGCGGTTTTCCATTTAGTGGTACATTTTTTTGTCAATCAGAGAACAATCATTAATTCTTTTTTTTTTTTTCAATCCATTCTCGTAATAAATGTAAAATTACGTCATCAGCGCTCATGAACATGGGATTATAGATAAAAATTGTTTTGCTTTTTCAGATATAATTTATTATTTCACTTTTTGTGGTCCCTCTTATCCACGATTTCTCTTTCAGCGGTGCTCTCTCTGCGGTTTCTCTTTCAGTGGACCTACCTTATCCGTGGTTTATCTTTCAGAGCCCCTTATCCACAGTTTATCTTTAAGGGGTTCCTCTATCTATCCGCGATTTTCTTTTCAATGATACGTGGACGCATCATTAGGATTCTGTTCTTGTTTCTATGAAATGGAGTTCGCCACGGACATTTTGACAACAGCACTACCTTGTTGAATTTTAATTAATAAAAATGTATTTATAAAGTTGTTCATTGATTGTTTGTTTATTTAACAGCCACCATACTGAGTCCTTTCTGATTTTATTAATTAATAAAATTCTCTTAATCCATCTCTTATTGATTACTTTTTTCCTTTTTAACCGTGTTAACTGTGGAACGATTTTATGGGTGAGTGGACTTGTCGAAAGGGAAAATTCCCTGATGTAAAATCAGATTTTAAAGGAATATCTGACAGTTAAATATTCCTGCTGGGGTGAAACCAAGAGAAACAATCGGCAAAGGAAACTACCATGATTGGTGACAAGCTCAGTCAGGTTTAACTAGTTTGGTTAGATGGAGTGTTCCCAGTACCTGGGACCTGGGAGGGAATTTTCAATTTTTTTTTTTTAAATTTAGAATAACAACAGGATTCTCCAATTAGTAAAACCTTTAACAAGAGTTTTAGTGTTGGGAATGAAAACGATTTTGAAAGTCAGACACAAAAAACTTTTATTCAAAAATAGAATTTAGTAGTACCATGACACCAACGATAGAGAGGGTTGGTTAATCCCACGGAAGGTCCTTGTCCAACGACAGATACTAAAAGGCTGGTGATGATGATGACATGACTTCGTGGCGCAGTTGGTTATCTACCTTTTCTTCTCTCTAAATTCGGAGCTAGCGTAGTTTCTATTATTTGACCGTGACGATATAAATCGTCTTTTGTCATTTATCTTCCTCGATGAGAGAATCTGCCAAAGGTTCATAGCTAATAAATGCAAACTATTTCGCTTGGCACATTTTTGGCGAAAAAGCAAACACTGCACATTATTTCGCCCCTTTTTGCTCCGTCTTACACCCAACCTCAACTAACCACCTGTCGATGATCTAGCTGGGTCAAACATACCACTCATCACAATCAGCACTACAAATGAGGCTCCATTCGATAAATAAACCAAACGATATTAGCGCCATTTTGTCACGTGTTCCCTAACTACCCATTCTTTTCTAGCTTTCATTTTTATGTATAGGAATAACCCTTTGAACTAAACAGACATCTTCTCTTCTCTACACAATCGATTGTATCGATGTTTTCTTACATGTATCTCTTTTCATTCTTGTATGGTTGCAGTAACAGCATGAAAAGATTGTGTACCAAGTATGAGGGTGGATGCAGAGATTAAACGAAATAAAGAAGACACATACAAATATTTTGACGAACAAATGAAGCGTACATTTTATGCATAAGAAAACATTGATATGATCGATGTCTATGCATTAAATGTACGTTTCGTTTGTTCGTCAAAATATTCGTACAAGTCTTCTTTACTTTGCTCAATTTTCGCGTCCACACTCGTACTTGACTTGTATTCTCTCTATGGTGTCATAGCAACCATCGGCTCCCTTTCCTCCTTTCACATTTCCAGTGACGTTGGCGGGTGGTGCTAAAAACCTAACCACGTGGAAGCAAATTCATTTATCTTCAGCAACTACAACATCTTTTCGCTACATAAAACCAATTCATTACTACTTTCCCCTCACATAATATAGGAACTATCCATACTAATACCACTATAAAAAGCTATTTTGTGCCACTGCACATCGTCTATTTTATATCAAGATATACTTGTTCGGTATTTTTCAAGTTTCTTTTTTTTACAATCATACCAACACATTGTGCAGGTACGGATTTTTCTTACTGATGAACAAATGATTATACTTTGGAAGGTACGGAGGTTCAGTTTGCCCAGGGAACCAAAAGCCCTATGGTCGGTTTTGATCATGAAGATATAGTCATTAGGCTAGACTTGCGAACTGTTATTAGTTTAGTGGCCTTGAGCCAGATCCAGGGGCCTAGCTAATGGGCCATAGAACAATTTTAAAGGTGTAAATTTGCCACTACATTAACATATTTTCGTCTATTTTATGCTGAATATTCCTGAAAATGGACAAAGAATATTTATTACCAACATGTTACTTAAACTAGTAAAATAAGTTTGTTCAATTTTACCATTACATAATTTTTTTTCATTTATTTGATGTTAGAATACTCTTGTTCAGTGGTTTGTAAATTTTAAAGCACTGAGTCACCAAACAAACCTGTTTCCCTCAAAATCCTTGACTGCTCAGTTCGAGAAAGATTTGTATTTTATGGCGTGTGTCTCCTCATGTGTCAAAATGCAGAGAAGCATAAAAATTATATTTATAACATAAGATAGACGAGAATAATTGAACAATTTATGCCAAGACATTAACATATTTTCGTCTATTTCATGTTAAGATATTTTGGAAATACAGGAAAGAATAATAATGCAATGAGAAAATAGCTATTCTTAGTAGCATATATCCACATAAACATCGCGAAATAAGATTGTTCAATGTTGCCATTGCATTAATATTAGTTTGTCTATTTAATGTTAAAATATTCTGATTCAGTGTTTTGTTAGTTTTTACAATCAATCATATTAAAGCATTGCATTCTACAATTATAGAAACATACTGTGCAGACATACATTTTTTTGCTGGTTCCGAGAAAATTATTTAGAGAAATTTAGACTGGATTCGAAACTCTTTCGGTATTGATGGAAATTTTAGTAAAAATCTCTGTTGACCAAATAAAAGATTTAATAGAAATACCTGGAGATGGCAGTCTAGAAATTTTATTTAGAAAATTGGAATTAGTAGAGTTCTGGCTGAAAGACTTCAAACAGTATCCAGAAATCAGTAAAGGCGGACACCAATTTTTGCGACCTTTCAAAACCAATCTGGGAGTCTGGATTCTCGATTATGACATACTCAAAAACAAATCAAAGAAATCGCCTATCCACAACAAATCTCTACTCAAATTCGAGACTCGGCTAGAGGGGGGGGGTATGCAAGAGTATCTACCAATATCTACTAACCGAGACATCACCATATGCCTAGTTCCAATTTCCATCACTGGAATCAGCCTATATTTTATAGAGCCAAAGATTGATAAGCTTGTAACAGAGTTAAATTTCTCATCATTGTTTTACTCAATGAACTAAACACTTTGAAATAAATTAGATCTCAGTAAAAATATTGATGAAAAATCTCGAAGTATAAAGGTCTCCGGCGGAAAACTTATTTTGATTACGATATTGTCTTTATATATTAACGTTTGTCTTTGTTTTTTCATCGCCTATCGGTATTTATCCCCTAGTAAGATGGCCGAATCATTTTACTTACCTTTTATATGTATTTACTGGAAATTATTTTTGAAACAAGGTGTACCGGTAATAGCGACAGCGTCTGATTCGCACTTTGCCGTAACCTTTTCACGAAGTTCGGTGAAAATTTAAAAAAAAATTCCGTACTATCGACAAAAACATGTTTCTTCATATTTCCCCAGGCTTCAAACAAGATTTCATTGAAATATTTTGGAAAAAAAAAATCAAAGATTTATTTAATTTCAAATTAAAGAGGTTATTTAATTGTAAATTACAAATAAAATGTAAGAAAACCATCAGATCGGCCATAACTAACCATTTTTTAATTCCAGAGGTTTTCCTAGCATTCTAACCAAATTTCAGCAAAATCAGGCAAGAATTGAAAATGTTTCCCCACTTGGAACCAAAAAACATAAGTTTTGTTTATAAAACATAAATGAACAATCGGATTGCCCATAACTCACTTTACCAAAGTCTCCACACATCCCTAACCTCCTTACTAAACTTCATCGAAATATCTTCATTATAAAAAGTATCATTCAATTTTAGATTAGAAGAAGCTAGCCACTCATAAAATATGGACGATGCCATTTTTAAAATTCGGTTGTTAATCATAGTCTAAAAGAGGGCAGACAATGGTAAAAGGTTGAAAAACGGTAGTCGAAGTCATAAATCATTGAGCAGAAATCTTTAATAGGATTATATCGGTATCATTTAGTCGTGTTTACACAGCCATGCTCACAGTATCCATAAGAACAACCTTTAATTAAAAAGCCACAAAAATGTCCAAAATATAAGGAAACAAACATAAGAAAATGGAGTAAAAGAATCCGTTATTACTATATTGAACCTCTGGCTTGTACGAAAAGCCCTATGGTTTTGGAGAGAAATAGAGGGCTCAGAAAATACTGGCTCTGCGACGCCCCTGATAGAGAAATGTGGCGGATCCATGGGGAGGGTCAATGTCCAACGACAGACGTTAAGACTGAGGATGAGAGGCGCTGGTTGGGGGAGAGGTAATAAAAAAAAACTACTTCGAATTGTATAGTTTTGATTCGCGCGGGTTTTGATATTTTAATGTGACGGTATTGCGTACGAATTAATGTATAATCTGGAAAAAAACATAAGATTATAGTGAGAGCTTGAAGTAGTTTGGAACGAATTAACCACACTAATTAAAGTCTACTTGTATACGGTGTGGAGAGGGAAAAAAAGGCGGCAAAAAACGAGGAATAAGAAAGGATCCCTGTTGACTGATGTTGAAGTGAGAGTAGAAAGCAGTGGGGGTGGTGCACCGTTACAAATTGGGCCGCTGCTACAGGGCGGTGACGTCGGTATGTTAGTCACTTATGGAATCCAGCAGTCTGCGACCGATTTTTCCCTCCTAACCCGTTGCATTTGCGATATAAACCTGTAGCCGACGTGGAATTTAGGGACAGAAGTGGGGGAGTTGTAAAATAAAAAGGAATCAAGTCCAAGAGAGATTCTTCTGTTCAGCGGTGTTTGTGAGCCGACTGCTGCTGCTGTTTTCGGAATGACGTAGGCTCCGTTCAGTCTCCCTCCCACATCTCCATCACTTCTGTTCTTCATCCCGCCTTTGCTTCTGCTACAGTTGGCAAAACGAACATTTCTACACAAAGCACCCCCCTCTCTGTCACTATCCTTTCTGTCTCTCTCTGTCTCCCTGACATCCAGTCCTATCCCAACAGAGAAATAGCAATGGAATTAGTCATAGGACAACTCTATTTCTCTTTTCTTCCTTTTTCCTCTGTTCCCTTCAACAACGGGATTAAAAACATCAACGTTGGCCCCTCTTTATTGTGTATCGATCTGGTTTTGATGAGATTCAGTTGTTCTCGGATTCGGACCGAAAATTCTAACTGAAAAAAAAATGACCTGATTGAGTAAGACTTGGATGAGATCGGGTAAACAACGGCTTCATCACCAAATTAACGTCTGTCTGAAAACAACCACACGTCATCATCTCTGCGTGACACAATGCCAGACAAATTGGACGAACATGTTTTCTTTTGCAGTGGATATTTTGCTAGGACCCCTGACGTTTGCAGGGGTGGATTCAGGATTTTAAGCAGGGAAAGGGTAGGGGGTCCAAATGGATACCATATTTTTACAAATAAATGAGTAAAAAAGAAAACGAATTTCAGACTTTAGAAGTAAGAAAGTAATATACAATCTTACACTTTTACTGAAAGATGAGAGGTAGCTTTTTAGCACTTGAATTGACCAAAGAATGATGTGGAAAGAAATAACCAGAGAAATTTGCCGCAGAGCCAATTAAAAAGCACTCAGAGAGCAAATACCTCTGCCAGCACCATTGTCACAGGGAAGTAATTGTGCATGGAACCGCTCAAAAATTGAATTATGTAGCGCATTGTTTATCTTGCCACAAAATTTAATGGAAATTCATTGAGAACTTTTGGAAATATCATGTGCACAAATATGAAATGTTGGTGATAATCTGTGGTTTGAATATACAACTAAAATGCAGGGGATATATTTGTGAATGGATTCGTTTCAAAATTCAATCAGTTCTCCCATAGCATATTCTCCACCCTTCCACAAAATATCACCGAAATCCATTGAGAACTTTTGGAGATAATGTGCGAACTGTCAGGAGTGTATACATGAATGTAATTGAAGAAAAGACAGGAAGATATTCCCCCAATCAAGAAAAAAAAGAAAAGATTCCTGGATCCGTCTCAAAATTTCACCACCTCTGTCTTATCTCCAGGCATACTCTTTTACAAAATTTAATTTGAATCCATTCAGCAATTTCGGAGATACATGTGGGCATAGATAGTATAAGTTTGACCCCGAAGCAACCAGTCTTGTTTTCAATTTGCTGGCGGCATTGACGCTTATTTACAAAGATGTTTGAATTGTGCCCAGGACCCCATATTCTAGACAGGCAGGGAAAATACTTTGATAACCGAATAATAAGGCTATGAATTTATACGACTAAAAGATTCTTTCGGAAAGATGCTGAAAACTTTTGCATCACAGTGTGATATCATAGAATATGCAATTCAGCTGAAAAGTGTACTCTGGCACAAGATCTCACGTACGAATGACATGTGGGGATCGAACTCACTTCGAAATATTGGTCTGCAAGATCAGTTTGCCGATCGCGGCTTCTTAGCATGTGAACGTAACCTTTTCTGGCACCTGGCCACTAGTGTGGAGCACCTAATGAGACGTAAAATCGCTTTAGTAGTAATGATTAGTGGGGCTAGTTATCTAGCCATATCGCTTCATGGCAAGGTAACATAATTAATATTCACTAAGCTGTTTCAACTGCAGTTCACTGAAATTTTAGTCATCACACTTTCACTGCTCAACTGCAGATTTCTACCAGTCCACTTAAAATTACGGACAGCTCTTTCTGCTTGTTTCTCTGTTTTTCTGTTCGTAAGGTTTATTGTTTACAGAGATAACGAACTGTTCGGTTTATTTTTCCCAACCCGTACAATCAAAGTTACCCCCGGATTCAAAACACGACAGCTGAGTTGCTTCCTGCAGTAGGTCTGAAGTGTAGGATACCCAATAAGGATCGAACTCGTTTCAATAGTGATGGTCTAGTACAGTGGTTTCGAAACTTGGGTCTGTGGACCACTGGGGTTCCACGAAATAATGCTCGGGGTTCTGCAGCAGTGTTCCCTCTGAACCTGACATAGCGAATTTTGTGCCAGAGAAACAACAATATCCATCACACAGCTATCGAAAAACAGAATTATGATACACAGACCTGTCCCATAAATTAAAATTCGGATAAATCTAATCCATTTTGAATAAATATGATTTTTAAAGGTAAAAAATTGTTCTTCATAGTAGTTCATTAATTAGTCTGAAAGCTAAATGCTGAAAAAAGGGGCCCACCAAAATATTTCCTTTATTGATAGGATCCTCCAGTTTTCAAAGTTTCAAAAGCACTGGTCTATTAGCCTGTGTTCAATAACAGACCAAATATCAGAACATAGTATATTCGCCCTGCACTCAAAATCAAAGTAGGACATGTTTTAATTATTTTTCTTGAAACCAGTCATACAAATCTCAAAACACCCAGGTATTGAAAACAAGTTTTCTCCAGTTCAACTAGGCCAGAGTTGAAGATCAGTCATTTTTCCCCTGGTAGACGCACTGTCCTTACTATGATAAAAATCAAACACAATCGTGGGAAAAATTTGGGCATAAAATAAGAGACTCCAACTGTAATTCAAGTTTGTTTTTTTTCAAGTTTTGTTAAATCAATCTCCTTGTTGATTCAATCTGATACACCGAGTTTGTATTTATTGACCTGAATTAGCGTTTTATGAATTATTTGAGCAACTAAAACAGAAAGAAAAAAAGTCAGGAAGAAAGCAGAAACAATAGAAAGCAAGCAGGAAATAAATAAATTTTTAAAAAATCGAACAAAAGAAAAATGGCGATAGAAAGAAAGACAAACGAAGAAATGTTACGTAATGGGTGCATGTAAGGCACAAGGTCAGCAATACGAGGTTGATAATGTATGTCAAAAATATGTGAGTGCGCACATATGATAAAGTTGAGTGTGTGTGTTGCACTGTTCTCATATCTTTCTGATGAGGAAATAAATAGAGCCAGGGGTCAAGAGGGACTGGCCAGTGAAGGGACGATAAGATACCAGAAAAAGTGTGTGATTATGTTATAAGTGACATTGATAGATATATGTGGAAGCACGTATGTGCATACATCAACTCAAGAATTTAGAGAGAGGCACAAATTTTTAGAGCTGAAAGTTTGGTTGGAAGGCAATTCGCCGCTGGCCTCAGGGGCCAGCAAGTGTATTTGAGTATCTCGGAAAACTGAATTTTGTATATCGTTTGGGTACAATCGATTATGGAAAATGTAGCATTTTAGACTCCGGGATCTTTCAGTGCAGTTCCATCTGATTAGACCACCAAGGGAGAGATATAAAAATAAAACGGATTATTTTCATAATCCGAACCCTCGTTCCAGTCGAAATGTCACACACTTCTATTATCTTCCAGTAAGAGTGAAAGAAAGTGTGAAAGAAAAAGTGAAAGACCTAAGAACGAAGGAGGGAGATGGGAAATTAAGAATAATTGGCCGAAATAATTATGAATTTCCCAACTGCGCCAGAGGTTGGTTCATGAGTTCAAGTAAAAAAGTAAGGTCACGAATACTGTTTTACTAAATAGTCAGCTAGACATGCAAACAGGTACTCACGACTGGAATTTTATGTGACACAATCTTCAACCCAACATCCCCAATCATTTTGATTATGTGCCATATTCAGCTGAGTTTAATAAAAGTAGTGCCCTTAAGCTGTCCGGTTTCAGCTATTCCTGCTTGGATTCCACGTATCACGTTACTATTTAGTCGTATCAGAAGAAAAAAAAAGACCTAGAGGTAACAAGCACTCACTTCATTCTTGGATGAGTTTGATAAATATCGAAAAATGGGGATCCGGTTTGACTTGCCTCGCAGCTGTGAACTGGTTCGCTTCCAGTCTTGTGTCTTCTGCCACTCTATCCAAAGCGTTGAAAATCATTTGCACCAGCTTGGTTTTGTTAGTCGCTTTAATGTGTGGCTGCCATATAGGTAAAGCGATAAAAAAACATACCGAACCGTATTTCTGTGCGTGATTTTTGAAACTGATAATGACAGGCGATGAAAATGAGATATTTTACAACGTGGAACGCAAGAGATCCTGGGGTAAGCGATATGAATTGCAACTGACCCTACAAGAGTCCAGTCTTGATTGATTCGATTGAGTGCTGTTCTATATTAAACCAATTGAAATCAGTAATCGATGGAAAGCGTTCGTCTAGAATTAGTAAAGAGAAAGGGTGCAATATTCCATAAAAACGCCAGGTTTTCATTCATCCATCATATTCACTGTATATTGTACATTCGATTACTATTTATTCCTCTTGACAAAATTCTCTAAATGAAAAAAAAAATTCAATTCCCTGAAAGACTACAAAAAGGTACCCTTTGCCCTTTTGCTTGCGCAATCAAATTTTTCAAGCACTCTTTTGGGGGTAAAAGTACGTCGTATATTACTAAAGATACAGATCTTTGGTAGCCCTCGAGCTTCAAGCCTTTTTAATGATATCACCAAAAAAAAAAAAAAAAATTAAAAAGATATGTAATGAGGCAATTAATTTCAATAAATTATATCTGGAAAGCGTCTTTGTGGTGAGGCCTTACATTGAGTGAAGTACTTTGGACTTGTTATCTATATATGCCTGTACTTGAAAGTGTCAACAGATCCTTATAGTGGAATGCTAATGGGGACTTGAGGCTAAAAAGAGTGACGGTTCCTTTTCTGATGCTGTGTAAATTAAATCATAAATCACTTATCATTCTGCAACAGAAAGAAATCGAAGTTAGATTATGGGTAAATTTGTTTTCGCTTTCCACCATTTCATTTAACTGTGATTTCATTCACCCGCGGTCGACCCCGGAAATGAACGAGTCATAAATTTTACTTGATAACGGTTCCAAAATGCAAGAATGATGATGCTGGCATTTTGATTTTGCTGTATAGAAGCTGTAAAGCGTTCTGCTTGAGTGAAAAAGTGAAAATGTTCAACTAGATAAGGAAAGAAAAATCGTATGCTGAGTTTGCTAAGATATATGGTGAGAGTGAATGATGCAGGGGAAATAAGTGTAACAAATCCCCTGGATCTACTCCAAAATTTAATCAATTCTTGATCAGTCCATGGCCTACCCTTCGATAAATTGTCATTGGAATTAATTTAGAAATCGTGGAGATATTGCATAGACAAAAAATGTCTGAATACATGAATGTGTGGAAAAAATTTCAAAAAATACCTAGATCTGCCCCCAAATTCAACAGCAAACTGAAAAATAGGACAGATAGGAGTAAATACGTATAAGTGTGTTGGCAAAGGTGTGATCCTACAAATACATGAAATATAATGATACGTACTAATCAAGATGAAAATTTAATAATAATTATTGTATTATTATTATCATCATCATCATCAACATTATTATTACAATGATAGAATAATATAATCTAATAATGATTAAGTAAATAATTTGAAAACTTTTTGAGACATTGTGTAGAATAACTGACGGATAGATATGAGCAAATGCAAACAACTCCGATAAATCAATTAAAAATCATTCAGAACTTCTGGAGATATTGTACAGAAAAACAGACGGTCAGACACAAGTAAATGTAGAGGTAGATAAGTAAAGCCGCCCTATTTTTTATGAGGTCCGTGATCCTTGTACTTTTATCAGCATCCACGTGACACAACGTTAAGGTGTCGTTGATTTTTTGCTACCCTGTAATTATGAAATATGGCGATGAAATCTGAAACACGACTAATTCTCATTAATGCTTTCAGTTTATGTCAGTTAATCCATCATGATATGAATTGTTGATGTAGCATATTTTGACTATTGTCTCTAAAACGGCTCATCCGTGGGCAGGCCTCAAGGATTAAGGAAAGAGTCCAATTGCTTTTAAGACTCTTCTAGAGTCATTATAATGCACAAAAGAGGGTAGTGAAACAGCTTAACCTCAATTATGCTTACTTGGTATGTTTGTTGTCATCAAAGCAGAGTGTAAGACGTGGTTGTATTAGGTTGTTATGTATGAAATGTTTTTTGAATCATAAGATGAACGATGATATAAACAATTGAAACCGTAAATACATAATCGATATTATGTCCTAATTTGAATTAGTAGTTGAAAATGAGCGTAACTTCATTTTGTGGACACCATTGCTGTGAACGGCTCAAAGGTCTCCAATAATAAGTAATACTGTATCCCTATTTACATAGGATCTGCCCATTCCTAAAGCGAAACACATTAGTAATTCTTACACTTTGAGCATTATCCTCCATGATGTAAAAGAATGACATTTTATGTATGACAGTATTTTATCACGAGATGAATATGATTTTTTTTAACGAGTAAATTGAATCAGAATTAATTGATAAAATCAACATTATTAATTTAATTATCTTTAAATAATATTATCTTTAAATAATGATAATTATTGAATTTTCATTTTCATTAGTATTATTATATTTCATGCACTTACATTTTTAAATCAGATGCCTGGTGGCTATCGATGGGGATTGGGTGACCGCAAACCTCGAGCATCTTCCCCAGGATCTATCCAAATCCCTGCACTGCCGAGGTATAGACTGTTGCAATCCTCTCTCAAGAAATATTTACTAAGCTTAGCTTCTTCTCACACTAAGTCGTCGGGGTGGAGAAGCATTGAGGATTAAATACTCTACAGAATTGGTCTGTGGAACGAACTTGCTAACCATTACACTACGTCAGGCACCAAAAGAATAGGTTTGCTTAGTCATCTACTAAAAAACGCCAGGTGACCGACGTCCTTTGGCAGCATGCCATGTTGGGCGATCAGTTGAAAAATTGGAGAAAGGCTTGATCAATGGATGAATTACTTTCCTCGCCTTTTGTTGAGGGAATGCTGCCAGACACAAACCAAATTAGCATCAACTAACTTAGTAAACTGAATCTCACTAAAAACATTTTTTTGCAGGGGGGGGGGGTGTCGAAAAATAAAAATTTTCTGAACATAATAAGGAGTAAACGTTCAAATTTCCAGGCCTCTCTAGCTCCATTGGTGCAGTCAGATTCATAAAATCGCTTAAATATATATATATATATATATATATATATATATATATATATATATATATATATATATATATAAAGAGTGACCCTGATATCGACGTAATTCAGTAGAGGTAATATTACCACCTTATAGATTTTTTAGGAAGCGATTTTATGAATTTGAGTAAAAGCTCACAGAAAAGATTATCGACATAAATACTGTATAGGTGCTAGTTTGAGCCGATAAGTTCAATTTTCTGAAATTATGCTTTGTAATGCTGCGAGACTTATCTTCAAGGAGGGATGGGAGGATATATCATTTATTGTCGTAATTGATAGTAGCCTTTTATAGTATTTTTAGTTTCGTTTTTTTTTGGGGGGGGGTAATTTCATTGAAAAAAATTAAATCTTCAGATCTATTTTTATTGTTGATCTCTATCATAAAAATTTTTACTTGGTTGGTAGGTGGGAGCTTATGTTGTGATATAGGCATAAGCCGATGTTATGAAACTGACATGCTGGAATTACAAACCCCAACGAGTTGTAATATCAGCCATTTTTTTTAGTGAGAGATGCACAGAACTGGAATCAGCACTGCCACTAAAAATGTGTTAACACCTAATCTTCATGCTCTAATAAATGAATTTCTTAAGATTTGGGGGAACTTCATATATTGTTACAAAATGGAGTTCGTGCTGAAGTAGCCGATAAACGCTCCCCGTGCGCTACTTTCTTGTTGCAAAGGAAAACAGGAAGACCAAAAGAAGTTCGGATTGAAATACTTCGTGGACTATAAATATATCTACCATGATCTAAAATCGTGATACCGGTAACAGTTAAGAGAAATCTTATGGGAATTCCATTGCTGTTAGAAGGTCAAGTTCACGCTGGAGATGAGAGACAAGACAACACGGCGAGAGACGTGTATATTTAAAACCTTTTATCGTAACGAGATAGCTTTGTGCCAAGCTGAGCTGAGCTTATTTTAATAAGCCGTAAGTTAATTCCCGTGAAAAATTTCACGGATATATTTGGAGAAAACTATACATTACATTATTAGAATAGATCTGTAATGAAATTACTCTTGTTTTATGTTATGCACTGGTATCGGGCTGAAAAAAAAATGAAGTACAATGAAATAAAATGGAGTAGGGAAATGCAGGGCCCGTTTGCGATTTACAGATTCAAGTTACTGCAATTTAGGGGTATATTGATTCAATATATACCGCTAGAATGCACAAGCAGATAAACAGAATGAGAATTCTAGTTGTGAGGGAATGCAGTTCTTCCTCTCGAATAAAGTATCTATTAAATCACTGTTCCACCACAGCAATATCTGACACAAGGTCGGGCTTAACGTGGGAAGAAATAGTACCTTACCGCCCAAAAATGGCTCCAGCCGACGCAGTTACCTGCGAAAGCTGGGCCGAGTAATGATGGGAGAGCCTAAGGATGAGTCCAAAGGCCTCCCGATGCGCTTAGCAAACGCAGCCTCAGTATAACCTCATTGGCCAACGTTTGCACCGGCGCACTCGGTCTTTGATACCTTCCACACTATCTCCGGCCCATTCAACGGGCAAGTGTCAGTACCCACTCCTCGGTCCATGCCGTGGAACAGATACTACACTTTGATCCCGAAGATAGATAAATACACCATTGACTTTTTTTTGTTGATGTTGATTCGTTTTCAACAATAAAAAAATATAGATTTCAAAAATATAAAATCCAATCGTTTCTTAACACTACACGGGGGCGGCGGTGTGTGGAGCCCGTAGACCCCACAACTGCAGAGGGACGCCAGAGCTCTGGGTGCAATATATTTGAGGAACCCTGAAAAATCTTTTTTTTTTTTAATTGTAGGGGTGCAGTCCAATGCTGCACCGCCACAATTCTCGGCTCTCTTCAGTATTCAGGCAGTTAACTTCTATTTTCTGTTTTGCTGTTAACTTGAAGATAAATCGATTAATATACAAAAATAAACCCGCCGCGTGGGCTCCATCCATTTTCATCGGAATTTTTAAAGCAATTAGCCAGGTCTCCTCGTGAATTCGTGATCTCTCCACAAAGAGTAAAATCTTTAATTGGCAATTATTTGTAATACCGAAAACATTCACCTAAAATAGAACTGTTTCGCTTGCATCAATGGTATTGGTCATAAAAATGCCATGTATTGAGTAAATGTTTACAAGCGACGCGTATGAATGAATGAATACATTATGAGTACAATGTACCGCTACGCAGATAGATATTTACATTGGTAAGGACAGAATATAATGCTTGGAATATTACCATAAATTGATCGACAAATACTTTACACGTTGGTACATACCAGTGATGGCGGTAGGTCCATCTGCACCCGACGTGCAATTTTTTTAAAGATTTTTTTTCTTAGATTTTTTAGATTTTTATAATATGATTTTTCCAGATTTTTTACATTATTTTTTTTCAGGTGTATCTTGCCTCCAGAGCTCCGGCGCGCCACACCAGCAGTTGCAGGGTCTACGGCTACCAGGCATCGCCTCTGTGCATACATAAGTGAAGAAAATATGAAAGCTGTATGGATAAGTCGATAGGTAAATGCGTAGAATGGAAGGAAATAAAAATTAGACATCTTTGACAAATCATTGTAGATTTCAGAAAACCTACACGACCTACAACTAATGCTAGATGAACTAAATTAAGAAAGCAAGAAAGTTGGTCTACATATGAACTTCAGCCAAACGAAGGTCACGTGCAACAATCACGTGGGAAATAAGAACACAACGATCAAAATTGAAGACACAGAACTGGAGAAAGTACACCACTGCACCTAGCTAGGACAACAAATCTCTATGAAACCCTCAAAAGAAGAAATCAAGCGAAAAATCATTCTAGGGTGGCAAGCCTTCGTCAGAACAAGCTCAAACTTCAAAAACGAGAAGATCCCATTAATCCTAAAAAGAATGGTATGCAACCAATGCATCCCCCCGATAGTCACCTATGGAGCTGAAACATAGAACCCAATCAAGAGACTGACCAGTAGACTGAGAAGCATGTAACGTGCACATGAAAGAATCGTGCTCAACCTTACATGGAGATATCACAAGACAGCACAGTATATCAGGAAGAAAATGGGGGTCTGAGACATCATAGAATCCATTATAAAACTCGAATGAGCTGGTCATGTTGCAAGAATGGCAGACAACCGATGGACATCGCGACTCGCAACATGGATCCCCAGAAATCATATGCACAACCGAGGCCGGCAGAATACAAGATGGAGAGACGACCTAGACAAATTCAGAAGGTATTGGCCCCGTGACGCCCACGATAGAGAGATATGGCGAATCCTGGGGAAGATCTATATCTAAGAACGGACGTTAAAAGATTGATGATGATTCCAAGGTCATTTCCCTACTCCAGCCAAGTACTTCTTATTTTAATGTTACCCTCTGTTAAAGTTGACAATGGGAGAAATACCAGTTTATTACTATTACCTCAGTAGCTAGGGGAGTTATGGGAGAATGGTTTGGCCAAGTGTTCATTCCCTCACTCTCCCCTGTCAACCATCATAGCATAAGAATGACAAGACATTTTGACAAGATATCTGGTAGTGCAACGGAGCGTAAAGACAATTGATTGGAATCATGCCTTTCTCAGGTGCATTTGTAAGAAGTAAACAAATATTTTCTGTCGGATTTCAATGATTCCATGCACGTAAACGTTACGCCAACTCAAACTATCCCTCACATAAACACACTCTACCCTCAGATATATATATATATATATATATGTATATATATATATATATATATATATATATATATATATGTGTGTGTGTGTGTGTGTGTGTGTGTGTGTGTTTAGCCAATTGAGCGAATTGTAGACGACAATTTTGGACATAGGAAACTAATATTTAGTAAAACAGAATATTTTGTCATAGTAGTGGACATAAGCTATATCACGTTGACCTACAAGGTCATTCAGAGTCACCAAATGTCATTCATGGCCATTTCTAGCCGATTGAAGCAGTTGTAGCCTAAAATTTTGCTCCTAGGAAGTTAAAGTTTGCTATAAAGGTACACCATTCCAGGAGAATGGATCATTGGCTATATATTGACCTGGTAGGTCATTTGAGTTATATTTTAAGTTATTTTTCACTGAACAACGCTGGGTATTCCTGCGCCTAATATATATATATATATATATATATATATATATATATATATATATATATATATATATATATATATATATATATGAAGATGAAAATGACAATTGGAAGGTGAAGAGAAAATTGTGATATATTATTTTTTCAAATTATTTATCTCTAGGCGCTGTTCGATGCTTATAACGACATTCCCGAAGGGTGCCTTAATAACGGCTGTTCAGACCATGAGCATAAATTATTCAGTGGTTTTGAAACTTCGAAAACTCAAGGACCGGTTCTATAGAGGAATTATCCTGGCAGTCTCCTATTTTTAGCATTCATTTTTGAGAATGATAAATGAACTTCAGTGATAAGTAAGTTTTCACCTTCAAAGATAATATTTATTCAAAATGGATCACATTTAGTCGAATTCTAATATATGGTACAGGTCTACATTCAATAATTATGTTGAAGCTGTGCGATGGATGGTGTTGCTCTGCTTCAAGATTCACAGGGTCAGATTCTGATGGAACACTACTCTGGTCCCTAGCATCATTTGATGGAACTCCAGGTGTCCGTGGACTAGTTTCGAAACCACTGGATTAAAACATAGCAACCCACTCTCCTCTTTTCATCTTGGTGTTAACTCAACGTTTAGAAGGACTCCTTCTTTAAATGTATTATGTAATTATCATAATCATCAGTCTTTTAACATCCGTCGTTGGACATACACCTTCCCCAGGATGTGTCACACTTCTCTATCATGGGCGTCGCAGAGCCAGTACTTTCTGGATTTGTATAGCACGTCTCTCCATCTAATATTCTGCCGGCCCCGGTTGCGCATTTGATCACAGGGGATCCATGTCGTGATTCGCGATGTTCATCGGTTGTCCGCTATTCTTGCAACGTGGCCAGCCCATTGCCATTTGAGATTGTTAGTGGATTTTATGATGTCCCTGACTCTTTTCTCAGATGTACTGTGCTGTCTTGTGGTCTCTCTATGTGACGCCTAGCATAATTTTCTCATGTGAACGTTGCATAGTTCTCAGTTTGCGTATCTGTCTCTTGATTAGGTTCCATGTTTCAGCTCCATAAGTGACTATCAGGAAGATGCATTGGTTTTACACCCTTGTTTTCAGGATTAATAGATCTTCTTATTTTTGAAGGTTGAGCTTGCTCTGCTAAAGGCTTGCCATCCTAGTGTGATTCTTCGCTTGATTTCTTCTTCTTTTGAGGGTCTCATGGAGATTCGTTGTCCTGTATCATGAAATATCCGTAAGTAAAGAGGGTTTTCCTTATCGGCCTCTTTCTCTGGTAGAGCAATGAATGGATCGGCCGAAACTTTGTATTAGCATCAAAGATAGGATGAAGAGATTGGATTGTCCGAATTAAATTTGATGTGTTAATGATTCTTATCACAGTTATAGACAGTATTTAGAACATGTTTTAATTAATAACACTTTGCTTAGATTGTAAAATCGAACCCGCTCACTTCGCCCGACTATTCGCTAGAATCTAGCAATATTTTTTACAGATTTTATATCTCTTTTCTTATATGCCCAGACAGACAAAGACTGTTTTATTGGATGAATATAATTTTCACGATAAAGTTTTTTGTAAAAAAAGTAGGTCGAGCATTCAATTTATACTTTGCTTTGACAACATCAGAATCAGAATCGAACTGGTCTTGCAGGTAAGATAGACATTTTGCGGTCTTCTGATTCCTCTTTTAATATTTAGTCACTCTGCGTGTCACCATCTGCTCAATACTCTTTCAAAAGGGTCGTACATAACATTTTTTAAAACTGACACGCCGATCAAATTACCGTAAAAAGCACCATCCTTCGACCTTGAGCAATTTGTTTACCAGATCTGAAACACACCAATGTCCTTCATGGAAAACAGAATCAGCAAACCGAATCCGATTTGCTGTTTGTGTTAGCTTCGCAATACAATGGGGAGGAATGAACCCACTATTCCCTACGCTCTGTCCCATTGTCAGATACCTCATAACTGATATAACCACTATCAGGGTCTCTGAGAGGGGAATGAAGCCTGTGTATTGCATCAGGGCCCAGAAAGCCAGAGGGAAAGATTATCTTAGGTAAAGCTACGTATTGAAACTTCCAATTTGAAACTATATGTACACTAACAAGATAGGTTGATTCTATTGTTTACTGTTAGTATAGCGTTGTAAAGGTCATAGTAGATAAAAAAAAAAGGATAGCTATCGGACAAGGGTGTTTGCGTAATGTGTATAAGGTGTGGAAAGCAGCTTTGCACAGCCTTATAGAATTCGTCTCCCCTGACAACAATGTTTTAAGGAGAGAGTTGGTGAGTGAGCACTTGACCATCACTATATTAACTGACCAAGCAGTAGTAGCAAAAGATTGTTACCGTCATTATCTACTATCATTAATGCAAATGTACTGGGTCGTAGACATTAGTTCATCTGTGTTATAAAGTGTTCGTTATCTATTTTGGCAAAATGGAGTTTCTGACCGTCGAAATTGGATCATTTGAATGGAGCTAATTTTGACACCTCACCGTGTTTTCCAAATGCTGGAATATTCTAATTTTCTTTCATGAATTCTCTTATTTCTTCTTATTTATGCATCATTTTTAACATACATGTGCATAGATGAAAGAAATAAGAGTATTAATGAAAGAAAAACAGAACATTTCAGTACTTAAGAAAGACGGTGAAATTCCAAATTCAGTTCGAGTGAAATAATCCAATTTCAACGGTTGAAAACTTCATTTTTGACTCCATCTCAAATTTTACACTATTTCATTATGTAAAAATACGTTGTAGGAATCGAACTCACTAAAGTAGAAATTGTATGCAAGACACATTTTCTGACTACTACCACATGGCAAGGCGTCCCAATCTTTACTAAGTTTAGTATGGCACAAGGTAACGAGTGTGGGGCATCCAGTGAGAATCTAAGTCATTACAGTGGTGATGGTCAGTCTACAAAACTACTTGCTGACCACAATTTCACAGCAAGGATCTCTCTATTTTCTAAGGAAATAAGTGAAAGACTTCTTGTCCTTGAATGACATTGAGGATTTTGCAATTATTGAACCTATAAATGCTAAATGGTCCCCGAACTTTGTTAAGGTCCTTCAACACAGGAACAAAGAAAATTATACATTTTGTCAAATCAAAGAAAGCTAGTGAGTATCGTACAATGTTCATTCGGTTTATTAAGTAAATAATTTAAAAGATATATTTTCAATCTAACTGTCGTCTGCTTTTGTTGGATGTCAAGTATTCAGCGCATCCGACGATCGAGCAGATTGTACTGGGTGACATGGTACAATTAGGAGGCAAATCTTGACCAGAACTCCGAATTACCGACATAAGAATCAATTTTTAGAATCTGATTTAACGACTCGAAAAGGTCAGGATGAAAGCGTTCACTGCGCTGTGGGTTGCCGTGACGTGAAAATTCATTTTAAAAATAGATGTGGGCGAACATCTGAAGCTTGCAGAACATATTGTCTTACAATGTATCTAGCAGTCAATTGAGGCATGATGTAACATGAGCAAAGTGAATAAGAAATAACATCCGCGTAAAAATGTCGCATTCAGAAGAAAAAATGTATCAGAGCTAGCCACTGATAATCAACAAAAAATAAAAATAGAAGCGCATATATATAACAAGATATTTAATCATCGTTAACGAAAGCTTCTCGCTTGTTGGGAGGAGGAATAAAAATGTTTTCTTGAAGCAACACTATTCGACAGAATGAGTACAAAAAAAAGCATTCAGAGAACATCTGGACGCCCAGTATTGAGGCACACTTTAGGAATGTCGTTATGAGCAATTTGTAATTATAACGGGTGGATTTTATACGGTGTATCAATAACGTAGAACCAAAAAGTACGAACAAAATTACTTTAATTACCCTTTCCAAATGAAATACATTATGCAAATTGACACTACGACAAGCAAATAAAAACACAAGCAAGTCAAAAAGAAGGACAGCAAATTAATTGCTTTTTATTTTGTTCCAAAAAAGGTACAGTTTCCGTCAATGATCTTGCGAGAATATAAAAAAGCAAAGGCGCTGTAAGAAAACGTGTGTGATTGAATAGTGCCATTTGAACAAGTGCCGTTACAATGAGAGTTTACCGTACCTTTAACTGTCTAAACGTATTTAAAAAAACTTCATATGTATTTACAAAGCTTAACTTACTTTTACACAAGACGACAATAATTGGGCAATAAGAGATGATCGAACTCACTATACCATTATAATTGTCGAGACTAATTTGATATCCATCTTATTGCTACTCCCACAGCGTAACTGACGTAAAGTCATAAAAAGCCAAAGGAAATATTTTTGCTTCATATAATTGAATATGTGTGTGTGGGTTTATGTGTGAAGTACCACCCAAAAGCTAAGGGAAGCTGTGGTGCAGAAGAGCTTCCTCAGACAGGAAACATTCTTAGCAAATGGGGTTCTTCATTTCCTGGTGCAGCGATTTTGAAAAAATGCGAGACATTAAAAACGATGGGTAACTTGACCGAGAGGGAGATTGATTAATCTGTTCGAATTCCTTAAACCTCTCGTCATATAAAACGTCCGGACAGCCAATGCAGACACTGCTTACCCTGAGTAAAATCGTGAAAGTTAATAATTAAACGTAAAAAGTAAAATAACTCCATAGTAGATTAGTAACATTTCACTAACTTCAAAGAATAGTTCAGTGAATCTTTGTTATTTACCGTGCCTTTCAATCTCAGTATATCTGACTGATATTACGAAGCTCAAAACACACACCATGAAAGCTAGTCCTAACCACAATTTAAAAAAGGACTAGAAAGGCAGAATTATCACTGCCTTTAAGCAGTAAAAAATCTGACTTTCGCTACAGCCAGTCTCTTGCGTTCTAAGTAGGAGGTCTGGTACGACGTCCGTCTGTTTGCTGTTCTGGCAATTTGCTAGTTTATTTCAAAATTCAATCCTGTATCATCTGATATGAAAATCATCATATAGAAATGTTATTTGTTTTTAAAATTTGTATTTATATATTTCTAAAAAAATAAATAAATAAATCAACAAATTGATACGTGGAATATCAATTGAAACATTTTAGGCGCCAGATATACATTCGTATTTTATTTAAAAAATCGACCAGAACTTAACCACTTCATAGGATTTAACAAAACTTTCGGTAATTATTCATTACTGAAGCTACTTATGGAGAGGTTACTTGGAGACAAAAATTAGAGGATTTTTTTTTACGTAAGACCCCGCCAATATTTAATTATATGACATAGCAATAAATATCGGGCAGAACGGAAGGAATCTGAATTATTTTTTTTCTAAATTAAGTCCGATGCGAGTTGACTTTTGCTTTAAATCTTAAATATTTAAAACGGCAATTTGAGCTTGAATAATGCTTTGTTTAGCAACTTTTTTACCAGATAAAATCTATATTATTATTTTGCGTTTTCCTAACCGAAGCAAGAGAGATATCATAGATTTGAACTATGTATTTATTGAATCATATCTTATTTGAAAAGTTATCATCATCGAATTTAAATATTTGGGGGATGAAAATGAAAAAGATTTCTTTCCCGAAATCCTAGAACTATTTTTTACTTTACCCCCCCCCTCTCCTGTCGATTGAGTATGCATGCCAAGTTTGGTTGAGCAAATATAACTTTTAGTATTATATAGAAATAGAATGAAACTGGATCATCATTATGGGGGTGAGCACGAATGCAGACCTCACAAGATGTTTTTTTTTTTTTACTAAAATTCAAAAACTTCTCACTTTAAAGCTTACACCATGAGCATGCGTACCTAATCTAGTTGGGCCGTCTCCATTTTTGGATGGTTTCTGTAGCATGAGAGACTGTTTTCACAGATTTGTTTGTGCCAAAATCATTGTGGTTTTTGTGGATTTTAAACTTTGATGCTTATTTTGGAATGAGCTATTAATTAAATATGTTCATGGAATATACCATTATGAGGCGTGAATTTCACTCTACTCATTTAAGCTTAATGTTTTCATTCCACTGAGGCAGTCAAATCAAGGATGAAAAAAAAATGCCAATTCGCACAATTTTGTTGGAAGAATGCGTTCAAAATTGGACGTAAAGCAACGGAAACTGCTCGCAATATATGTCAAGTATTTGGTCTGTATACTGTCAATGAACATAGAACCAAACATTGGTTCCAGAAATTTCGAAACAGCAACGAGAGCTTTAAACATGAAGGCCATTAACGTTTTTCTGTGATTGAAGACATCCAACTGAGGGCCATTACTGACGCAAAGTCACTCGAGAGGTTGCAGAAGAACTACACGTTGACCATTCAACAGTTGTTTGACATTTGAACCAAAATTGGAAGGCAAAAAAAAAAAAAAAAAGCTCGACAAAAGATTGCTTCCGTTACGAAAACTGCTATACGCTTCTTTTTCAACAAAAACGATCCATTTCTTGATCGCCTTGTAACCTATGACAAAAAAATTGATCCTGTACAACGATCGACGGTGTTCCGTGCTGTGGCTAGACAGAAGTGAAGCACCAATATACCCTCTAGAACTAAACCTGCATTAAAAGAAGATTATGGTTAATGTTTGGTGTTCGGCAAGTGGAATCATCAACTTCAACTCCCCCGAATCCTGGCGGAACCATCACAGCAAAGGAGTATTGCCAGACGAAGAACTGCAACGTTTACGCCCAATATCAGTCAATCGAAAAAGAACCAATACATGACGACGCCCGACCGCTTGTCGCACGAATCAACCTTTAAAAATTGAACGTCCCAAGCTACGAAACTCCACCTCACAGGCCTTCTCTCCGACCGACTACCATCTTTTCAAGCATTTGAATCACTACCCACGATGGAAGGTCTTTAACAACCAATCAGCAGCTCAAAATACCTTCGAAGAATTCCCTGGTTTCAGGACTCCTGAATCTTACGCTTCCAGAATGAATGGATTCGTTTCTAGTTGACAAAAATGTGAATATTCGGAAGGTTCTTATTTCGATTAATGATTTCCATCTTTAGCTGAGGTATACTGCTTTAGAGTTGATGATGAAAAGCTGCTATTATTTTCGCTCCAACCTAATTTATATGGATGGATGGATAAATTTCGTTTTGTTAGTTAGTGCAAGCCGCCACAAACGCCGATTCGAAGAACTGATTCGTTCAATCCTTTGGAATGTACATTTTTACCTCGTAAGTATAACCTTCATCGTTTACCCCCGGTAAAGGTGACTTTTACTTATTGAAGTAAGTAAAATGAAGAAAGGTAGTCTTGGGGAAGGAACATAATAGCTTCTCTTTTCAGGGCTGCTAAGGGCTCCACTTCTCAGATGGAAACACGTGTTCTGACTATTTCTTTCCTCATCCATCTCTTAATATAGCAACAGTAAAGAATGTGCGTTGCCTCACATCAGGTATTTCCTGAATTTTGCAACTTTCCCCTTATTTCTGTATTCTCATTTCCCAAAATACCTTAATCAGATGGGTAGTGGTAGGTGGACTGACGGCCAACAGCATCAAGAGTAGGATCGGTGAACCGAGTTCAAACCCTGGCTGGGACAGTCTGCGTTGCTTTTGCATTAACATTCTTGGGAAAGGCACGGATATGATTTTTCATACAGTTATTGGTAAATAGCAAGTCAGTTATAGCCCTATAGACCAGTAAGGCAGTCCATCTTGGACGTCAGGATTGCATCCGGCTCTGTATTAATCTATGATTGCCACATTAGAATGATCAGAGTAGAGACAAAATCATTGCTCCCTGTGTCACACAACACGTGAGCAACTGAGGTGAGTTTCATCAGTTGATATATTTTGTGTCAGGCATGCTTTCTCCGGCTGAAATATTATTACTACTGAGCCTGCCAACGATACCTCACTCTCTCACCGGGCATTCTTAGTTTTCCTATTCAACGCAAACGTTATTTCTGCCCAATGTCGGGGCTTTTTGATATATTTCCTGACGTTGTCTACACTTGGCCCGACTGCACCCTTGCAAATTGTTAAATTTGCGACTCTCATAAAAGTAAAATGTTTAAACGATAGGCCTGATTACATCCTAACAGTTCCAGTAATGGGTTCTGCAGGTCCGAAACACCGTTCCTGAACAGGTAAATGGACGATAACAAAATATCCTCATTTTTAAACATTCTCGAAGAATACCGAATGTAACAAACGCCTGAGAAAAGCTGGCGAGTACAGCGACTGAAAGGTTGTCATGAAGAAAATGGTCCATAATAATCGACGTATAATAGTAATAACACCCCATCAAAGAAATTCAAACAAAAATTGTACCTCCCCAATCTCAACAAGTCTACTTTCCTATCCGTCCCTGAGAATAGGATATTGTTTGCTTTAGGCTTTTGTTATCTCCTTAAATAAACGTGCCATTTGAAATGGGTACACGAGTATCATGATGAAGTGTGCTTTGAATAATGAAGGAAACCCGTACAGGTTTCTGACCAATGGTTGCTTCACAACCATCAACAATCTCTTGCATGATACAGTCCATTATTGTCCTACTAAATCAGAAATAATATTTATCCCCCGAAAGGTTACTTCGAAGAGTATTTACCTTGCCACATCTCAGATACCATGTGTGAGATTAACACAGAAAAAAACATGGCTCTAGTCAACGGTATGCCTTCTCAGCCTGAGGGCTCTGAGTGAAAACGAAAATTAGGTCAGGCGTTCTCAAAGTAGGGGATGTGCACCTTTAGGGGTACGCAAGAGAAATTATAGGGGGTGCGAGCTTTGTCAAAACATTTGAATTTTGAAGTCATCACAACCCATGAAACGCCAGTCACGTGTCTTGTGAAACTGGCATTCAGGTGCTAACACTGCATGAATCAAAAGGGTCATTCCGTATAATCAGACATCTCTGTTTAGTACGCATATCCGCACTCATTCTATCTTGCATGCTTTTGATGAGATTCTTTTAGTGTAAACAAAAATTGGTGCAGGACTGTCAATTGAGAATGATATGCGGCTTTGTATCTCTGGAGCTTTGCCTAGAATTGAATTACTTGTTGGAAAGAGCCCAGCTCATCCTTTTCAATGAAAATGTAACTTTAGATTACATGGAAATACTATCGAATACTACAATTCTGTTGTCTGTTCTATCCATAAATTCGACACAGGATTCTTCACAAGGAATATACACGCCAACACTGCCAGACTGAATGCTCGAAGGAGAAATTTGAGAACCCCAGTCAACCATAATACATTTTGACGCCATATTTTATCTAGATACTTCATAGCCGAAATAGTTATTTCACAATGCAGACAGAAAGAAAATACGTTACGATTGGTCTCGCAAACAGTTGGAAATTTTCCCAATCCGCCCCAAATCTGTGAACGTATGCGTATGAGCAAAACAATGTAAGATTCCGAGCAAATCACTGTAATTCGGGGAAACCCAGTAAATTTTGGAGCAAATCAAGCCCTTCGCCCCCCTTGCCAATGACTTCCTATATGGTCACGACTGTAAAAACGCAACATGGTGATGGACTAGTTTCCTTGGATTCTTTAAGCAAAACCTACTATCTTTTGCACAACGTTAGGAAAATCTCAGAAGTGTCATTGAAGTTTACATATAGATACACACATACATGCACACACACACACACACACACATAAACACATGCATATACACGTACATACATATGATCATTGGTACATACATGAATATATGCATGAATAGATACACACATACATATACACGTGCATACATACACAAATATATACATCGCATATACACAAAATACATACATACATATAGGATATTTGGGGACATATCACTATGGCGTACGCTATTTCTGCAGGGTCCAACTGAAAACATTTTTGTGGGCACCAGACTCGCAGCCAGGATATTTATAATTTTGGAAATATAAATAAAGTTTATAATAGACTCTAATCATCTATGTTATAATGGAAAGTGATATATAAAAGTAGATTACCTTAGCGCCCCTCCCTAGATGTGGGGAAACAATTGCATGGGTGTGGACTGCCACTTTTCTAAGGGTTGAAGGGTGAAAGGATATATTTCCAGGCGGTTGGTTGGGGTTTCAAAAGGATATATTGCGAATATATATTATCTGCTAAGAATAATACCATATTCTTAAATGGATACATTAAGTTAGGGTTACATAAAACATAAAACATTTGTACCGTACCATTGACCAGTGTTGCGTGTCTATCGTTATGACCGCGCATTAATTCGACTTTGAGCAATATTTTAAACCCATTCTCGCGCTATTTTCCGCGATTTTAGCCAATTTCCTACCCACTTTAGATGAATTTACTCATTCTTAGCTATTAATAATGATCATAAAATGACTAGCACTGATTAATAGCCCGTTTTTGGCGGTTTTTGATGCTTATTCAAAGTTGACTTGGCGTTTTTTTTCAAGTTGGCAATACTGCCATTGACAAAAAGTTTCCAATTTTCAAACTCCTTCACCGTAAATGAAAACACCTGATCCAAATGCTCCTTTCACCCACCCTCCTTCAGTGGATGTCATATCCAATTGGTTTAAAGCCTAATACCTTCATTGATGCAAGTGAAAAATGTAGTCGGAAATATCGTCTTTTCAATTGTTTCATCAAACTACACCTGAAGGCGGTGATGAAAGAAAACAGTTGAGGATTATTTCAACAGCTATAACCAAGCCTTTTGAAGTGCATGAAACAATCTGCATAAAGGCCTTTTCAGCTCTGTGTGTAGATTTATCGAAGTATATAATAACCTCACTGAAAACCAGCGTAGTTAGAACAATGGAAATATGGTCCAACACCACACCGCCAACGATGAGTAAAAGTGAAAAACGAATCCATTACTCATTGCAGGTACTTCTTTCCCGGTGATAAAGAATCTATGGACCCTTGAAATTATTTTTTTCAAAAAGCTGCTTTTGAATACGAAGATCTCTGAGGCATGTAGATCGCGTTACTATCTCCGACGTTTGCAAATAAAAGACCGGAAGAAATTAATCATTTAATGATCAAATACATCCATACATAAAAGGTTCCTCTTTCGTTCGTTACTATTCTCTTCGAATAGGGGAGAGCACGACTCCATTCCCAATTTATTCCGCCTTAATCACACAGCTTCTCAGTATTTGTGTAGTCCCAAGTAGCGCTGTGATATGCATAGTCTCAATCCTTTCTTTTATCCCAAGTTCCTCCAATCTGATTTTCAGTGTCTTTGGTACGGATCCGAGTGCACATATTATTACTGGTACTATCCTGACTTACATGTTCCACTCCGATTATTATTATTATTATTATTATTATTAATAGACGATCCCAATAATCCTAAAAAGAAGAGTATAAAACGTATGCATTCTCCTGATAGTCACTTATGGATCTGAAACATGGAACCTAACCAAGAGACAGACTTACAAACTGAGAAGCATGCAACGTGCACACGAGAGAATCATGCTCAACCTCACATGGAGAGATCATGGGACAGCACAGTATATAAGGAAGAAAACGGGAGTCTAAGAAATCATCGAATCTGTTAGAAAACTTAAATGGCAATGGGCAGGTCATGTTGCAAGAAAGGCAGACAACCAATAGACATCACGATTCACAACAAGGATCCCCTGAGATCACATGCAAAACTGAGCCCGATAGAATATAAGATGGAGAGATGAACTGGATAAATCTAGAAAATACTGGCTCTGCGACGCCCATGATAGAGAAATGTGGCGGGGAGGTCTCTGTCCAACGAAGGACGTTAAAAAACTGATGATGATGATTATTATCTATTAAAGCTTGGAACATAAATGACTCTTTTCAAAGTTCTATAAACAAAGACTATGTAACGAGGTCTTTCATCATTACATTGTCCGATTTGTTGTTATCATTCCTCAGTCTTTTTATAAATGAAAAATTAGAGATAAACCTGATTTGCTTATGAATGGTGTTATCGGAATTTATACAAATAATGAGCGGAAAAATGTTCGCTTAAAGCAGATAAAATAGATGTTTATCGTATTTCACGTCTCTTTGTTTTCAAGGCGACAAAGACTCGACTACTTTGTAGTAGATTAACAAAGGTTTGAAAAGTTTTTGTTTTTTTTTTCAATTATAGAATAAGCACGCCAGACTTTTCACTCAATAGAAATCGTCACGTGACCAACGACTTTTGGTCGCATGCCTTGATGGGGATGATCAATTAAAGAACTGGAAAAAATGTGATCAATGATTAAGTTACTTCTCTGATCTTCTGTGTAGCCAGTGATTAATGAAATAGTCCGAATTTTCAAAAAAAAAAAAAAGAAAGAAAAAAAAGAAGCTAACAGGAATCCTGCTGGACACAAGCTAAAGGATCAATTTAGCATAAACTTACATTGCAAATTGAACCCTACGCTAAAAACATATTCAGTTGGAGTCAAAAGAATGAGAAAAACATTTTTCGTTTACATAGCAAAGAAGGAGTAAATGTTAAAATTTTCCTCTCGCTCCATTGATACGGCCCGCACGCGTGATACATATAAAGCCAACCAACCAGCCAGCCAGCCAGCCAGACCAACTTTAAAACTGCAGAAACCCATGTTGACAATTTTGGAGACAGTTTTGGTTGAAGGTTGTTGTATGAATAAATACAGATGATACAAACAAAGCGTGTTGGGCGCCTCGCTGTGACGTAATGGTTAGCAAACTACAAGTACCCAGCCATTTTGAATTTATCGAAAACCGGTTACACGACCTCGATGTGACTTGACCTCTAACAAAAGAGGACTTTATTGTGTCTGCATGAATAGTTACTCTCCCATGGGGTTACACGGTCGGCAGTGAGACATCCTCGAGTGAGCTTGTCTATTTTCAATTTCACAATGTTCGAGCAAGCCAATCTTTATGTCTTTCGCAAGGTTTTTAAGGCAAGACCTCGCATTACACAGGTCTCTTATCCCTCCCTTCTATCGTCCAGATTTGGCTCCCTGTAACTTCTGGTTTCTCACAAAGAACGAGATCAAGGAGAACGTGGCAGGAAGAGCATGACGATTCCTAAAGACTGTGTCTGTGAGCATTTATGATTTATCTCAATTCATTTTGTTAATCTGTTAGAAAGATGTATCCTGAGGTTTAAGATAAGCTTAAGAAAGCTTGTAAGGGTGTTAGACATAGACGAAAGTTTTTCGGAGTTCTGGGGGACACTGATGGCACTGCCTGCTTCTCATCACGCTGTTTCAGTTCCTACGGCTTCATAGGAGTGCTTTACTTTCAGATAGTAGGGGAAGTTGTAGTTGAAAAAAATCCACTACAAACTCTCGTTGTAACGGCACAATTTAATGACATATGTTATAACGGTATTTTATATTCTCGCAAGGCTAATGTCGGAGTTTGCAGCAACAGAACGTGGACAATTTTGTCCGTTTTTTTAAACTAAGATTAGTAAACCCTTAAAATAATGCCGCCCAAAGTAACATAGTGTATCAGACTGTGAAAGGGTAAAGTCATTTTTCACTGTGCTTCTTGGTTTTTCATTACTAATACAGTTTGCATAAAAATCCACCTGTTATACAGGAAAATATGTTTTAGGGGCACTTAAAACCATGAAGGTGTGGTAGTAATAAACGGGGTATATGAATGACGAGTACCTTTTCTTGGTTAATTGCTTTTAGAAAAAAAAAATCATAATTCACCATTTTTAGAGCATATTTTCATACGCGTATATTGGGTTACAGGCTTGTCAGGTTTCCTCTGTCGTTGTCATGGTATCTAATTCTATATGATCATCTGTACTTTAAGGTGGACACACGCCGCCGCTTCGATTTTATCAGCGAAATAATCCTTGATTGCATAGAGAATCGATCAAAGTGGATGAGAAAAAATACTGTTTGACCGGTGGATAACCTTGAAAATTGAAACTGTCCCATTCATGAAAGATGAATTGTTGACTATTACTTGAGACTGAACAGAAGCCTAGTGGGGGACTCGGACGAGGTCCTCAGGTTTTCGATTTATTTTTTTTTTCTTTTCAGCCGACTGACTCAGCCTAGATATTGGCCCACAAAGGATTGTGCAAAGCTGAGAATAGGCCCACACCAGATGGGAAATGTAGGCCCCTCTTCGAAATGCTCATCATGAATTTTTGTGGTAAATAGATGATTTATGTATAGTTTATGTAGTGTACATAATAATGTATTTACAAGTAACAAAACAAAATAAAAGATCTAAAAATCTATAAAAAAAAGTTAATGGCAAGTAAAGAGAGTATAGTACTGTGAAAAGACAAAGAAAATAAAATAACATTTACGTCTGCCAGGGGAAGTAGCCCCTCTCAACCTGGCCATTCATTTGTGTTGGCCCACGAAGAAGTGGCCGGCCAGGGCGGATGACACCTAAGTAACTGCCTAAAAATGTTCATATAGTTTCTTGGTAATTCTTTTTTCTAATGAAACGTATTTCCACACTATATCTCCGAAAGTACACAATAAAAATTTTTTATTAAGAGATATTTTCCCGTTTTTTTTCTCTCATAGATTTTTGTATATGATCATTCATGACTGCCCACACTATATCTCCAGAATTTCCTAATTAATTACAATGTGATTTGGTGGAAGGGCGAACAATATGCTACAAAAGAAGTGATTAGTTTAAAAAAATATCACCAAAATTCTAGATATCCGGGAAAAGAGGATGTTCTGGAATGGAGAGAAGGGCATCATGAGCTACCGCCGCGGGTGACACAAATCATAAGCCTGCTACAGCTACAAGGTCTTCAGATTTTCACTTTGGTTTTTCTCCGGCCAAGGTATTGGCCTACACTGGCTTGTTTCAAGTTGGTAATTGGTCTAGGCCAAACAAGAATAGAAGGCCCCATTTCAAACTGCCCATTGAGTATTTTTTGTAATCAATGCTAAATAAGTATGAATCAGGTACACGTATATACATGTACATGCAATGTTCATGATATGATTACAAGTAACAGAGAAAAAGGATTAGAATTTTCATGAAAAAAGAAACAGCAAGCAATTGTATTAAGTTGCATATTAGACAAGAACCATCAGCAACAGCAGCAGCCTTTTAGCGTCAGTCAATGGACATAAACATCATAGATTCGCCAAATCCCTCTACCCGGGCGTCGCGACTCCAATATCTCCTGGATCAGTCTAAATCGTCATGCCATCTTATTTTCTGTAGGCCACTATTTCCATCTCAGGGGATCCGCGTCGCCAGTCGCAATGTCCAGAGGTTGTCTGACATTCTTGTCCATTACCATTGGAGTTTTCTAAAAGGATCTATCATATCTGTGACCCCTGTTTGTTTACCATGTAACGTGCATAAGATGAGATCGCGCCTACATCACACAGAAAAGTTCAGTTCTGTAATTATAGTACACTAATACATGTTTTCTTTGTATTTTATCTGTATCATTCTGTCACGGACCCTCTTATTCATATTTTGTGCTAGAGAATTCACCTTGACTCTCTCTGCAACATCAGTATTCTTTATTATCGTGTCCTCCTTGGCCTCTACAAGGGGACAGCCCCCCCAATCATTAGCCCCTGTCAAATGACCCTGTGCCTCCCTTAGTCCTGGTCTGGTAGGACTGAAACAAAGTTCTCAGATATTCGCTTTATTTTTGTTTTTGTTTTTTTTTTGTTCTCTCAGCCGACTGACTCAGCTTAGATATCGACCGATGCGTTCAACGTCTGAGTATGTGATCGATGTCTGAATCCACTCAGAAAAAAAAATGAGTAATTAAGCAGCGACATTGCAAATATCAATACAAGTTTTCCATGCCACGCTATCCCCACCCCTGCAAAAAAGGAGCGAAATGGCGTAAAGAGAAGACGTATCACATTAAAAATTTTTGAGCGTTCCCAGACCTTAAAATCACCTACGTCTGTCTGCGTCGATGTCGAAAGTTCAGGTTCGTCGTCAGCTGTGGAAGGTGGGAAATACGACAGTATACTTGACTGATTAGCATGGATCGAGATGAAGCGCAGATATTTAGAGACAAAGCTATCGTGGCTTGATGCCGAGATGCTTAGTGCAATTCCCAAAGACTACAAGGAACTTGACAGTCCATCTCTCTCTGTTCGGGGTGCGCACTGATTCTATAATGATTTGTCGGAAAACAAACGCAGGACGTTATTTCGCTTTTCATCTTTTTCGTGAGATCGAAAATCCTCTTTGGGCTTTCGTTTGGTTTGTGAAAACAATTTCTAACGTTGGTTTATCGTAAAACTGAGGTTGGGTGAAGCAAACTTTCAAAAAGTGGAGATACTTGTATGAGGTATGGATTTATCTGCCTGTGTCGGGGAGGGGGCATAATCCCTGTTCACATACCCGAGAACAATGGTTGAAACACACTTAACACAATTCAAATTCAAATCAGCACAATACCACGATAAAAGGATAACCATGTTGGCTTCAATAAAAGGTCGGTGCAAAGTGAGCTGATCATTTGGATTCTTGCGGGACACTTCTCTTACTTGACTCGATCAACAAAAACTTAACTTGCAATAACCGGTCGAGAACGGTATAATATAAGCAGCTTCCACAACTTTTGCTGTCACAGGAAAAGAGAGGGGGAAGCAATAGTCTAAAAAAAACAAATATGGTCTGCTTATTTTGTTATCATTTTATCAACATTTTTTATTCTTTTTTTCTTAGTTATTGATAGCAAGCTAGCTTAACAGATCATTGTCACAGAAGCGTGTTCGATCCTCGCCAATTTTCTTCACTCATATTAAGCTGAAGTTTGACCCGCTTGATAGCGGAGATGTTTCTCACTAATGCCTGAGGTTGGCATTCGAGCACAGAAAAGGCCACGCTTTCGAATGATCTTGTGCCAGATTAGGATACACTTAGTGAATATCAAAGACCATCTCTCTGTGAAATAATGTTGAGCAAGCCAGCCTGACAAGCCAATACTACTGTTGTGAGCTCGGTTCTTACCAAGTGTCCCATACATGACTTCGTACCAAACTAAGCTAATCTTAGAAAATAACTAAAACGTCGACCTCATATCTAAAAGAGATACGTATTTCTCACCGATGACAAGATGACAAGAATTCGGAGTTCTGATAAAAAAGCTAGTATTTTGTATGCCAATTTTGGATTATTGGTATATTGCAATTTTCCTATCTGTGTCTGGTATTGTGTCGTAATAAGTTAGGTGTAGTTTTTCGCTTTACGTATTAAATGAAATTCTGATCTAATTGTTAGAAACTGTCAGTCAAAAAACCGTCAACCAAAACTGTCGGCATGGGTTTCTTCAGTCTTTAAGTGGTTCTGCTTTGCTATCTATCTATCTATCTATCTTTGTTGCACATACAGATAGCAGCAACAGGGACTACATGACTGAGAATTTCAACATGCAGTCCTTATTATGTCTACAGAAAACGATTTCTAAAAATTCCCCCCGAATAAGTTTTTTGAGGAAATTTCAGTTTACTAAGTAAATTCATGTTAAAATGGCCCCTTAGTTTGTGTCCAGTAGACTTCATGCTAGTTTTTTGTTCTTTTGTTGAAAATTCGGGTTTCTTCTGAGATCATTGCCCAACAAAAGGCAAGAGAAGTAATTTATACATCGATCACCCGTTATCCCAACTTTTTAATTGATCACCCGACACAGCTGGCTGTTAAAAGACAATAGCCATATGACGGCTACTATAGCGTGACTAACCAGACCTGTTATCAGTAGACATCAGTCTGAAAAACGTGCGATGAAATTTTTTGACGAAATTATTACCATCTAGTTATTGCTGCTCGAGGGAAAGGACGAATACTATTTGGTCTGATGGACACTTCACTTGCAAAGCTTTGTTTAGTCAGGCATAAGGCCACAAGCAACGTACAACACCTGTTTTTTTTTTGTAAGCGGTCACTAATTAAGTTTACAATCTAGTAAGTTTTACTTAGTCTGGCACAAGGCTACAAGCGGATTGCAGTACCTGGTGTTTGCAATCTAGCACCCATCCAAGCACTGGCCAGGTTTAATGCTGCTCAACTTCGGTGAGCAGACGAGAACCGCTGCTTTTACTTGACCATGTTTGGCACGAAAGCCTCGTGGTGTTTTGGTTAGTTTAGTAGACTATTAGTATTTCAGTGAGTTTGGTGCTACAGCGTACTTATTTGCGGTTGCCTTGAGTTCTATTAAACTCAGCTTAGTAAACACCAGAAATTTCCAGACGCCTCGACGCAATGTAATGTTTACGTAGCAAGCTAGCCTGGAATATTACTGCAATGAATTGGATTCACTGAGTACCTTCGTATCATACTAAGCTAAGCTTAGTAAATATTTTGTGGGGGCTTGATGAAAAGCAGTATCTAGAAAGCTAGTTTGACAGATCATTAGTTAATGTTAGATGAAGCAGAATTTCTGAAAATGTGCATATTTAAAGCGCCGAAGGCAACTCGTGTAAATTTAGGTAGTGGTAATAGGGGGATTAAGAGTGCTGAATCTAAATTTGCCGTATGCCCAGCTCAAAATTGAGCGTTAATGCTGGAAAATTGAGAAATCCAAGATGGCCGACTACACAGAGCTAAATGTATTAATGTACAGATTTTATTTTTTGCTGGGCGAGATAGAAACTCGAATTTGTGCTTTTCATACGTGGGAAATCCATTGCCATAATCCGTTTCTTTTATTAAAGAATCCGCCCAAATTTTATATGCTATCTTAAGTGTTGAATAATTCGTCAATCTAATAAAATCTGGAAACATAGAAGTCCAGGATTTTACGTTGTAATTGTTTTGTTTTTTTTGTTTTTTTGTTTTTTTACGGGCAACAAATTATATCCAAATTAGAGTACAGCATCTACAAACATCAAGAAAAAAATCCTCATATGCCATTCATTGATATGAGTGTTTTATTGCTGTGGATTTATGCAACACTAAGCTAAAATTTCGGGACGTTCTACTGTAGGATTGTAGTAACAAGCAAGCCTTGCAGATCATTTTCACCGCAGCGAGTTTGATGCTGTGTATTTGAGGACTTGTGCCCGACTAAGCTATGCTAGATAAATACCGATTCGAAGAATAAATTCATCCATGTATGCAGAAGTAGGCATACCTTTCGTTCACATAACCGAGAACAATGGTATGAACAACATTGAGGCCATTCACATTCCTTTCAACGCTATACTCTGATTAAAGAATAACCGTAAATTTGCTTTTATCGTTACACTTTTATAGAAAGCATGGTGGACGTCTCACCGTGAAGTAGTGATTAGAAAGTCAATTTAGCAAAACAGCTATTATTATTGAAGTCAGTTTGATCCTAACTAGGTCTTCCATACTTGTGGCCTTGAGTTGTGTTAGGTTCCCCTCAGAGAAACCCGAACATCAATTATCCGAACAATATTTTAAGGTCTCGTAATTGTGTTCAGCGTGACTTTTTTTTATCAGCAATCCGAAAGAAATCTTTTTCGGATAATCAGATCTTCTCAGTAAATAATAATTCCTGGGCCTGCTGACTGTCTGGGTCAGGTACAGATATCCTAAAGAAGCTGATGGTCTGTTTGAGTCTACTACAGAAACTGGATTCCGAATACCAAAAATAAAGAATAAATTTATCTGTGGATGTTGAAGTGGCCACGTCAAAAAGCATCAAGACAAAAGGCATCAACTAAGAGGACAACATTGCAATACAAATATTTCAACTGAATTCGTACCACTTAAGTAATTTTATTTAGTTTTTCATTTCAAATCTAAGTTTTGTTGTGATTTTATTTTTTATTTCGTACGGTATGTCACAGGAAGAATAGAATAATTAATGATCTAATTTTTAAAAAATCATACCCTCACAACGATTTCCTTTTGACTATGCCCTTGGACTGAACGCGATCGTAACCTGCAGTAGTTCACACTGCAATGTTCTTTTGATTGATGCCTTTCGACCGGTCAACTCTTGTTCACGTACCAGAGAACAATGGTGTAAACAACATTAACATCGTTTATATTCCTATCGACACAATACCCTGGTGAAAGGATGGTCTTTTATTGCTATTTGAGGGAAGAATATAATTGCAGCTCAACTATATCAGTTTAGTTCAGGGATCCAAATGGTTATTCTTTAAAGCGATAGGTCCCCACCAAATTCCTAATGAAACCAATATGGCGTTTTACTCAAGTTGTTTGTTTTATGTGCCCACTGTCCTGCATACTTTGTCACTTGATTCTCAATATTTGGATAGATATTAATCTTATATATATTGTTTTTCAGCTAATGGGAGTGTCTGCTATTCATTTGTTGACTTTACCATCATAGAACGAAAGATCGCCTATCTTGAAAATAAATGACATGAATGTAACAATCTATCGCCCCCCTCAGCCTAACTTTCCTCCCCGTACAGACATTTCAGTAGCTGGCCTTGTGCCAGACTATGCTACACTAGGTAAACATCGATCCTCAAAATTTTCTTCCTGGTTAAATTTGAGATAATAAGATAGGATCGTTTTTGAGTCATCACCATTGTTTAAAAAGTACAGAAGCTTAAAAAGAAACATATTGAGCCCCACTTTCTTTTTCTCGTCGATGAAGACCTAAAAACCTTGCGTCGTTATTCTTATTCCCCACCAGGAAAACAAAAACCCTGGCACTAACCCCTAACCCTAATATCAAACTCCAAAGGAACACTAACAAAATAAACATAACGTATCAATTCCAACAGGTAATGAAAGTTTATCGTCTGCCGGGGACTAACTAAGAGGGCCCCAAATGCTATGCCCTATACTGCTATTTTTCTAAAGGCGTCCTCGCCTCTCTATAAGGGGCTCTGTTCGTTGGTCGGTAGGTCAGTCCCCATGTTGTTTCTCAACTGTTTTGAGTCAGATTTTCTTGGAAGAAACGTGTCCTTGATAAAATGCTTCTTACCTAGAAAAATCTTGCATCCAGGGTCGCGTCATTTAGCAATAATGGCATTTAAACTTCATGTTACGATTTTCTCAACTCTTTTGAATCAGATCCATTTGAAATATGATAGGGTGTTTCTTGCTGAAAATGATCTCTAATGGCGTTTAAAGTCTATAATGCACGGCTCATTGAACTTTTGGTTCTGGTATCTTATTTCAAACGTTTGATAGTATCAGCCTCTTCTTCGGACAAAGCTGCAAATATCTGACAACTTGACTGAATTGAAATACAACTAAAAAGATATACAAGACCATGCATTTAGGAGAAAGGTACCCCGAATACTCACTAATCCAAATTTGGCACAATGTCACATCTATGGAGCACTGACAAGGATCGAACTGACTGAAGTATAGATAAACTGCGATACAAACTTTTCATTATTACCCCACGACGAGGAGGTCTGTACCAAGATATTTCAACACTCAGATATTTGACCAAACCTCAGATGTGCATGTCTTGGTGTATTTGCATACACATTTTCCCCCCAACAGGTTTTCAAAGTTGCATAATGGTGCAAAGATATATTTTTAGAAATACGCACGAACACGGACGCTTAGAAAACGCTCTAAATTGTTGTTTTTTTAAAAAACAAATCTTTCAACGCATTATGGGTTAAATTTCATCTCACTTTTCAAGGATAGATTTTATGTCTTCATGATGGATCATTTCTGATACCACATCTTTAACTTCATATATCGAGGAGCCATGGGCGTCTGCTGCTATTTTCGGGGGGGGGGGGATGCAAAAACATTTATTTCGAGAAGGGGGCAAAAGGGCATATTCGGAATATATCCTAGTGGCAACTTTGTTGTACATTATCATTCCACCTGCCATTCTAGAGTAAGCAAGTACGGTCTACTGTATGACCCAGACGTCAGATGGGGCACTTGACCGTTGATGCATGACCTGACTCTGTGGCGACTCAATGGAGCGAGCATAAACGAATAATGATGCAGTCCTTTATATCAGAATGCGCTTACATAAAACGATTGTACTGCACAAATATCCTTTATTGACTTTTAAACTTCCTCGCTCTCAGAAAGGAGGCCTGATCCGAGGGTGGTGGAAATGCCCAGTTTGCACCCCTACCCCCATACACACGTACAAACTTGGCGGACGCTCATGCCAGGAGCACAGAGACTGATTTTCTGTCCCACCATTTTGCATAGTACGGAGTCTGATCAATCGATGGCACAGTAGTTCTAAGTGGAAAAAAAGATAGTTGCCTCGAAGAGTTAATACATAGCGCATGCGTGCATCTGTGTTTTCCTATACTAATTAATTAATTGGCTCCAGATATGTGCTGTTTTCTCATGCCCATAGCAGTTTGAGGGGTAGTAATTTAAAAGATGATGTGTAAAATTTGATCCTACCATTGAAGTGTTGGTGTCTGCAAGGTGGATCATTTTAATACCATCTTTGAAGATAAAATAGGTCCTCTTGCATGAGGAAAGTTTTCGCCACGTGTATTTTCTTAATCCCTGAAGTGTCTATTTTGAGATTCTATTTCTATCAATATTATTTTCATTGAAGAGAATATATAAAAAGGAATGGGCACCTGTGAGCAGCTGAATTCATAAATATACCCTTTAACTCTTTGAAGCATTGTAGGTTAAATATATTCCACTTTTGAAGCGTTAGTATCTACGCAGTTAGTCATTTTGATAAACCTTTATATCTTCTATGTTTCGTCGAAATAATACACGAAGGGGCGGCAGATCTCCATATCTAGCTCGTGTCTGCCAGGAGAAGGATACTCCTGTCAAACCTACGACCACGGGATCCTGCTCCTACCGGTGAACCATAAGATGCAAACCCTTGGTTTAAAGGGTTGGGTTGGCCTGGGACAAGTCGACTTCACCTTAAAACTGTGTGGAAAACCCTCCCAACAATCTTCGTTCACGAAGCTAGGTCACTCATATCTTCACGTATCTAGGAGCACAGAGTTTTTTTTAATTCTATCCTACCGTTTTGATTAGTAGTTCAAAGTAGAAGAATAAAGAAATGAGCCACAAAGAGTTAAATAAATCACTTTGGAAAATGAAATTGAAAAACAAAAACAAACAAACCTGGCACCTGTGAGCAGTTGAACTCATACATAATTCCTCCTCTGCGATCTCACGAATTGGCTTCATGCCATTTGCATGATGCAGTGAATAGCCCCGGACTGTTATTATAGCCAGACTCTGTCGAGATGACGTCACAATGAAGTCGCTGTGTTATTCATCTTTCTAGTTAGTCGTCGCTTTTTCATCTTCCACTGAGTAATAACAACAACGCTCAGACGGCTGACTTGATTAAAAAGAGCTGTTCAAGATTCTATGTATCATATATTATTGAAACTGTCTCGTCTAAGCATTGCTCTTGGCGTTCCAGCCTAATCGCATTGTGTGTATCGGTTCTCTTACGATCACCGAAGTTAAGCACCATCGAGGTGAGAAGAGAGATGGATTTATGCTTTTCCCAATGGCATTAGTTCGAAGTGACCTCAAACTCAGCAGAGGTTCTTGATAAGTTAATAAATTGCTTGTTTTTTGTTTCCGTTCTTTGGTCGACCATTAGTTTTCGAAAAGAGTTTTTTTCTTTACTTGCGTGAGAGTAGTTTCATGTCCGCTCAAGCACATAAGTTTTAAAAGTACCCTTCAAAATTTGCTTTAAAATACGAATAAATGAATATAAGAAAATATTTTTAGGTACCTGCTTCATTATCAAACATAGGCTTACGAACCAGGGGGACAATTCGAGTGGCAGGTGTTGATTTTCGAACAAATCAGTGTACTACGGGGATAAAGCTGTGGTTTCAGGCAAGCTTTTTGCCCTCTTTATAGAAAGAGTTCCAATGTGTGTATATCATAACAATACACCAAGAATTTTTTTTCCTGCAGTATTTTTCCTTTTCAGCAAAATGAAATGATAAAGCAATCCTCTATATTTGCAGTCGGGTATAATTGATAGAAAATCTCGGAAATCTACCACAAATACTTCAGAATAATAAGCTAATTCCTATCTAAATTTAGTGTTCAGTCTCGCCTTGACTTTCTTTCAAATTCCAGTGAGAATGTTAAGACAGCTATTAATATTCTATCTAATGATAATAACGTATAGTTACGACCAAATCGCGTTGAACACACCGGTTCTCGTGCGATCATCGAAGTTAAGCAACGTTTAGCCTGGTCAGTACCTTGATGGATATGGTCTGGAAATACCAGGTGTCGTAAGTAGCTGGGAATCATATAGAGAACCTCTATAGTGATTTTGTCAATCTTCTCAAGGGGAGACCTATCTCTACACTACGTTCAATAATGCATACCAAAGCCCCTAGCCACAAGAAATGGATGATTGTACACATAAATAAACTATGTGTTATATATTGCCTCTGTATATGTCGATTTCGTATTTTTCTGCTTTAAAAATGGGTTTTAAAACCTCACAAATATGTATTGGTGTGTTGAAACACCAGTTCTTGAAATAGTCAGATTGATAAAATTAGCTGCTTTAAGTTTCAGCCCATGGAGCTCAGTGCAAGCTACTGGTTCGCTTCTTTAAAAGATCCTAGATTCTTGTGGTTAAGAAATAGCATTATGTTGACAGGACAAGCTAGCTCAGGTGACGTCTTAAGACACATTCCCAAAGGATATGACGGCTGGTTTGTGGTTTCTATTCTATGCGTCAGCTTGGTGATCGTTGCAAGTCTCAGCTCTGGTCGATACTGGGAGTACAAGTTTTTATGGCTACCCCTTCGGCAGAATGCGAGTCCATTGAAGGGATATTTCTATCCTAATTACTCAATCCAGAGCTCTTTTACATTCGTTTTCACTAGTCTTTCCACTCGCTATCTGAAAATCGAGTGTCCATATAAAAACCTTCCGTGAGTTGAAATTGCGTAAAACGAAGACTAAGTTACCATTAATGTATATAGGGAAATCTTTTGGGCGTATCCAGACCTGAAAAATGGTTATGATGGCATGTTAGTTAGAGGTTTGGATGGTGGGAATTTCAGGTGGTGGGTTGGGTATAGGAGAGAGGAGAAAAGGGCACACGCTACCCCTATAACAACTGACTGCAAAATCAAGGCTGAACGCTATTTCTGCCCTTTTTCATAAAATCGAAAAGGTACCTTGAAGTGAGCTTAAGAATTGTGTGTGGTGCTTAGAACTAGGTTTTAAACTTCTTTTTGAGCAATAAACTGACAGCCAACATTTTTTTGTCTTTATTCCTGAGCAAGTGAGATTCATTATCATTGACTTGACTCAGATATTATTTGTAAGCAACGTGTCCTTATAAGCCACTATTAATCTAAAATTCTACACTTTGTGGACAAAAAATAACTTGTTTTCACGAACTGAACTTTCAAAGGAAATTTGTAAACAAGACCGGTTCTAGGAGTCGGTGTTTGAATGACACAACAAGAGTAAAGAATTGAAAAGTTATTCGATTTTGAAGTATGCAGCTTATTATCAGAGGTCACCATGTCCTAGCCCAGAAAAGGGGGCGAGGATTTCGTTGACCTCAGTATTCTATTCAGATGAACACAAAGATGGTGCATAACACTTCTTTGATGTGTGAGTCCAGCAGATTATGGAATCGCCCTCCAATAAAGAGCTCAGAATGAACGTGGGTTTGCACGAACTTATCCAAAGCCATTCATCTTGAAAACAGACATGACTGGTAATCAGACCAACACCATTGAGACCGGCCCCCTAACTACAAAAAGTTACATCCCTACCCAAGGATTCAGTGCTAACTATTTAAGTACTGGAGCGTTTCGTTTCGTTCATTTATTTTGGCTTTTAGAGCGGTGAGCTCCGGTAGCTCTGCCCCCATTCAAAGCCTTGACAAAAAGCTTTGACATGTTTTTTGTTTGCCAAGATGCACATTAAAAAAAGTATCAAATGAGTTTTTTTTCAATTGTCAATAATGTACTCATTATTTTTGTTTACGTATTAATAGTACAATGGAAATGTTGGCTTCTGCTTATACCTCGTAAATATGCTTTTAGTATTCGCTGCGTCACTATATACATAATCATTAAAGTGATTGAAAGTAAATGTATCATGAGAATTTTGACACCAACTTTCTATTTATGCTTTTCACATTTTCTGTGTCACTATGTATTTAACTGAATAATGCAGTATAGAAAATTTTGACCTATTCTTATTTTTATGCACACTTTTAATATTTGCTGAATAGTTTATATGAAAGGATCAGGGTGAGCGAGAATTTTTACGTATTTACTCCATGTATCCTACCCATGATATCACCAGTTACATATATAGCCAAATATAATCACCTGGCCCAAGATTCGTCCTGTATACTATGTCCACTCTCAGTGGGTCAGTTGTCCCGGGGCAGTAACTCTCCATTGCACGAAAACGGGAAGGTTATGGGTAGCCGAGCGCCTTGGTGACATGGTTCGCTGAGATTGGGAATGTTTGTTCTTGTTCACGCGCACGCATGTGAGGCCCTCATATTAGACTCGACCCCATGTCACATTCCGCCCTCATTGGGTGTTGAATAAATACATCAACAACTAGTTGTAGGTAGAAAGACCGGCATATTTACACAACATTGGAAATTAGACGTGACAACAAGACCCTATTGTTTTAGTGTAACACTTTAATTCTCCATTGTATTCTTCAGTTGCCTGCTGTCAACTAAACATTTTAAAATTCCTATTAGGCGAAAGTGTCGAATTACAAGTGTTCATCTTTTCAGCTTAAACCTGCGAAGGGAAAAAAAGGCTTTCTTTTTCTTTCGAATTTCGTATTAAGATGGATGACAGTTATTACAATAAGCCTGGTTTGGAGAATATAGGTTCAAACCAGAAGACCTCTCCTTAAAAGGCTGGTTGTTGAATGGCATTTTCTATAGTTAATAACTTTTATTCATTTCGTAAATTCTTACAAAACGTGGCACAATGACCGGCGAGGGGATCGGGGAAGACGTCGGTTTCACGTTGACTATCCTACTCTGAAATATATCCTTTCATGACTCAGGCGTACATTATTCTTTACACCTACAGAATTTTTTTTCAATCACCATAATACCGCATTTGATTTATGGAGCCTAAACTATCTCTCCATGACAACATATACAAATTGAATGATTTATATACAAATCAATGATGGTGGGAAGTGGAAGAACCTCTAAAATAATGTAAGAATTAAAATAATAGGTCTGATATTCTCTCATTAGAAACTGTCACGTGAGCAACGTCTTTCGGCAGGATTCTGTATTGGAGGTGATCAATGAAAAAAAATGGAAAAAGGGGTGATCAATGAACAAGTTACTTCTCTTGCTTTTGGGTGGATCGCTAATAAGTCTGGAATTCAACAACAAAAAGTGTGACCGCTATCGGACACAAAGTAATGGACTAGTTTAGCATGAATTTTTTATATTAAATTGAAGCCATCACTTAAAAACTGAATTTTTTTTTCCAGAAATAATTAGTATATCTTGAAATTTTCATCCTCTGGTCCCACTGGTGCTGCCTGTACGTGTGACACACATAGCCAGCCAGGCAGCAAGACTAACTTCAATACTTGAGAAATCTATGTTAATGTTGACTGCTTTAGTTGACAGCTTCTAATATACAAATGAATGACTATCGGAGGAGGAAAACCTTGAAAATAACGTATAATTAAATGATGTAAAAACAAAAATGATAAAGGGAAACTTGTTAACCGACAATTCAAAAAGACAGAAGTTAAAAGAAAAGCCTTTTTAACATCGCTAGTATTCACAAGTTGATTGAACTGTCATCTTCGTTGATTTATACATTATTTCATAAAGCTTTGATCTCATCAGATAACAATAAACGATGTCGACTTTATAAATAACGTCTGCATCCCCCCCAAAAAAAACTGTGAGGTTGATAACATGTTTGCTTTGTCATTTTACATAACTGAAGTTCGCTTTTTATAGAGAGCTAGTATTTAAGAAGACTGGCACGAAGCCATGAACTTTTTAGTTAAGCGTTGTTTTTCAGTGAATCGAAAATCTTTTCTTTTAAGGTTTCAGCTAATTGGAGATTCGTATCAGCTTGGAACAAAATGAATGACCATTTTGCGTTACATTGTGAAGAAAACAAAGAAATGGGCACGCCATGATTTGACATGATCAGCAGCTTGCACGGTTCGACGCTCTGCATGTTCGTTTAAAAAGTGAACTTTGATGTGATCTTTGCAAGACGTTTGGAAACTTGGCTTTCTTTGAATCGTCTAACTTTCTTCCCTCTCAACCTTCCAAAAAAAATCTTTACCCCCCCCCCTCAAAAAAAGATCCCCCGGACCTTTTGATGATGCTGTAATGGAGTGATCACGGTAAAGTCTTCTTGCCGTGATATGGAATTGATGCATCAAGAGTTGCAAACATTTTGGCCAGAAGTGGTGAATACAAAGTAGTTAATCCTGCTTCAGGATAACACAAAACCTCATACTTTACAAATCACTCGGCAAAAACTTATGTAGTTAGGCATCGAAGTTCTGCCACACCCTTCCTATTTACCGGACCTGTTCCCTACCGATTACTGATTTGCTCTGATGAACGATGCAAATTAAGGGGTTTATAATTAAAATGGAAATACAGATGCGCTTAAAGGGCGGTGGGGCGAGAGTAACAAAAAGTCGACGTGGCGGTCAATATTTAGTAAGCTTTGCTTAGTCATGCACAGAATAATGATAGGATCGAATTCACTCCACTAGCAATGGTCTACGGTAGCAGCTTATTAAGTACCACAGGCAACCTAGATAGATAGAAACTAACCTTGGTCTCGTTCTGGCTCTGTGCCACAACAGTCAGTCACCTGGTGAGGGTCGAATTTACACCATCCCTAAATCTTCACCCCCCAAAAGATCCCCCCGGGCCTTTTGATGATGGTTTATGAGATTGGCTTTTATAAAGATGGCATATTAAACCGGGCAACCTTTTTACTACTTTCTTTTTGTTCCCGGTAAGTTTGAAGGGGACAATATTCTTCTGTGCCCTTTACACATACGAAATAAGAAAATAACATTCACTGCCTAGGAACAAAATTCGTTTTGCATGGTGCTGTCATTAGAAAATCATTGGAAAAGATTTCATAAGTAACAATATAGATACTAATAAGTTACTCAAGGGGTTTCGACTTTTTCGGTGTCTGTCTATGAATGATGCTAGGTATCAATGTATTGAAGTAATGGTATCAATTTGGTAGGCTCCCCTTGTTACCCCAATTTGTTTTTATAAGTCAGTTTGAACTGACCTAAGTGGATGTCTGATATGATTTTGAAAAATTATAGTTTTGTAATAGGGATGTAAGAAAATTAGCTTACTAATGGTTTTACATTCATAGCCTTGCACACACACACACACACACACATACACACGCTCGCAATGATATAATGATGTCATGATATCGTTCCCAATGATATAAAAGATCATTTTATGTGTAACAACTCAACAGAAAAACAGAAGTTTTTCAGATCGAATCCAGGTCAAAATGCATCAAGACAAAAGGCACCACTCAAAAAAGAATACAGTGTAGTGTAGACTATTGCAAGTTGCAACTGAGTTCGGCCAAAAGGCATCAGTCAAATAGACAACACTATAGCACGAATAAAAAAATAAACTAGCAATACAACTTTATATTGATTTAAATTCACACAATTCAGTAACAGTATTCGTACTTCAGCGATGACATTCTGGACCGATGCCTTACGACCGAAGGCGATTGTAACATGTACTACACTCTTGTCAATTGACTAATGCCTTTTGTCTTGATGCTTTAGTGGTGGAACAATTTATCCAATCTGATGATAGATAGTCATAGTTACAAATTATGACAATTGCCTCACTCACTTGGGCAAATAGCATCCACCTCTGGTCGAGACAACGCCGCTTTCCGCATTACAATGGCGCCTGGTTACTTAGTCTGGTTACATTCAACCCACAACCCTCGACAATGACAGCTGTTCAACCTAACTTCCCATACCCATCACACAAACGCTTTTCTCTAAAAAGGGACTATTATTGGATTCATTCAAGTCCATTAACTGACCTTATTACTCGAGGGTTCTCTAACTTTTTCTTCCAGTAGTTTTCATGTAGTATTTGTCAGTAATTTCATTTTATCTAATGTTACGTTTTTAATGATACAGATGATCTTGGCTCTCTCCGATAGGTGCATAGTTGTAGAGACACACGCTTGCATATTATTCTCAGTTTACAGCGTTGTACGAAAATTGTTTTTGTAATACACAGTATTTTAGTGTTTTTACAATCCTTGTGTGCCCCAGGGGGTACGTGTACCCCGGTTTAAGAAATCTAATTTTTCATGTGTTGAGAGAAAGTTTGATATAAAAGCTGCGACAAAACTGCGCAGTCTCTATCAATGATTAAATGATATCCGACGAAGTAGAATGAAATAATTGACATCCAAATCTGGAGCTGACTTCGTTTTCCTACTGTAACAGAAACAAGAACGATCCTCACCAAATTAAGGGCAAGGGTAAACTCACCACTAAACATTCCCCTGCTGTCATTTGAAATTACGGCCGACTAATTGGTAGGCAGCTCTCTTACCGACTGAGCCAAACTGACAGGTCTTACATCTCAACAAATTTACTTGTTATATACAATGCATAGGTCGCAGTTATCATTTTCGGTCCGGATACAAGTTTGAGTGTGGTTTGACCCTGAAGCAGCCAGGATTGTTGCAGATATTATCTTGATTGATCATTATACATTAAACTTTCTCGTTGAAACAAATTTATATTAAAAGTTGGGCTTCTGGAAAATCTAACCTTTATTACTGTAGTGAGTTAGATCATCATTGAATGCTTCATAGTAGTGGTCTTATGCAAGACTCTGCTTAGCTTAGTAAATACCGATATAACTACACATCAGTGCTTGGACACAAACGCACGTGGTAACGATTCCTTTTTAACTAAGAGAATCTCAGAAGCAGGGATCCGAATACCTCTTGGCACCTTCATATTTTATCTTTTAATAAAATATAGGACGACAAATCCAACCCAGTAATCAGTGGCTAGGAATAAGAATATGAACGCCGTAGGGTTTCTGATGCCCTTTACAGTATAGAACGATTCTATTTATTTACCTAAGTTGTACTGTAAGAAGGAAAAATATATAGGAATAAAAAGTTGATAACAATAATCAGGCCCCAGCTCCTGTAAGCTCTCTTATGCCACCAAATTAGCTAAGCCTGACTGAGCTTGTCGTCATTCACGAGAATTTCCTTTGCATGTTGTTTCTCTCAGTCCCACCACGACACAAAGTAATAAACTGTCAGATATTCCTGGAGAATCTGATTTTACATGAGGGAGATTTCTCACTTTTGTATTCTTTTTTATTTATTCGTCTATTTATTCGTTTTCGCATGTGCTTCTGATTGTCCAACTTTCTCAGACACGTGACCGGCGCCCCCTGTTACTTGGCGCCCTAGGTGGCTGCACATGTTGCCAGTTCCTTGAGTGTTCTGATAACCCACTTCTTATTATTAGAAGTAGGTTATCGAAATTTATCAGAAGCTATTCGGTGGACAGATAACATTTCTAAACAACTCTTTTCGTCGAAGAAAATAGAAAAATGTTGATAGTGATGTCAACACTTCTTATCTCCGCCAACAAAGTCAGATTTATCCATTAACTGTAAATACTAAGACGTAGAGAAAATGTCCCAGCTAAAAAGTCCTTCACCATGAACAAAAGAGACAACTGCAAAAAAACTTCTAAGAACTATAAATTACTGAAACTCATGAATATATATATATATATATATATATATATATATATATATATATATATATATATATATATATATATATATATAGTACAAATCAGGTTTGTAATATAGTGTAATATAATATAATATAAATGAAGCAATGTCTGATATATGATGGATTTATTTCGTAGAGTGCTCGATACATTCAACTTTAAACTCCAAGAGTTAAGTTGGTTTAGAGTATATATATATATATATATATATATATATATATATATATATATATATATATATATATATATATATATATATATATATATATATATGTGTGTGTGTGTGTGTGTGTGCGTGTGTGTGTGTGTGTGTAAAACAGTAAATGATTTCAAGATACGATGTATAAAAAAACTTTTTAAAGTGGTGGATCTATATTGGGAGGGGGAGTTCCGTACTTGAACTGTTATGGGGACCCCATCGCAACCTGCGACAATAGGACAACATCCAACAAGTTTTGACGGGCCTCGCTGACCTGGCAAAGGTGGGAGCAGGTGTGATCAGATGTCCTTGATCATTTATCTTTGGCCGTGATCTGTACGAAAGTGCCTCATTTTCGTTGAAAAATTCACTCATTGAAAAAATCCCCCCCACCCGGATTAGGTGCCCTGAAGCTTGAGCCTCGTTACTTTCATAATAGATTTGCTACTGGGTATGACTAACAATAGAATTTCCGTTTTGTTGTGATTGATGGTAACTCAGTTCTATGTATGAATCAGGGCTTCTATTGTGCGGTGGAATACTTGCAATGGTTCATCTTGCAAAGGACAAGGGCTTTTACCACCTGCCGCAGTTAATGGGTCAATATAAGAGGTAGTCAGACGCCTTACCATGGAGCAGTAGTCCGTAAAGTAGTCTCGGAGATCATCATCATCATCATCATTAGTCTTTTAGCGTCCGTCAGTTACGACCAAATCGTAGTTACGACTAAATCGTAGTTACGACCAGCATTTATCGTGAGACTGCTTAAGGTGAGTAACGTTGAGCATGGCCAGTACCTAGATGAGTGGCCATCTCGGAATTCTTGGTACTATAAGCTGCTGCATATCATGTAGATAACCGTCTTTAATGGAGGAGATCAATCTTTACAACACGTTCAGTAATGCAAAGCAAAGCCCCCACTATTCTGACTGGCCAGGTAAGAAATGGATGAACGAATGAATCACACCTATTGTGAGTTCGATCCTTGCTAAGTACCTTATACCGTAATAAGCTAAGCTAAATAATTACCAATAGTCTACTCGGCGGATGAGATAGCTGCATATTTCCAAACGGCGCCAGTGGTTGGTGTTGGAGCCTAAGTAAAAACCAGGATTTTGAATGCTGATTTCCTAGGCAGGTCCTCCAACTTTTTCACACAATCTTCCTATTCAAGTTTCTCACATTTTGGCTTCATGTTGTTCTTAGCTAACTTTTTTTTTTGTTTTCAATATTCAAGTTAGTCACATGCAAGTCTCTAAGTTCATATTTTCTATCTATTTATTTATTTCAGATTCAAACAGCGTTATGGTTTTTACAAGCATCTACGTTATAGAATAAATTTTCATTTCTAAATTCATAGCACGATCATGAATCCTAGCCAGTGTTCGGGTCCAAGATCATACTTGAAAAAGAGACAACTTTAGAATATTTGTGTTTTATGAATCGTTATGGCTGATACTGGCACCCATACTCCAGAAGGAATACTTGTAGCCCATGTTCTGGTGAGTCATCATACTGAAGAAGAGACGACTTCAGAATTTTTTTTTCGCTTAATTATTCTACGCATATAATAATTATCAATGTGTAGATGTCTTCTGTCATACTAAGGGATGTAATTGACGTATTAAGATAGAATTTCATTCACGTTCTCATGACTTAAAGAAAATGCGGAATTTGAAGAACAATAAAAAAAAAATGAAGTTATAAAAACGAAACAAAAACAAAAAAATAAAAACAAAATTGTCTGTGGTCAATGGATCGTTGCGCTCGCTAGAACAGGCAGTCTTGCGTCCCCTCACTTCTCCTCGGTAGCGCCACACCACTGTAGCTGATACTAGTGTTTCTACTGTGGAAGGAAGACTCATAAATCTTGTTAAGGCGTTTGGTCGTCCTGGAGAAGGGACAACTTCAGAAGATTCGTGTTTTTAAAATATAATTAATGTGTCTGATACTAATGTCTGCAGTATAGAAGAATTACTCATAGTTGGTATTTATGGATATGGTTGTGCTTCAGTAAGGACAATCCAGAAAATACAGGTTTTTCAAAAGTAATTAACGCTGATTTTGATATAGAGTCTATGCTGTAGAAGACAGACTTACGTAATTTGAAGAATCATGGCCAGTAGAGTTTTATTGCTGGAGACGAAAGAAGCAGAAAGCAACCATTATCTGTCGTTATTCCTACAAAACTAGACATCGTACCTGTGTTCCTAAGGAGTTGATGGCTATCTTGTCACTAAGTGATTAATTAGTGTGTTTGTATTGTGCTTATAATTCAAGTGATTAAGTTTCCCTTTGTTAATTTACAAAAGTTACATTTACCAGCACAAAAAGCGCACACATACAAACACAAGAAAGTGACATTCATGGAGTGATATATAGAAGGTAGGAAGATTGTCTAAATAGTAATTAAGCTAGGCTTAATTGGGCTCTGGGCTGGTGGTTCTGGAACTGTGCTGTGGTACAATAGTGTGCCGCAAATATCTTCCAAGTGTGCCACGTAATTTTTTCCCAATATGTGCATGTATTTCAAGCCTTGCACATGTCTTGTGCGGATACTATGTCTGTCCCGCCTCCATCACAAAGTTGCTAATCTAGTGATTTTATCACTATCATTTTGTGAGGTCTGAATCTTTTGACCAACAGATGACAGGAGAAAGAGGAGATGAGTAAGTATATCAGTATCTTGATATAAAAGTTTCGTTCACTTATTACTGAAATGATTAACGGTCTACTTTGCAATAGACGAGCTCGAAAAACGTTTCCATCTACAGCATCACAATTACAATTGAAAACAATATACTTTTTAGCTTGAGATCAGCAACAGCTGTCGTAGTTGACGATTCATCTTTTCCGACGAAAACACTTTGCTCGCACCAGTAAGTTATTGTATATTTCATTTTTACAGATGGCGTGCGCGTAAGTCAATTATATTTCTTCGTATGCCATCATACAATAAAGTTTCAGGATCACAGTACCGGGCTAAATGGAGTAAGAATAAGAAGACTGTTATGACATTCAACCCGGAAACGGTTAGCTCGGTTTTGAAGTTATGTGAGGTCCACGATTTGAGCATATACCGCCTGATTCAATTTGTACCGTATATTTGTTGGATAGTTGAATGGAGGTTAGAGAACCTACACGACCTCCAACTAATGAGAGATGAACTAAATGAAGAGAGCAAGAAAGTCGGCCTACACATGAACTTCAATAAGACGAAGTTCATGTACAACAATCACATCGAAGATAAAAACACTAAGATCAAAATCGAGGACACAGAACTGGAGAGAGTGGATCACTACATCTACCTAGGACAACGAATATCCATGAGATCTTCAAAAGAAGAAGAAATCAAGTGAAGAATCACGCTAGGATGGCCAGCCTTTGGCAGAGCTAGCTCAACCTTCTGAAATAAGAAGATCCCATTAATCCTAAAAAGAAGGGCGTATAATCAATGCATCCTCCCAATAGTCACTTATGGGGCTGAAACATGGAACCTAACCAAGAGACAGATCCGCAAATTGAGTATCATGCAACGTGCGCATGAAATAATTATGCTGGGTCTCACATGGAGAAACCACAAGATAGCACAGTACATCCGGAAAAAGACAGGAGTCAGGGACATCATAGAATCCATTAAAAAGCTCAATGGCAGCGGGCCAGCCATGTTGCAAGAATGGCGGACAACCGATGGACATCGCGACTCACGACATGGATCCCCCAAGATTACATGCGAAACCGAGGCCGGCAGAATATTAGATGGAGAGACGAGCTTGACAAATTCAGAAAGTACAGACTCTGCAACGCCCACGGTAGAGAAGTGTGGCGAATCTTGGAGAAGATCTATGTCCAACGACGGATGTTAAAAGACTGATGATGATGAATGGAGATTACTCCAATTACTACTGTGATGTCATCTCCGGCTACTTTTGTTCGGTTGAGGGCCAGAGTGTATTGATTGTTGGCAATTGAATGACGTTAGTAGTGCTCGATTTTGTGAGTTAAGCCGAAGTCGTTTTTAGCAGCACATAGTGGAAGTTCAAGTAATTAGAAGTATCAATCAGATACAAATACATTGTGGAAACAAGTGGTGTCCAGCCCATGCAGATAACGATTCATTGCAACTTTCTTCTTTTTGGAGACATACTAAGATGTAAATGTTTAAAATTTCAGGCCTCTAACTCCATTGGTGCAGCATGTAAGGTCAACTTTGTAAAAAAAAACGTACGTAGCCAGCCAGACCATTTTGAAAAACTGAAGAAACCTATGTTAACAGTTTGGTGATAGTTTTGGTGGATGGTTTCTAACAAAGATTTCATTCATAATAATATTACATATAATCTTCCTGAAGGCCAGTTTGTGGCTGAGATATTTGTGCATTTCTCCATGGCACCAGCGGTGAGTGTTTGAACCCCAGGTAAAAGCCAGAATTCCGGATGCTGATTTCGAAGGCAGGAAGCTATAATCTTCGTATTCCTCTTTCATTGGTAGATATTTTTATACAGTACCTCCATTATTGTTTTATGACACTAATTGGCCCATATCAAGGACAATGATGGAACTAGGAGCTTTCTGCTGCTACTATTTCGACGGATAAAGTGGCAATCGAAAAGTGGTTCACCAAAATGCTCACTTACTGATTCACTTGCTCACTCACTCCCTTCTCTGTCAACAATTGTGGCAAGCCAGTGATGAGACTCTTTTTTGTTAAGGTATCTAGCGATGGGACAAAGCGCAAGGAGGGGTAGATTTCTGCCCTTCTGAAGGGTAATATTTCAAAGTAAACAAACAGCCTTAGCAAGAAATCAAGCTTAGTTCGTTGATTCCGTGGACAGAAATGCGATTTTTATTATGTGTGGTGTGGACATATAACTACGACGTTGGGGAAGTATCTCTCAATCGAATAACAATTTCTGGATCCGCTCCAAAATTTGACAACTTCTCACTTACCTCTTGGCCCAGCCTCACCTCTTTGTCCACACTTCTACAAGATTTGATAGAAATCCATTGGGAACTTTCAGGGATATCTTGTGGACTGACAAACAAATGGAAAGACAGAAACGCGACCGAATATATATACCCCACGTTGGCTGATGTAATAACTCTTTCAAAAATAGAAAGGAGATGTGATAGTAAATATGTATCTAAAATGTATGTACAGAACTCAGCTTGATAGAGGACAAAAATAATTTATCAGAACCTGTTTTGGATTTATAAATAAAAGTTGACTAAAAATTCCAGCTTAGTTTACTTAACAATGACAGAGGTAAATAATCCATCCTGTAAGTATTTAAATAAAATACGAGAGGTGATTGATAAGTAAGGTTCCTATCGCGTGGAGTCACCAATAGTGGAGATAAAAGAAAAACAGGCTTCAACATGTATTCAATGGTATATAAAATCTTTTTCAAACGTCATTAGTAGCAGTTCGCTTGACGGCATTGAGTTCAGCGTTTGATAGTTATGAGTGCTACGCCCGAGTCACGTATAAAACAAAGTTCAGTGAAACCAATTTATGGTGCAGAATAAGACTTCTACGGACAACTGTGTTGCAGTCAACAAACAGCGCAAACGATGAGAAGTCTGAAATTCAAAGTTGTTGCACACCTTCCGTACTGTCCCGATTTTACACCACCAGATCTCTGGTTGTTCTTGTAATTGGAAGAGGATTGGAAAAGTCAATATTTTCCATCTGGTGCAGAAGAAGTTGCATTGAGCAAATGGATCAAAGGTTAATCTGAAACTTTCTTCACGGGCGCAATGAATAAGCGGATAGAACTTTTGAAAAATGTATAACACTGAATGGTGACTAGGATAAAGGATAAACTTGTAAATTTGGAGAAAAATAAATTTACCACATTTTCATTCCAGCTCCATTATTCTATCTGGTCTAAAACCCTTCTTGCAGGATTGGATACCTTATTTATCAATGAACCCTCGTATATCAAACATATAATCATAAATATCGTGTGGACAGTAATGAGTTGTGCACAGGTATATGAAGGAAAAAAAAAACGGGAAAATATCTCTCAATCAAAAAAATATCCTGGATCTGCACTCAAATTCAACCAACTCTCCTCGGTCTCAATGTCTTCTAAGAAATGTCATTGAAATTCATTGAGTGCTTTTGGAGATATCTTGTAGACAGACAGAAAGATGGAAAGACGGAAAGACAGACGGAAAGGCAGATATGACCAAATACGTATACCTCTTCTCTTAACAGAGGTAATGGCCACCAGCATTTGGTATATTTGATGAGTGTAGCTTAGTCTGGTACAAGGTCACAAATCATTAACAAATTAGTTGGACGAAGTCGCTCACCCTTGCGCAATGGTAAACGCCGAAACGGGAAGAAGTATTTATGAAGGTTAGCTTAGTTTGGCACAAGACCACAGTCACCGAACGGTCGACAGGGGTTGAACTCGCCACCTAAGCTTGGCTAACTTTCTAATCATAGCTTCAAGTCAGGCGCGTAGTACATTTACTCAGCTTAGCTCAGTTTGGCACAAGGCTACAAGTATAGATTACTGAGTGATGATCGAACTGACTATTCATTAGTAATAATATGCGATATTAGCTTGTTAACCATTATTCAAGGTCGAAGTGCCCCGTTCATAGTTTGAAATATCTGGAGAATAAACTGCATGCGAAAGAATTCCCATCCCACCCTCATGATCGTTTTGACCAGCGTTATCATGCAGCAAAATCGCTGTTCGATTTCGTTGCCCATAAAATGTTATTTTATCTTTTAATGCATCATTCAGACCAGTCAATTACCCGCTATAGCTTCGCATAATAACAGTTCGTCCAGGTTCCACTAAGTCGTAATGATGAATTCTCTTTGAATCCCATCAATCAGAGAACTTTTTTCTCCAGTAAATTCCGTTTGGGTTGAGATGTTGGAGGCTATCTTGGATTTAGCTACAATTTTCTTCATTTTCGATTCTTGTGATAAATTCATTAATCGCTGAATCGAATCTAGAAACTCTCATGTCGTTGAATCTGGAAATTAGCGCGTCACTGAGTCTGGAAACTGGCACGTCATTGAGTCTGGAAATTATCATGTTATTGAATCTGGAAATTATCACGTCTAAGACTTTAACACAGAAGTCATAATTAATATAAGTGCAGATAGTGAATAACTGATTTGATGTAAGTTTTTTTTCTTATCAAAAAGTACTTTTCTTTAACAAAGGACAGGAGATAAAGATACACGATCATCTGTAGCTTATCTTATTTTTCAATTTGTCTAAATGTACTTTCTGTCCGCAATCCAGACAGACTTTCAGTTCTTTGGCATATGGCATCATAGATAATCGATTGGACGATTGAACAAAAATGAAAACATGACTTTGCGCCTTCCCACAGTAGCTTGGTGACTACTGAGCTGTAGGTTTTTTGTTGGAGTTGCTTTCTCTTAGATGGACTGCCTTACAGAGCAGAAGGGCTATATCTGCCCAACTACTTTACCCATAGTTAGGGACCAGAGATTGGATTCATGCCTTTCCCAATCACATTACTGCGAGGTAATCATAAACGATCAGTTCAACAATTCAATTTTCCATACTCTCAACAGTTGGGCCATTCCTCACCTTCATTAGTTTATTTATAATTTAACTAATGAATGAGTTAGCTCATACTTTTGTCCTTGCTAGCTGTGAAGAAAACTTTAGACGCTTTGAATAATACAATATAATACAATAGCTGGGTTAAATGGAAAAAATTCCTCAAATTCCATATATTTTAATGTAAGATGCCGCAGGGCTTATTTACTGTCTGACTATAGGATGATACTTGGTAGGGCCCTATCTTTTCCGTGTTGGCTGGTCACCTCTATATTAATGAATCCTGGTACAATCCAGGAATCTTTACAGGGGAATTCATATCTATATATATATCTATATCCGCAGTTCCCAACCTGGAGGCTGTGGACCTCTTTAGATCTGCTGTTCCAAACCTGGTAGCCACACACCTATGGGAAAGGTCTACAAATGTGTTCTAGGGAGTCTGTGAGCTTGTTGAGTGGGCACACCTTTCGATAGTGGCAACTACATATAATGATCAAAATTTGACCATGATAACTACATATACGAATGAAAATACACATTTGTTTTCTGTTTCTACCTTTGGAAAAATATATCTAAGTAATACATATAAGTTTTTTTAGTCAAACCTATAAAGGGGGACAAATAAACATCCGGCTCAAGCTGTCAATATCAAAATCAAAGTCTTAGTGCAACCCCACCCTAACCAGTCGACGGCATGATGGAATAGGTAGCTAAATCCGCCCCTGTCTTATACACGCTACTGATGTTTGCTGGGACCCCTTCAAAGTTGCGATCTTCCGCCTTCTCTGTCTTTGGTTGGATGTACCATTTTGGCCATGGAGGGTGGTGATGGGGCTTACCTTGCCACGCTGGCTCATGAGAGGGGAGAATTTCTTTACAGTTATTTCTGGTCTTCAACAAATTTATAAAACATTTGTCAAAACATTCTTATAAAAACTGAAGTAATGACCAATAATGTCACCAATATATAATCTGATTAATGCTATAAATAACTAAAATGCATTGAATATTTTCATAGCTGGGAATATAAATCCAGTTGAGCTGTCTGACCTACAGGGCAACACTTCAGGATATTTCTGGTTGACTTCAAATCTGACTTGACTTTTCATTTTGAAAAGTCAGTGACGATAACATTCATTTGCTTGGCATAAATATATCCACTTATAAACAAATCAAATATCACTGCTATAAACTATTATTGGGGACACATACAATTCTACAAGACCTTCATAACTTGCACAACAGTGTATGGTGCCTTGTATCTGGGTGTGCTGTGTGTTACGGATGCACAAAAACACAAAAATATTTTAGTATCTCTAAGAAGCAATGGACAGTCGGAGCTTTTTTTGCACAATGTAGAGAAGGTAGTCTCGATCATAGAAATTAGAAAACTAATGGGAAATAGAATTTGGATTAGATACTGTTCTCAGCTGATAATGGTATCTAATTGAAATTTTGTTTTTCTTACAGTAATTCTCTCATTTCTTTTTACTTGTTTGCCATTTGTAATATTGAATGAGCGAGGGTGTAAAACTTCACAATTTATGATCAGGACCACCTTCTCCGCATTGGATCAAAAAGGCTTTTACTGTCTGTTGCTTCTTATAAACATTAAAATATTTTTGCTCTTTTGTGCATCTATAGCACAAGCATACCCAAGATACAAAGCACTATACACTACTGGTCTTGCATGAAAATCAGGAAAAGAGCCATTATCAATGATCATGAGTTGATCTAAGTGTTACTGACAGAATAGGATTATTGTAAGAATAATGTTTTTAGTATAAAAATACATTGAAATAAGATCCTATTTGCAGACCTGCCAAGTCTGCCACATTTTGCAGTTTAAAACCAGTGTTGCCAATTTAGTGCTTTTTGTGCTAAATTTAGTGAGTTTCTTGTTTTGGCAGTGTGAAAAAGTGCTAAATTAGTGCAGATATGCTTGAACATTTCGGCCATTTGATGCTTGTTTTTTAATCATTTCTTTTTGGTTTGTTATGGACATTTTTGGCATTTTTTGGCTATTTTAAAGCATTTTTCACCCGTGCACTAGTACAAGTTAAAGGAGGTATTTTATTGGAAATCTCCTTCCTGAGAAATTTTAAACCTAGGCAGGTATGTGTAATGTAAACACATTGTTGATGATTTTACAAAAGGTAAGCATTGAAAATAATTTTGAGATAGAGATGCATTGAAAGATATTTTCCAATAGAAATGCTTTGAAATCAGGAAGAAAGGTTCATGTAAAGGGTTGAAAAGAATACAACTATTACTGACAGAATGAGATTGTGTATATAATGTAAATGCATTGCTAATGATTTTATAGGTAAATGTTGGAAATAATTTTGATATAAAAATGCATAGTAAATCATTTTACAAGAGAAATGCATTGAATTGGGGAAGAAAGAGATTTTCAACGGTCAGGAATTAATATGAGCATTACTGACAGAAAAAGATTCATTTTCAGAATTGTTCATACTATTGAACTTGTTACTTTTATTGATTTTTTGTTGCTGTTACCACAGGGGTATTGGTTTCTGCCAACTCATTCTATGGTCTTCTCCAAGTGCACTGTCTGTGAGGAATAGAAATGTCTCTTCTTTCACTAAATTCAATAATACTATCACCCACAAAATTAAAGAGAAGAAAAAGTGATGAAGAAACAGTATCATTTGTCCAAGTCACAGAAATGTATGATGGGAAAAACAGAAAACATCCTATCATATCATCACCTTCAAAATGAAATACAAATACTAGAAATGATGTTGGAACAATTCCTATGAAGATAATGTGATGAACAGATTGCATGAGCAACCCCTGAGGGGAGGTGAGGCCGGAGCCCCCACCCCTGGATCAGGCCTTGTCATAGAGGGCGAGGGGGTTTCAAAGTTGGATAATGGTGCAGTACACTTGTTTTACGTAAGCTCAACCTAATATTCCTGTAAAAACGATTGTATCATTATTTGCTGGTAACAGGGTAGCTACTAAGATATAGTCCAGAAGTACCCCCCCCCTTCCGGGAAATATATCCTTTTGTGCCCCTACGGGAAAGTGGCAGCGGATGCCCATGACAGGTGGTAAAATTGGATACTTTCCGAGAAGTATCAAAAGTTTCACAGAAATTCATTCATCAAAGAAAACAATTTCTCTCACATCTGTATAAACATTAAGATGATTTTTGATGATTTCTCCAACTCACCGACGATAAACAGATAATTTCAATTCAAGGTGTTTGGGAAGTAGATCTAGGAAGTACGAATAGAAAACTCTTTTCATAAAAAACGTTAACAGAAAAAATGATAGCCTTTCTTATTCAAATAACTACATTCTCAAATTCAAAAGCATAATTTAAGAACACAACAGTCCTATTTTGTCAGTCAGTAATGCTTGGATTAATTCTCAACCACTGACAATCCTTTTTTTCCTGATTTTCAATGCTTTTATATAGCAAAATCCATCTCAATGAATTCACGTTAGTCATACAATAGCCCTATTATGTCAGTAATAATTGTCTAGTTACAATAAAAATTCTTCATTTTTTATACATTTTTGACTTGTGTAAGAATGTACAGTTTTGTACACGGTGAAATTTGAACAAGCAAAAGTATAAACATAAAGATGTTATTATGTAAAATTTTGTTCAAACTTTTGTCCTAATCTTAATTCATTTCTTGAACATGATGTTTTGGCCATTGTACCCTACACCTGTCTTCAAGTGATGAATGGGTATATTTTTGAACATTGAGATGGGGGCAGGACCTGTGTTCGCTGTTGCCAGGAATGTGCACGTTCCACTGTCTAATTTCAGGTGTGGTTAATTTTTGATTCCAGACACTGTTGTTGGTCATGATTGATATAAAAAATCTATTGTTGTCTGGAGTTGGTGCTATTGAGGCAGGGGCTTTTTTAGAGGTGAAAAATCATCTTAGTTGGACATATTAACTTCGTAACGACCACCATTTTGATTTGATAACGTTCCAGGGGATCTTCGATTCATCTCCTGGAGATGGCTGTCAGGTACAATGGCCAAAACGTTATGTTCAAGAAATGAACCAAGATTAGAACAAAAGTCTGAACAAAAAAAGCTTACATAATGATATTCCCTCATCTAAAAATTCAGATAGAAATTATGAAGATGTTAGACAACAAAATCATAGATGTTTAGTCCATGTAATTGACTTACATGGACTGAATTCGAATAATAAACTAATATAGATTTTTACCATGATTTGCAGAATCTTCCAAATTACTATTACAGCCATGCTTGGACTATCTAAAAGCTGTGTAAAATATGGACTCTTGCTTAATTCATTTTGACCATCCATAGGATAAGGCCCTCCTATATGAAGGTTAAAGAAAACATATCTTTCTGCCATAAACAAGATACTTACCGTAATCATTCCTCACATTCAGAGTCGTGATGTCCATCGGTTGTCTGTAATTCTCACAGCATGACCAGCTCATTGCCATTTGAGTTTTCTAATAGATTCTATGATATCTCGGACCCCCGTTTTCTTCCTGATATATTGTGTTGTATTGTGATCTCTCCATGTGAGGTTGGACATGAGTCTCTCATGTGCAAACTTCATACTTCTCAGTTTGCGGGTCTGTCTCTTGCCTAGGTTCCATGTTGCAGCTCCATACAAAGAAGTTTTGAGGAGGGTCAACCCTCTCTCAAACAAGCGTCATGAGACAATTGTTCTCACTATGGATACAAAGAACATTTGAATACGTTTTGACATTACTGGTACTTTTATGGAGCACATCAAACACTTTTTTTTCAATGAAGCTATAAAAAGATGTGTTGGTTATTAGAGGCCAAAATGGCAGTTTTAAATTCTCTCCTGAATTCTGTAGTGTAAAACCACTAATCTCATATTATTTTTCGATGAAGGTTATCTTTTTTGATGACACCTTGTTTCAATATGTAGTGATAATAAATATGCACAAAACTTTCAAAATCTTTCGAGAACCATGATTATTTGGCAATAAAATCAATAAAGTATTAGTTTGTCCAACATATGAACACATTATCATTCATTTTCTTTTGAATAATAAAATCTATCCTTAAATACATGTGAAGTGCCTCGACCATTTTAGTGCCTTGCTCACTGATCTGAGAGATCAAAAGGTTGAAAATCACTGAATTGGATGTTTTCAAATACCTTGAAATGATTCTGAAGCTTACGTTGGCATAAGCACTCAGTGCACAATTTCTTTTGGCAGCATGCCATGTTGGCAATGATCAATTGAAAAATTAGAAAAAGGGGTGGTTACTTCTCTTGCATTTTGTTCAGCTAAAAAAGACTGGATTTAAAAAAAGCACAAGCTTGTATACTGCTGGTCACAAACTAAGCTGTCAGTTTAGCATAAACATATTGCAAATTGAAATACCCCATTACCCCTCCTCCAGGTTTTTTAAAAAATTTTCAGCCTTCAAGCTCCATTGGTGTAGCCTGTATGCGTGATATATACATAACGAGTCAGTCAGGTCAAGTTGAAAACTGAAGAAACCTATGTTTTGGTGACACTTTGGTTGACTATTCTTAGTCAAAATTGATGTACTTGGATACTGTAGAATGTATTTTCTTGTTCTGTTTCATTTTTCCAACATTAAGCCTGCATTTTCTACAATCAGAAAATAAAACAAGTTCAGAATTACTTGATTTGTGCTGATATAAAAAATGCTCTATAGTGATCCAAAATAAAAACTTGGATCCAAAAGCCCTGGCCTAATTACCCTTAACCAGTTTGGTAACTTTGCCTTCATGTTTCCAGATTTTGATATTGATTCAGGTGTTTTCATGTAACAAATTTCAGCTGAGAAGATAACAAACTAATGAGATGCAAATGCTTGTCATATTATGATTGAAAATGTTATCAATCCTATGAAGCAAGAGAATAACTTGGGACTAACAGTGACCCCTGGTGTTGTCCCTTGATGCTAAACATCACGAGACTGGCTTCTGGGTCAAACTCCACTCCAACATCCATTCTGACTGAAGATGATTACTGTAACTTTTATATTGTACTCTTCAGCATCAAACATGTAAACAGCAAATTTTCCCTTGTGAACTGCCACAAATATTTTCTCTCTAAAACAGATGGCTGGCCCAAGTCAAAATGCATCAAACTATGCTGAAAAAATGATAACATTTTTTAGATGTAACTCCTATTTCTTGAGTTTTTATCTTCATCTCTCAATAGTCATTTTCATCAAGATATAAGATGAAAAGTTATGAAAATATAAATTTCTTTGTAAAAATTTATCTATTTATTTAAATGAAATAAGCCCATGCATATCAGTATGATGAATTTTTGTTAATGTCTAGTCTTGACAGTTTAGCCAGCTGGTAATCTGAGTTTTGAGTTCACAATAAGACCCTGTTCATTTAAATGCCTTTTTCTGCATTTGGCTCATTAAACCCCCAGTTATCTGACACTTCCTGACCAATGTGAGGTTGCATAATGAAGGGTACATTTATCTCTTGAACCACTTTTTTTGGGATTAAAAAGCTGGGGGTCTTATATACTGTCAAATCAATGAATAACTTACTTCTCTTGCCTTTTGTATGATCACTAAAAAGTCTGAATTCTCGAAAAAATACTGTGAATGCAGTCTCACACAGACTAATGGACTAATTTAGCTGAAACTTACATTATCAGTTGAATCCTCCATTTTTTTATGAATTTTGAAAAGTAAAAATTTTTTTTTTCTAGACATAAGGAATAAATGTTTAAATTCTAAGCCCTTTGGCTCCATCGATATGGCATGTACACTTGACAGATAGATAGATAGATAGATAGATAGATAGAACCATTTAAAAACTGAAGAAACCTTTGATGAGAATTTTGGTTAATGGTTTCAAACAAATACTACATTTCTATTGTCAGTTCTATGGTATCTATACAATTTGAACTATATTCTTCACTTAACAATGCTGGACAGGATGAACAGGTATACTGGAGGAAAAAGCTTGTGAACCCTTGCGCTAAACCATTGTCAAGGAAAATTTCCGGATAAAAAAAACATTCCTGGGTAAAACAATACTTTTCCAAGCTTATCTGATAAGTGCTCAGGGTTCTTTTTCATGTGAAAAATCAACAAAATTTATAAATCATTTTTATTGCCATGTATTGTTGAGGCTTCTGAGGATGATCCAGATTTTCTTCCATTTTTATTACAGAAATAAACCATTGACTCATCAAGGGAAGTTAATGACAAACTCAGCCCTGCCTGGATCATGGCCGGAGAAAAAGAACAGTGGAACTATGAAAGAAACAGCTGTTAGGAGCAGGTCTTTAGAGTGAGAGAAATATCCATAGCTAAACAGTTCAGTGGAATCTCTGGATTGCAATTGCCCAAATACATACTTGTTCAGATAAACTATTTTTATTTTTTATCATGTGAAAAAATCACATTGAAATGATTGGTCATATCAGTTATGTGAAACTTGATATATCATAATTTTTGTAATAATACATGTACACACACACACACACACACACACACACACACATATATATATATATATATATATGTACCCACACCCATTCACAATTTATCATATATGCGTATATATATGATTATAAATTGCGCTATATTATCTAGAAACTTATTTGAAATGATCTTCCGTCATTACACGATTAATGTATCACTAGGCATGGACAATGTGAATAAAATAAACAATTAAAGAAAATGAGGCCACTGCAGGAATCAAACCCGCGACCAATAGGTCAGCCGCTTCAACTAGCAATGCTCTTACCATTGAGCTAAACAGCCGCCGGTAATGCAAACGCCCAAATAACTGTTTTCACCCCAAACTCTCATCATGTCTCAGCATTGTTTTTTGAAAATTTCTGACTCTTAGTGATCACTGACCAACAAAAGGTGAGAGAAGTAATTTATTCATTGATTACTACTTTTTGATTTATCACCCCCAACTCGGCATGCTATCAAAAGACATTGGTAACATGACAGTTCCTATTTAGTGACGAACCTGTATTTTGAGGATTTAACTCAGGAGGTCAGTCATTACATGAATACTACTTTTGAGAACCTGAAATTTTTGCTTTAACCAAATTAAAAGCGTAACATGTGAAAATATATCAGTCCGAGTCACCATAATAAATATTATGCAGGTCTGGTTAATCTGTCAATAGAAACCATGATGTGACCAATGTCTTTTGGTGGCATGACGTATTGGGGGTTATCCATTAAAAAAGGGGTTTATCAATGAATAAGTTCCTCTGCTTTTTGTTGGATCACTAAGAGCACTGAAAAAAAAAAGAAGTGTGAATGCAGTCACCCACAAACTAAGTGACAAATTTATCATTAACTTACATAGCAAATTGCACCACCACTAAAAACCTATTTGGGAGAGGATTTTGGTAAGAACAAAAAACACATTTTTTCTAGATATATCATTCTTGCTCTATCATTGTAGCCTGTACACATATTTAGATAGCCAGCCAACCAGCCAGCCAGACCCACTTTAAAACTGAAGAAAATGGAAGGAACCTATGTTAACAGTTTTGATGTTGGTTTTTGTTAACCATTTCCAACACTAGTTTTTGAATGTTCTTACCAATCACATTCCATATGCTTACTCATTGAAATTAATATGTCATGTTTAACTAGTAGATACTAATTGTTTACATAACTGGTAGGCATTTCTTCTGATAAGTTTTTTTTAATAAATTCACAGCAACTTCAACATAATGTTGTACAATGTCTTTGAGACAGAACAAATTAAACATAATAACCCATGTACGCCTGAAGTCAGATTATTCAACAGATTTTGGTGTAATTAGAGATATGGAGAAAATGAAAGTATATTAGTATGGTGATGCAAATTTATTAGTTAAAAAAACTGAAAGCATGTTTTTATCATCTTGAGAGTGTCCATATGTAATCTGATCCTCTTTCTTTCGTAAGTTTATTTTCTATTGCAATTTTAAAGGGTGGACTATATATATTCTTACAGGCCTACAAAGGTTAACTTTTTTGACTACTTCTTCTTTATGTTATTGTTGTAGTTGGAATACACTTTGATGGTTGATGTAGACAGCATTCCAAGAGTTCAAAGAGTTTTTTGGACGATTGAACTCTTTCTTGTTGTTGAAACAGCGTTTCAGCCAATCCATTCTATGACCTTGTTAACAACACCAACAACAAGGAGTCCAATTGTCTGTTTGAATGGTAATGACCTTTCTCAAAACTATAGACAGTATCGTTCAAAGAGTTTTCCGATTGATTGAACTCCTATGGATATTACACCTGAGGAATGCCATTGTCCGAAATGTCATGTTTATATTATAAACAACAAGAAGTTCAATCATCTGAAGAGACTCTTTGAATGGTAGACATTTTTTTGACAATTCTATTTTGTCTTAGCTTTCTTGGATGAAGTTGCATGTCTTGGTTTGGTTGTTATGATGTATTTTGATAAGTTTGTCATGACTTCAAAGCAACTTCAACAACAATGAGGAACATCAGGGATGAACGAAGTGAACCCGCACAGGGGTCCCAAGGCACAGTAAGCCCCAATTGGTAATTTTTTTAAAATATGGCCTATTTTGGGGTCATTGTATGATGATATACCCTATCCTGAAATTGAGAAGTAAGTATATGCTGTACCCCTGTGTATGCCTCTATATCCAACAGTTTCGTAAGAGCTTGGATTTTGCTATTATTCTTTAGAAAATATCTCCAAAAAAAAAGATCTTCTATTTCCTCAATATCCCCTTGAGGACTTAAAGGAGAATCACAGTATTTTTGCTAAAAATAAGGGGTCTGGCTTTTAAGTACTGGAAAATAATGTGCCTTAATTCAGATGTTGTTTGGTTATTCTTGAAAAAATATCTCTACCAAAGAGGAGCTTCTATAACCTCACATCATCTTCGGAACTATTCTTTAATGGGGAATTACATTTGCCAAAAATTAAGGATTTGGCTCTTGTACCAAAACTAATTCTTTGATTTTTAGAAATCTAACAAATATTGAACTCAATTAAAATTCATAAGTATAATCAAACTAAAACTATAAATTTAACATTCAATGTGCATACAGTTGGACAGAAAAAAAGCAACAAACCGTATTCAGTAGCAGCTCACTATCTACAAAGTATGGTAGACAAGATGTGTGAGCAAGGAAACTTTGTTGTCAGTGGTTTAACTTGTGGCATGGACTAATAGGAGTTGAAAGATTGACTTGTAAAGAAACATTACTTAGGATTTAAAGTAGACAAGGCTTCCTTGGCAACAAAGACAAGCTGGTTTATCTATACATGGAATATATCAAAAGTGAAAATGCTGTTAGATATATATACAATAAATTTGAGTTGTCAAAGTCCGTATAACAAGAGTTCCATTGAATTGGTTGATAGTACACAGTATTGGATTAACTACGTTCTGAATGTAGCCATAGGCCATGCACAAAATGCTCGCAAGCTATTAATTTTGATTCAGTGATACTGCACTTGTTCTATTACTATATCACTATACTGCCTTCAACTTTTATGTATGTTCAATGTGAGCAATTTTAACCACTGATCACCCTTAACTAAGGTTATTATTTTAAAACAGTAATTAATGGAAGTGCAGTATCTATATTATATACATAAAGGTAACGTAAAGAAAAATCGAAAGTATTCTTAACTCAAGTCATAGTCGTAACCTGATCAATCTGCAGTTAAAGTAATATTATTACTGATGAGTCAGATATATTTGTCATATTATCTAACTGAATAGCAAATGAAAAGATTTAATGACTCTACTATGCGAGTAAAAAATGGGTGTGTTTTGATATTTATATGTATTTTCTTAATTTGACCCACTTTATAACATATGCTACAGGCCCTGCTCTTGCTTAATCCAGCTCTGGCACATTATGTTTTAGAAAAAATAAATATTTTTCTTAAAGGAGTATAGCATCAATGTAATGGAAATGAATTTACAAGAAATATTCTTTGGATTCATCAAGAAGTTGAATTGTCCTTTCTGAGTGAAATGTTATTTGGTGTATACAACAAGTGAATATAGAATGTCCAATGACTTTGCATATTGTAAATGTGTATCAAAGTGGGTCTGAAGTGTGATTTTGAGCAGTATAGTTTCTTGTGGAAATCTGTATGGATATCACTGAATGAACTTTTTGAATGCCTTACATCAAGATAATGCTCCAGAGAAGGAACAGAAGAGAATAACCATGGAATGAATGTTCACCTAAATGAACAAATATGTAGAAAATCGTCTTTCAACACTGTAGAATACTTATATTTACTTTTAGATTATACTGTGCAATGCAATTTTAGTTCCTGGGTGATGAATGTTATTTTCTAATTGCTTATGTATAAAATGCCATCATGGACATGTTTCCACTAACCACTAATTATCATAACTAACTTTTCGTTGGTGGATTAGTGTTTCCTTTAACTTTGAAAACCATTGGCAGACCAATTAGCTTCTGCTAAGTTGAATAACGCTAATTTGGATTTGACTACCATTTTTTCATGATAAAGTAAATAAAGTTTTACTGTCAGAAACGTCTGTAAGCCCTAAAATTATATGGCTTGTTCCAGTTGTCCAGGCTGCCAAAAAATAATTTGTGGTGGCTTGATATTTTTGGATGTTTTGTAGAGCCAAACTATTTTTAATCTCATATGTGAACAAATCCCAATATCATGTTTGATGAAAGTTAGAAAAAATATCTGTTTATATTCTGTATTATTTCCTATCATCTGAGAATTTGTTTTAGTATTATTTATTATTTTACAAATATTTCTCTGCATAAAATGTAGCTATACATATTATGCACTCAGCCGATTGGACCTGAAGGGAAGAAATGAGTCATTTGGTAACTCTGTCTATCCACCTCTGATGTGCCAGCAACGGCAGGATCATGTAAAAATGTTTGCAAGTTTTGTAAAAATATTTCAAGTTTTGCATGTAAATAAAGAAGAAATTTTAAAAATATTTTCAAGTTCACTTAAAATATTTTGAGGGTTTGGACAAATAGGAAAACGCCTACACATATTTGTGTCATATTCTTGCAGGAGTATTTATTCTTTATGGCCAGTGGGAGCAACATATTAAGTAACTTCACTCCATCAGTGCCAGATGGTGATTAACAAGCCAGAGTTAATGCATTAGATCATCAAAGTTATTTTTCATGTGTATTTTTATTTCTTAGTATTTTTTAATTGTTCAATACTTTTTGTACTGTAAATAAACTGTATGCTGAATGTAAATTTATGTTCAATTTCATTTGTTCATTATTTATGTACACCTTGTTCATCATTTGATCTTGGTATGCAATACCTTTTAGGAAAGCTCAATGTCTAATCCGCAACATAAAAAATTTCAACTCTCTAGATCTCTTCACAAGGGTTTTTATAATCAAAAAACTAAACCAAAAGCTTAATTCATATAATAAAAGTTATCGGTTATCAGCTTAATTTTTAGCAGTTTATCGGTTTACAGTTATTGAACTTAACTCTTTGAGTTAGCTGATAGGCAATTACCGAGGTAAACTTTTCGGTTGGTTGAGCCCACCACCGGTAAAAAGTACAGAAAGTGGCTTCTGTTTCCTTCTAACTTTGCTTTTGTAACCAAGACAGTGATATTTTGAAATTCACCTATTTCCAATTGTATGACATGTAAATTTGCATATCTTTATTCACATTTGGAAAATCACATTCTTTTCAGAAAAAAACAGCAATATATGAATCTAAATTAACATATATGTATACTAATGTTGAACAAATGTGAATTCAAAATATTTTGAATCAAGCAGTTTTCGAGATTTACAATTGTATAGTAATTCATTTCCATGAGCCAGATCCAAAATATAATATCCCCTCATGCCCTAATTATATGTGTCTTTAAACCAGAATTCAAAGTTCAGTATATCGTGGTGGAAGTACACATGTTGCTCCTCTGAATTTGCTCAAATGTTCTTCCCGAGCTTATCAAGATGAGTGTTAAGGATACTGACTTTGAAGGAGAGTCTGCAGCTCATTTCACATTAGTTCATCTTAAACATCTCAACCAGCTCCCAATACTTTCTGGCTCTGGAAGCCTGAGCCACTGAGACAAAGCTGCACCAAGTTCTTTTCTCCTTCCTTGTGAGCTTCTTGGGGAATTCCTTGCATTCCAAGACCTTCTTTATCAGGGGCCCAAGGAGAACTCTGGCTTTGACTTTTGCCTCTGAGAGTACTCTGCTAAGATGAGCAAGGCCTCCAAGGCATATTTCGGGATGCCAATCAGGGATCAAGATAAATTTTTAGCACTTCCTTTCACCTGTAATACAACAGCAAAACAACCTTGCTAGGCACCTTGAAGTATGATGAGTGCAGCTAGGAGGTCATTGAAGACTTCAAAATGGTAGCATTATCCTGCTATCTTTGTCTTTGGAACAGCAGGGACACCTTGGAGCACTACCAAAGACAGGATAGACCATAGTTACCTGAATTCTATGTGAGGATGAGAAATGGGAGGTACTGGTTTATCTCCAAAAGGTATTGATGCCACTACTCTAAAATAAGGAGTTTACAGCTTTCAAGTACTTTAGCAAAGCTGTCCAAGACAAAATAGGTAAATCATAAAATATCAATGTTCTTATCACAAAAGTAAAGTTTCCTGGGAATGATTGCCATATTCTTTACTTTTTAGACATGATAAATCAGGAAATAACTCCTATCACCTGGGAACAGGAAAAAAAGTAAAGAAAAGTTGCATGAAATTATAAATTTTGAATTGACCATTTTAAATGACTTAAAGTAGCTGGATATTTAGAAAACAGTAACTGGAAACTACAACCAGGTGAATATAATCCAAAAACTCATACAAAGGCTTCTTGAAGTATAAATATACAATGTATCGATGAGATATTAACATTTGCAAATAAAATTTTGAATTCTTTGGTAAGCCCTCCAGCCATCCGTCACGACATATCTTGTTCTATAAAACATTATATTTATCTGAAGGATTGAAATAAAAGCAAAAAAAAGTTGAAAAACAATTTTTTTCTATTTTTATCATAGTGATATTATCTGATCTATACATTGTATAATTATACTTTTTCGAGCCTTTGTATGAGTCTTTAGAGCACATAGCTATACAGTTACCTGGAAATTGATTCTAACCACTTCAAGTGATTCAAAATAGCTGTTCTCCTTAAATTCAGCCACTATTAGCTTTTCAGACTGTTTGTTCAAGAAACTGTGTCTATCCAAAGATAGAGCCAATATTTTTATGCAGGGACTCCTTCAGATATGAAAGTTATTTCAAGAGTTTTTGTAGTCTGAAAGGATTGATAAAGGCTGGATAGGAAGAGAAAGTTAATGTACTTGTATAACAGACTTCTAAGAAACAATTTCTTTACTTTGATGTGTCACTGCAGGCATGTATCTGAACTTGGTCATATTTATTTAGGTGCATTTACAAAAATATTTTCTATTTTGTTTTATTATTTATTAGAAACTGTCAACCATCCACTCCGATGGTATAATGGTTAGCACATCTGCCTCGCATATAAAAAGATCCTGGTTTGATTCTCAGTATGAGTCAAAAGAGTGGAAAACTCTGCACTCAGCAGCTAACTGAGTACACCCCAAGCTGTGAGATTGGGGCGCAATAAATTGAGAGTGCCCTCCCCTATTCGAAAGAATAGTAGTGAATGACAGAGGATTTAAGGTTACCCTGGCTGTGGTCGGCCAATGTATGTATGTGTGTCAATCAAAAATGTCAGCATATATTTCTTCAGATTTCAAGATGGTTGCCTGGGTATGTATGTATCATGTGTCCAGGCAGCACTAATGGAGCTAGAGGGCTGAAAGTTTCAACATTTTTTTCCCTATTTGAAAATTCCCCTCTGTAATTGGATTTAGTTGGAGGTGCAATTTGAAAAGAAAATCTTTGCTAAACTGATACCTTAGTTTAGCATCCATGCTTGTTTTTTTTAAAATTCAGACAATTTTAGTGATCACTGCCCAACAAAATATAAGATAGGTGTCTCATTCATTGACCACCGGACATACTGGCAGAAGACATAGGTCATCTGACGGTTTTCAATGAGTGACTAATCAAGACTGTTTCAAATTTTTTTATGATAATAAAAGTTAAATGTGTCTTAGTATATCTAGTTTGTATACCTTTGTTTTCTTTTTCTTGTTTTAGACATGATTTTATTCTAACAGTAATTCTTATTGAATTGATATGCACAAAATTGTAATCATTAGAATTTCCCTCTTTCTGCTATTGTGTAGTTATCCAGCCAGTTTAGTTGGTATATTTTACAAAAGCACATTTCGAAATGTAATATTGAAAATCATTGTGCTCTTTGTAGATTTTTGACCTCAGAAGTTTATACTTACAAAGCTTTTGAGAGTTGTTCAGAATATTGATCTCATTTCATCTTCATGTTACTACAACATTTCAGCTGATCCATTCTACAGCCTTTCTCAGGTGTTGAAAGATACCTTCTGCAATATTGTGAAGAGTAATTACCATTCCAAGAGTTTTTTGGACAATCAATCTCATTCTTTGTGTTGCTTACATTATTATCACAACATTTCAGTCAAACTGTTCAATGACCTTCTTTAGGTGTACAATCTGTAAAGATACATATATACCATGTTTAAATGCAGTTGTTAGCACTAAAATACAATGGTGATTATCATCCTTTCGAAGTGTTCATCTAACTATTGATTTTATACTTTCCATCAGATTGTCCCACATGAAATGGTTGTTTTTTGGGCGTATGTTTTTATGATTGCAATTTCAACAAATTCTGAAGCAGAAAATGTAGTTATGCATATTCAACTGATTATACAACATTAGCTTTCTCTTGAATTTTCAACTTATGATTCATCATATCAGTTTCAATAAGATCATCCCCAACTCTTGAAGATGCTGTATTCAAAGGAAATCAAACTATTATTTTGATATAAGTTCAAACTCGGTAAAAATGCTGCTCAAGCTCTCAAAAACATCAATTTCATATTTGGAAACTCAATCATTCTGCCCACAAATTGATGAAATGCATTGGTCATATTTCTGGGGCTTCAACCTTGAAAATTTGCATAAGTACGCCACTAGGCATCATCTAAAAACTTTTCTTTTTGATTTTTTTGAAAATGTGCTTTTTGGGGTCTCTATGGTCATTTTGGACCAACAATGCCCAAATCTTGTGCTGGTATTTTTTTATAGATAACATTAGATAAAAGATCTATTTTTTAGATAATTTTAGATAATTTTTTAGATAATTAATTCTGTTTCATGCACAGTCTATGGTGATTCATTTATGTGAGGTACTGATATTTTTATTATATATCTGTAATCACGAGATTAAAAGAATGTTTTGACATATCTGTTTTATAAATCTTGTCCATAATATTATAGGTTATTTAAAGCACTGGTGTGCCAACAGGTCAAGTGACACCATCAGAGGAGTGACACCATGATGTTTTGGCAGTGCGAAAATTCAATGTTTTCTGACATTTTTCCCGTGATTTCAGCCAATCTTTGGCTATCTTCAAGCCATTTTAGATGAATCTAACCAAGTTGTCTTCATTTTCTAGTGTGTTTTGGCATTTTTTGACATTTTTTTTTCGGATAGATTTAGCGCAAAATTTTTTTTGAATAAGCAACGGTGGAGGTGACATCCTGAGTTACTGCCCTAGGTTACACTAATCCTAGGGATGCCACTGATATAAAGACCTATTATAGAACGCTTTGTTTTCAACACTTCGCCAGATCTGTTTACTCCAATTTTGATGAAGTTTTAATTTATCTAATCTATTTTAATAAAATGTTTCTTTCTCCGTTTCCTAATGACTGACAATCTCCTTCCCCCTGATTTTCAATACATTTCGGTAGTAAAACCATTTTCAATACATTTCCATTGTAAAACCATTTACTATGCATTTTCTATGGTGAATCCATTTACAATGCAATTTTATAGTAAAGTCATTTTCAATTCTTTTCTGCAGTAAAATCAGTTACAATGCATTTACATTATGGATATAATCATTTTGTCAGTAATACTTGAATTAATCCCTGACCATGGGTTTTCAACAATTCTTTACTTCCTGATTTTCAATACATTTCTATAGTAAAACCATTAGCAATGCAAATACATGATACATATAACAGTCCTTTTATATCAGACACACTTGTTTTAATTCCTGGCCACTGACAATCCTTTTCTTCTTGATTTTAGATGCATTTCTATGGTAAAATAATCAGCTGTGCATTTACATTATACATACAAAAGCCGTATTCTGTCAGTAATGTTAGCATTAATTCTCTTTCTTACAACATACAAGGGCTGCAGACCAATATTTTGGGGGGAGGGGGGTGATTAAAATTGGCACTCAACATTATGTAATGACATTTAAAAAGCTAGTTTGTTCTTTAAGGCACATCATTCATTATGATCATCAAAATTCTAGGGGTAGCTTAGCCCCTCAGTTAAAATTGAGGAGAAGTTATAGCTCTCCTAGCTCCCAGTGGTCTGTGGCCATTGACAAGACTGAAATTAATTTTCCATTTTGATGAGACAAGTTTCAGGTTTGAAAAAGAATTTGGTGTTTAATCATCAAATTTTTCCCCTATCACCAGAAATTAAATTAATTTGAATTGCACAGAATAAAAAAAAAATTATTTTAATCGAAACTTTGTTTATACTAGATGAATCGCATTAACTTTTAATCCGTACTAAATTGAATTTTGTATCATTTGAAATTGTACTAATTAAAACCTGCTTGTATTTGTCAACAATACTGATGCCCATCATCATCATCATCAGCAGCAGCTTTTTAATGTCAGTTGTTGGACATAGACCTTCTCCAAAATTCGCCAGATCTCTCTATCACGGGCATCACAGGGCCAATACTTTCTAAACTCATCTAGTTTGACATACCATCTTATTTTTTGTCAGCCACAGTTTTGCATAAGATCTCTGGGGATACACCTTGTGAGTAAGGATATCAAGCAGTTATCTTACCTGCTTGCAACATGATCAGCCCATTGCCATTTGAGTTTTCTAATGGATTCCATGATATTTTTGACTCCTGTTGAAGGTTAAGCTTGCTCTATGGAAAGTTTGCCAACCTAAAGTGATTTTTCACCTCATTTCTTCTTTTTCATTGAGATTTGTCCTGGGTAGATGTATTTTTCTACTTTCTTCAGCTCTGTGTTTTCGATTTTAATCATTGTGTCTTTGTTCTCAACATGTTCACAGCACATGACATTTGTTTTACTGAAGTTTATTTGAAGAACAACTTTCTTCATTCAGTTCGTCTAGGATTATTTGGAGATCATGAAGGTTTCTCAGTAAAAAGGACAATGTTGCATTTGCTGCCTATTCTGATTCCATTATATAGCATCAATTCAAATATGGTAAAAAGAAATTCATTAAAAACATTTGCTCAATTTTGTGCCTAATAATTCAAAAGGTCAAAAAATCAATTAAAATTAATATCAGCTCATAACTGGAGGGTAACCAGCAACACAGGTATTTGCTCAGAGTGCCAAGTATTAGGAGTGCCTGTCATCTGTCTAAGAGAGAAGACTTTCCAAATACAAATGGAAATTTGATAAATAGAACAGAATAAAAATAGTCTAGATGAAAAATTCTTAAATGTGAAGTCGGATTTTTCTGGAAAATCTGACAGTTGAACACATGTTGTTGTGGTGAAACTACAATAAACAATTGGCAAAGGAAATTCTCATGACTTTTTATTCCTATACATCTAATTTTATCGCAGTAAGACATAAATTAATACATAAGATAATACTATTCTTCGCAGGGCGTGGAAGTTCAGCTCGCCAGTGGCCCCTGGAGCCCTAAGGCCAGCCCTGATGTTAATATTAACTATAACTGCTTACTTGCTATAAACGATACTTATTTTCTTTTCATGTGACATGCAAATGCTCAGGTTTGTAGACTTTTTACAACTTGAGCTATTTTAATTACTATATTTCCCACGCATTGAGGATATTTTTTTTCTGAAATAAGACTTGAAAATTCATCCTGTGTTCTACATACCTAAGGTTACTATTTTGAAATTTTTTTTAGAAAATTCTTTTCATTAATCACCAGTACTACAACAAACCGGTTTCAACACTGTTGCTGCATTAAGATTATTCATGTGTTCTGAAATTTATATGTATCTATGTGTCCAGACTTTGCCCAGCCCTAACCGTTCATTGTAAAAACTTGAAATTTTCCACACACACTCCCCTCAATAAGTAGGGAAAAAGAGATTTTAAAAAAAAATTCATTTTTTTTCAGTTTTTTTTTGTTGGGAGGAGGGCGTGAATTACAATGTAATTTCTTTGGTCCCTTAGTTTTTGTCCTGCAGCATTCTCGCTGGTTTTTTGAAAATTTGGACTTTTTAGTGATGCAACAAAAGGCGAGAGAAGTAACTTATTCATTGATCACCCTTTTTTCCAATTGTTAGAATTTTCAATTCATTGAATACTTAGGTATATTTGCTTTTCTAATTTTTCTTTCTCATTTTAATGAGTGCTTTCTAATTTTTTTATCCTATTAATAAATACAAGCTGGACCTGTGGAAATTCCACCAGTGTTAATAACTAAGATATCATCATTTCTCTCTCTCTATCACACACACACACACACACACACACATACACACACATACACACATACACGCATATATATATACATATATTTTTAAAAATTAGTTTTTTTAGTTGTCTGTTCCTGTGGTCTACTACAACTATAATTTTTAGGTTTCATACTTGTGAGGGAGGAATAATGAATGAATGATAGTTCTGTTGAAGGTTGAATCCCTTTTGCTCCCACTCAAGCATAAGCATCCACTTCCATTCTTACTCTTATTCATTATACTTCAAAGGTAGATTAGGATGTAGCAAGTTATAGTGAAGGTTAAGACCGCCTTGTACCATTTAAGCATAAGCACCCTCTTCCATCCTTACCCTTGTTCATTACATTGAAAGGTTAGGTGGGGAGGGAGAAAAGAAAGAATGAAAGAGCTAAGGAATGAATAATAATCAGAAAGCATAATGGTCAAACGCACGAACAAGCAGAATAATAGTAGAATTGATTGTACGGATGCTCTCGTGAATTGATGGAAAATTTCATACGATTTATAATATATGGAGGATGATGTGAATAAACATTGAAATATTATCAACGTCTTAACCAACATTAGCAGTGAAGACTTCCTTGCTTACTACATGGAGTTACCTTTATACCTTGAATAGTGCGTTTTTGACATGTGCAGGTTTTGATGTAGTACGGTAAATGTATTGCTGTACCAATCAAAGCAACTAAATATAAGCTGAAAGAAAACACACATTTGATTGTATCAAGAATTTGAACAGTGCGGTTTGGAATAGTACGGAAATTTTCGGAACGAATCAATCGCACGAACGTATTTTAATGAAACTCAATCAAGTTTTATTTGCTTCAACTTTTTCAATGTTTTCAAACTTTGCTTTATTTTTTACTTTTGGCATAACGAATCAGTTCACTTTCTATATTGTAAAATAATAGATTTAATAGTTGTAATAGTTTTTCTTCGTAAATTGTTGCAGTATTAACATGAACTTTTGTTTAAAATATGCTAAATACATTAATTTTTTCGTTGTCATACGATTGTAATATTCTTCTTCAATCAAGATTGAAGTTTAATCAGCGAGTAAAAAAATGTGAATTTGTTTTTCAAATATTTTAAAATATCTAATAAAAGAATCAAAGTATTATCCATAAAAAAATTGAATTACACATAAAATCGTTTAATTACAATATAAAAATCATTAAAAAAATTGGGAGCACGAGTAAAAGTATAGCCGGAAAACGAAACGAAGTCTTCGTTTCGCCTACTTTTCGAAGCGACCTCGATCGGCTGAATTAACTGCGAGTCAATGTAGTCGTCAAAGTAGATTTGAACTGCGAAGACTGAATGAGGTCTTGTTGGTGTGAAATGTCGTACAACCAGTACTTCTATTACTTACATTCGGTTTTTACTTACTGATGAAGGAGTACAGAAGTTCATCATGTGGCAAGTAAGGTCACTTTTTCAAAGATTCATCTTTTTACCGAATATTAATCGACAGGACGTGGATTTTTTTCCAGCCTGTTTTTTTTGGAGGGTAAAATCTAAGCCCAGTTTCGTAATATTATTGGGTTTGTTATTGAACTAAATTTCTCAATGGATCGTTGACTTGATACGATCGTATCATGATTTCCAAAATACTCACTTTTTAGTTGTCATTTATATTGGTATTTTGTTTTTCTTTCCTAATTTCTTTCTTTGATTTGTAATTGACGTAAATAACCTTTTAGAAACGTTTGAAAGTAATCACTTATTGTGTAGTAAATTACTCTGTTTTTCAGACCATGCCGTTTATAGTCTCTAGGTAAAACCTCCTCGGGCATTTATTTTCATTCGTTTTGATTTTATTACTAGTTTATTGATCTTTTTCCTGTGATATTTTAGGATTTTTATCAGGAAAATTTATGTCGGGATGGTTTATTTGTGTAAGACGAAGAAGACAATTTTTTTTTTTATTTTTTAAATTTCTTTTCTTTCGTTATACGTAATTTAAAGGTCCCAAAAAGGATGAAAGCTTATCATTTTCCTTTTTATTCAAACCCTATTTCCTAAAATAGAAAAGATATTTGATTTTGGGGGGTTCTATTTCAAACACCGAAAGATTTTAGTCAAATTGATATCTCCGTTTTCGGATCTTTACTTGGTTTATGATTACGAATCGGATCCATGAATGAAATAAAGTTCTTTTTCTCATCATTCTGCCCCCATGATGTAGCGAGGGACGGGGTATTACATCACGAAGAACAGAAGCTGACTGATTCTTTATTTTCTTTTGTATCAAGTCGGGTGGCGCGTAACCCTTGTTCGTATTGCTTTAAATCAGGCCACCCCCACACCAGAGTATCATTGTTTTTTTTACACGGCTTTATATCGCAAGTATTATTAAATTCAAAAGTCGTTCTTATTCTGATTTTATAGAAAACGTCACACACGCACAAATAAAAACTATCCATGCACGTTCATAGATTTACGTTTCAAAATCATTCATCTGCAACACACACACACACAAATCTGTCCCATAATAGTTGTTACATAGGATGTGCATTTTATACACTTAATGTGACTTCTATTATGGGACAGAGGTATTTTTTTCATGCTGCCTTAGCAATTAATCATTATTTATTCAACACAATCACTATTTTTGATTTGTGTTGCTGTTGATTTATTGGGTGATTTATTTGTTTAATCGCCGAAGAAAAAGATGCTGTATTGTATCTGTTGCTTCCCTTGGTCGCTTATATATAAAGAGTAAAAGAACTCGAGGTCTGCCTGTAATACATGATATATTCGCTTTGAATATTGCAATTTCTACAACGATCTTGAAATGAATGAACCAACTATCTCAAGGATGAACTAAAATCCTCGGTATCTATAAAAAAATAGAATTTCATTTAGAATGTAGTGGCTACTGCGAAGGTCGAGCCATCTTATGATTGAAAGTGAAATAGGTTCAAAGCTTGGTAATGGCAGAAAAATGAAGAAATAATACATCAATACAATGTGAAAAGGTATAAGTTTTATCATATATATATATATATATATATATATATATATATATATATATAAGCACTCATCGTAACAACCTTATTTATTTATACATTATTTAAACCACACCTAAACATTGGTGTTGAAATGATTACTTATAAAAGTCATTAAGATTTGTAGATAAAAAGAAAGCAGGGTTTTTGTTCGGGGTAAAAAGCATCCAAGGTAAATACCCCACCACTTTTTATTTTTAATTACGGAAAATTTAATTCATTGAAGCTGAACTCTCTCGTCTGGAAAAAAAAAACGAAAATCCACTTGAAGCTTCTTTCAGCAGATCTAGTCGAATTCAAATCATAAATAATTTTTTTAGTCTTCTTAGTCTCACCAATATTACTTAATTCTAATTATCATTAGTAGTAATATTATTGAGAATGATTGTTTTATAAACTGTTGGAAATCAATAGAATTATTTTAAATAATGAAAGAAATGATCTTTATTATTTCCAAACCTGTAGGTTTCGCTTTTCATGCTTTTGGACAAGAGAGATATCTTATGCTCAATAAAAAATAGATTTCAAGTTTATTAAGTGGAATACGAAGCTTGAATTCGTGTGTAATGATTAAAATAGTCATTTTGATGAATTAGTGTAAAATTATAACTAAGAAACGACCCTAAACAGATGTTGTTCAGCAAAAAAGCAAATCATGCTTGGATGATAAAAGAAACATAATCCATTGATTTTTTTACTGTCTCTGTCCCATAATAGTTAACACACTTGCATATAAATTTCATACACTAAATGTAAGATATTATGGCACATAGGTAGTATTTTTTTCATTATTATTATTAATTAGATGAAGTATTCTAAACCAATATTTTATCAATATTGAGTTCTTATTTCCCTTCATCTTTATAAAGTGCTATAAAAATTAAGTTGGAGGTAAATCAAAATTGATATAATTATCCATCAAGTCGGAAAAAAAATTAGATTGAATATATATTTTTTTTTAATAAAGTATTTTGATTTGCTCAACAAATGATTGAGTATGCATTTTTTAAAGTGTAATTATGTAAATGATTTGAATTCGCAACTAGTGTGTCTCGAAAGCCAGTTACATCTTGGTTGTTTCCTCTTCCTTCTTCATCGTCTTGAATTTGATGCTGACATTCCAGGGTTGCCAAATTAGCCATTTTTCGGCATATCTGGTTGATTTTTTCCCCCAATTTAACCGCTTGAAGTATACCCTAACCGAAAATTGTCCATTTTAAAAAGAATAATTAGCAAGTTTAATAACAATAGTAAATTGTGAGCCGATTCTAGTCTTTTTTTTTAATTGAAGAGTTTTAGCCATAAATAACCAGCCATATTTGGCAACTCTGTGTCATTCTTGTTTGGGGAAATAGTATACACACACACATCTTTTTCCAACGTCTATGAATCATGACGGATTCTCCTATTCTAACAAATTTAAAACTATGCAATTGTCGCTAATTCACGTGTTTTGCTTCTTTTTTTTTTTTTTTAATTTCCGACTTTGGGAGTGATTTTTAAATTCGAAAAATTGACCCCTTCCCCTGAAAAGACCCACCCAAATTAGCAACAGTGATATGATATTATTTACTGTAAAGAAGGGTATATCATTTATATTCGCAAGCATACCTGATAATGGTTTTCACAATAAAAACCTTGAACATTTCATTTGTTTTGTAAAGAAATAGATAAAATATTTTCTTGAAAATATTTACATCTGCTCGAGCCTTTAAACTATTCCATAGACCCAAAACTCTTATTAAATAATTATTTTCCGATATTAAATCTACTCCTATCGTAAATTCATGACCTCTCGATCCATTGTACCTTTTAGGAAAATACATTTAGGGTCGACGCAACTGATTCTGAACCACGCGTAATTTTAAACATTTATATTAAGTCACCCGGTCCCTACTATTTTCTATGCTATTTTAAAAGAAAGAGATTAAATATTTAACCTTGGATTCTAATTTCTAATAAATATAATCACTACTAGTTCTAGACAGTACACAACACAACGTTTTAGTTGAAAGAAGTATAAGGAATGAATAATAATGAAACCCTTAAAGAGGTGACCTGGTTGTTGATTCAGTTACATTCCTTCTCTTCCTACCATTCTATTCAGTCGCAGATTCCGTTTTTTTTGTTTTTTTTTTTACTTGTCTCATCAAATTATCCGTTTTAAAAAGTTAGAAAGGGTGGTATTTAACTATATTCAGCACTCGTCTATCATTTCTCTTAATTGATATAGAATAAAAAGATAGAGTACAATTTTTAGGCCCTATGAATAAGTTGAAGAAAATAAATCTCACCATTCCTTCTCACACAGATGAAAAGCAACATGTCGCTCCACTCTAAGACTTTTTGTACCTTGAAATTTCCCACGAATGTATTCAAAAATACTAGTTTTATTCACAGAGAAATTTTCATTTACCTAATTTCAGATTTCTTTCGAAAATAATGATTCTTGCAACGCTTCCCAATGTATCCAAGTCTTTATCATAAAAAATGAAATTGAAAATTTATTTTAATCGAAGAAATCTTGATGCGCCATTACTAGCCGAGCTAGAATTCTACATCCGATTTACATCTCCTTCAAATTTCCACTCAACTCTGGAATGTAAAAAGGAGAAAAATCGTGTTCATCATTTTTTTTATTTAAAGTTAAATAAGAAAATGAAACCTGAAAACCTAGACTTCAGGTTGCAAATTCCCCAAGAATTCTAAACTATCAGGAAAATTCGTTCTCAGTCTCTCATGATGGCTACAAGAAAGGGTGTCCTTTTCTTGTTGCTTTTCTGTACTTCAACTGATATTCTCGTTGTTATAGCAGTAGTAAATCTTTTTTTTTATTCTTCATGTAGACGGCAGCTATAATCACGTGTTTGGACTAGAAACTAATAGCTACCAACTGAACTACCACCAGTTTCTCTCTTCTTTTTATTCTTATCTAATCAATGGCAGTCAACCAAGTGCTATAAACTCTCGTTCTAACGGTACTATATTTATGACACTTTCGTTCTAACGACACGTTCGTTGGTCGATATTAGACCCTTTTTCTTGAGCAAATTAAAAAATAGATAATTTCTTTGCCGTATGTTTAATTTGCATTCCGTACCTTTTAATCTACCGTTATAACGGTACTCCCTAAGAGTGCCGTCATAACGAGCCTACTGTATCTTCCTTTCTCTTCACAATTCTTAACATATCAGTCGTATTTAATCCTACTTGTGATAAAATGTTTCGATTAAAATAAAATCTTAAAAAATGAACTAACAAAACTGAAATTAAAATCCATTTCAAAGTCGGTTTCTAACTTTTTTTTTTTTTTTTTTTTTTTAAAGACCTAACAGCATCCCTTGCTCCGTGTTGCCAATTTAGCTGTTTTTGGTAGCACCTTGGTGTCAGAAACTGCTCTAACTATTGAGATACTTTTTAATAAGATAAGTTAATTCTAAATGCGAAGATTTAAGCCGCATTCGATTTATCAATTTGTAATATATTTTCTTTTAGATACATATTGAGAGAGAGATGTAAAGATTTTTTTGACTCAATTTTAGATGTAAACTTGAAAATAAAGATGGCACCACTGGTTGCTAGTTTTTCACTCAAAAGAACTCGCTTATAGAAATAAATTCAAAACTATATTTAGTGTTTCTGTTTCTAATTAAAGGGTACATTTCTAAATACGACTCTCTTTTGGATATGGCACAATTTTTTTTATGTGAACCTCTATGAGTTACAGAATGGTTATATTATCATAGATTTTTTTAGTATATACTCCACTTCGAAATAAATCTAAAATTATATTTAGTGTCTGTTTCTAATTAAATGGTACATTTCTTAATGCGACTTAACTATTATGGATATGGCACAATTTTTTTTTCTTCTTATGTGAACCTCTATTAGTGCAGATTGGTTATTTTTCAAAGATTTTTTTTAGTATTTACTACAATTCATTTAAACCAATTCATAATGATTTCAGCTTCCAGCAAAAATGAAAGATGAGTTTACCAGATTTTTAGCAAAGAAACGTTTTACATTGGTTTTCCTTCAGGTTAAATTGAATTTATCAGGCTTTTTAAAAAATCTTGATTTTGTGTCCTGGTTAAGTTCTCTTATGGATATCATTGCATGTGAAATATCACAAATGTTTTTTATAAAAATGCTACTACAAACGGGATATATGTAGATAAACCTGTCTTTAATGTATTCAGTAATAATTTTAAACCAGTTTAAGAACATTTCAGAATGTTACATCGTGTTTCATTTGTGGGACTAGTAATAATGTGAATTAAAAAGCACTTGGTGCATAGGCTGCCAATTTCAAACATTGACTCAAAAAAATTCCTGGATCCGCCTGAAATTTAATCACTTCTTCTTTAGCCCCATGGCCAACCCGTCCACAAAATTTGATGGAGAACTTTTGGAGATATCAAGTGGACAGACAGGCAGAAAGACACAGGGTTATATATATAGCTTTCCAGCTTTATTGGCAGGGGTAACAATTCAATAAGGTTGAGAGATATATAAATAGTTGTTTGCCAGAGAAGTAAGTTAGCAATTTGTACTACCATCCAATTTTTTTTTTCTTTTCTTTTCAAGTAACTAATGATTTTCTTTCTCTGAAGTTAACAAAGTGAAGGTCAGTTACTTATAACTAAAAGTGTGTAATAAAAGAAATGATTTTGTATGATTATAATGCAGGTTATTATATAACACAAGTGGAGGAATTGTGGACCCCAAAATATTAATCTGGCTTTCTTGGACTCCTACATCCTTGTTGAAACATTAACTTGGAATCAAACGATGTTACTTAATGCAAGAACAATATGACGATTGCTTCTTCAGCCACATTATCTCCATCATTGAACCCTCCCTCTTTTTTTTATTCTGAAACTTTCAAGATGAGTGCCCATTGAAATTCTGGTCAGGTGGTATAATGGTTTGCACATCTGCTTCGCTCACAGAAGGTTCTGGGTTTAATTCTTAGTATGAGTGAGAAAAGTGGAAAACCCTTCATTAGGACAAATTTCCCTGTGCACTCAGCGGCTGAGTACATCCTAAGCTGTGTGATTAGGGTGGAAGAAAATTAGAAATGGAGTCACACCCTCCCCAATTTGAAATGGTAGTAGCAAATGGAAGAGGAGTCCTTCAGGTCACCGCTGACGTACAGTGTAGTACAAGTTTTCGAGTTGCATCGACACACATGCAAAATTTTACTGCGCTGCATAATTTTTCTTGTGCATGACTGCACTACTAACAGGGAACTCTGGTCTCCAGACTTGCATATGGATAAAACTAGGCATGATATTTCAGAATGGAACAGCTCAATCTACAAAATCATAGCCCCCCAAATAAGACACAACAGGTGTGATGCTCAGGAGATAAGAACCTGTAAATTTCTATTTATGAGTAGGAAATGAATTTTCTGAAAGTACGTAGAGACAATAACGGATTTGGTCATTCACTCTATAGAAACCATCATGTGATTAATGTCTTTTTGCTGCATGCTGTGTTGAGGCTGATTGAGAAAAAAAAAGGGTGAAAGTTACTTCTTGCCTTTTTTTTTTTTTTTTTTTTTTTTGATCACTAAATAGTTCAAATTGAAAATAAAAAATGAGTGTGAATGCTCTTAGACTAAGTGACCACAACCCCCCCCCTCCTAGAAAATTATTTTAGGGGTGAATTTTCAAAAAACAAAACGGGTTTTCCACACATATGAAGTAAATGTTTAAATTTTCTGCCTTCTGGCTCCATTTGTGGAGCCTGTACTTGTGACGTATACATGTATGACTTAAATCTGATGAAACTGCTTTTTGGTTGATGGTTTATGATAGATCAAAATCATTATTCTAGTCATTAAATGAGATCCAACCAGTGTGTATCATATATTGTATATGCCACTAATGGAGACTAGTCAACAAGGCTATTAGGAGGACTACTTCTCACTGCGATTCACATTGTTTTTCCATAAATTAAATGCCTGTCTTACATACTGGCATATAAGGTATTTGCACATGACAAAACTATAATAGAAAAGATGGAGTGCATTTCGAGAAAGATGATGTCAAGGTTGTAGTTAGAGATGGTTTCAGATTAGGGTATCTTGGGGCTTGACTTTTTGAGCCCCCCCCCTCTTCTAACATTTAGTGAGATATGATGAAAAAGGAAAATTTGCAACTAGTAGATATACACTATCACTTAATTGGTGAAAGACAATCCCAAAGGCTGAATTATTATTTATGCAATTTGTCTATGAACAAATATATTCTTGTTATTGTATAATGTCAGTAGAAATGCAGTAGCTGAACTATTTGTGAAGCTTTTGGTGGGGGTCTTGGGGGCATTTTTCATGCCTCTGATGAATGATGAAGTCGGTGATTAAACTTGTGTGATGTTGGTAGAAATGCTGGAGATGGACTACTAATTTGTAAAACTTTTGGGGGTCCTCTCCTCCATTTTGGATAGGTGGGGGGCATCTTCAAATTGCCCCCATCCCCCAGCTATGCCTCTGGGTGATGTCAGCTTCTATCTTAATGTGATTGTTGGTATGGTAAAAAAAAAAAAAGAAAGAGAAATTTTATATCTTGGATGAAGAATGACGGTTGTGAATACCAAATGACTGTGATTGGCTCATTCAAAGTACCATTTAGTCAGCAATCTACTAAACAACAACTAAGATGAACCTGGAGAAGAGGTCACTTCCTCTCATCTTTCTTGTATTTTGCTTGTGTAAGAATTTCTATCTTGTTTGCGGAATTTTCTTTTTTGCTTAGTTTAGACACCATATTCAAAGGTGTAGCTGAGGGGAGCGGTAGGGCATCTATTTGACACACCCCTTCCCCTGTATCCCCAATATAAGGAGTCCCAAAAAGATTTACAAATAGTTTTTCACCTACTGCATTTCTACTGACAAATCTCACATGTTGGAGGGGGCTTTTCAAAGAGCCAAGCTCTCTGGGTCCCCCAAAACCCTTGCTATGCCTCTGACTATTAATTTTTTACTTAGAACACTCAGATTTATATACTTTCAATTCAGGATTTTTTATCATTCTTTTATGCATCTGTGGCTTACCCTCTTATATTGTATACATTGGGATTATTCAAGTTTGTATTAGAGTATGTGAATTTGAATGCTTTTGTATTTATAAAACTCGCATGCATATATCTACAGATATATATATATATATATATATATATATATATATATATATATATATATATGCAGACTGCTTTGATTTTATGCCAGGAATGTGTTATTAAAGGAGGTAGTGTAAACAAAGTTGACACAAAATAAATCCATTGAATAAGCATGTTAATGAGTTTTTACTAATAAATATATTGATTCATTAATCTAATGTATAAAATGAATAAATAACTTGATTAAATACTACCTGAATTATCAAAAAAAAAAAGATTTGGGCAAATTCAAAATCCTCATTCTGAATTGATTGAAATCAAACCACCAAAAAAAAGTAGCCAGAATATAAGTAGTTTGATATGTATATATAATCCATTTGTCCATAGAAAAATTACCTGTTAAATTCCATACATTTATCAAAAACTATAGAAAACGAAATTTGCTTCCTCTGAAACAGTTTATCTTATTTCCAGGTATATAAGATGAATATTTAAATAAAAAAAAAAACAAATAAAAACAATGTAATTATTATACTGTGTCCAATGGACTGGCATTATAACTAAGGGGCCTTTTAACCAAGTTCCACATGGATAGGATATTTATAGGGCTTTGATGAGTTTCAGTGAACAGTGTTCCTTCCAATACCCTAGTGTACCATTCATTTTATAGACCAGAATTAATTGCACATATGAATTTCTGTAGTAATTGCAGGATTTGTGGGGGGGGGATGTACTTCCCCATAACTAATTCATTATTTCAGTTTGCAATTAAAAATGGAAGAAAATGTTCTTAACATTATTTTTCTGTTTTTATTTCATCTACGAGAAAGATAAACATTTTCACTGATTTATTGATGTCTTAAATGTAACTATAAAAGCAAAATTTTTCAACAATTTGAAAAAAGTTAGAAAAAAAAGTAATCTCAATGCAAGTGTCAAACTTGTTATCGAGTCACATACTGTTTGCTTTTGGCTATTTTCCATAGGAAAATATGACCTTCATTATTATCGTATGAATATTGATGTGAGGCTTTGTAAATTCATTCAACTCTGTATTTCATATTCTCATCACTGAATTTCTTTCCAAGTTTTATTCCTCTTTGAAGTAACTCATTTTAGGAATTTATATGTTCATGAACAGTTATATTTTATGATACCAGTATTTGAATATGAGACTAAATTTAAAAAAAAGATTAATTATAATTAGGGTTAAATACAATCTTGAAAGGGTCTGGGCAAAAATATCCTAGAACTGTTTTCATTAATATAGTCCAGTAGTTCTCAAAATGTGTTCCAGGGGAACTTTTCCACCAACATTTTCACAATGTACTTGATAATTCTTCATTACATGAATAATTCTTTGACAGCTTTTACAATTGGGTTCATACATATTTGGATAATTCCTTTAAAAAAACCAAAATCGCATAGTTATGTACATGTGTGAATATTGAATGTAGAAGTTTGTTTTTTTTTTTTTTTGTTTAGATGTTCCTTAGAAAATTTTATTTTTGGAAAGGGTCCCCTGAGTTATGAGAGCTTGAAGATCATTGATCAAGTCAATAAAAGATATTACATATTTATTGTGAGTTAGTAAAAAATCATATGAATTATTATTTCTTGATGGTACTGAATGCGTTGATACTCAAACAACAAAATAGTGACTTGTAATCAATACTACATCTGACCCATAATAGTTATTACGTTTACATATTTTCATACATTGATTATAACTACTATCATTGCACAGAGGTAATATTTAGGATTTATACTGCATAATAGTCTGTACATTATCTAATCCTTTTTGTTTCAACAACTGGAAGAGAACCAAAAAATTTGTATCCTTTATCATAGTTGGGACTATTACATTTGTTTTACCATTGAGCAATTTTTGAAAAAATATTTACAGAACTTATTTTTCCTATTACTAAGGCTTTTTAGATATTGAGATTTCAATTTGTTTCAATTTTTACAGGACTGTTCAGTTATAACATCATTATCATTGTTTTTCAATAAGGGATTCTGTGTACTATATGCCAGATGGTTTACAAGAGAGACTACCACTCTCTGCAACTCCTCCAAGAACCGTAACTGTCCATGTCAGTTAGATGTTCCCTCTTTTCATAATACCTATGTACTTGACACAATGTAGCATTTGAAAAGTTTAAAAGAAAAAATTTCCAAGCTTAAATGCCCATCTTATATACCAGTAAATACGGAAAATGCACAACATGTTTGAATCAGTGATACCATCTCCAGTTTATTTTTAGCTGTTAATGTTATTCTCATGAAAGTTTATTGAGCAGATGTAGGATTCATATTTGAAATGCCTGCTTTTTAAAAGGAGGGGCTCCTCGATGTGGTGAGTTAGGAGAATGTGCTTTCATTGTAAAGTTTCTGTTGTGCTAGTTTGCAGATAAGCATGTGTGTGTGTTACATAATATGAAAGGGTGAAGAGAATACAGGCCTTTCTGGATGGAAAACTATCCTCCCACTAAGAAGATAGTCACGAGTCAGTCATTGCTTTGAAAAAGAAAAAAAAGACCATATCAGATTACATAGAACTGCCTTTTGTGATTTCATTCTGCTTCTTTATAAGTTGTCAGATGCCAAAAATACTCCGTGTTCATAAAACCTACACCAACCTTCTTGGAATCATTTTTAACTAAAAAACAAAAAAAGACTTGAAAAGTTTCATATTTTAAATCTTAAAAAATACCAACTTTATAAAATGATTGCAGTTATGTTTGAATCTTTGTGTTAGTTATGAATATTTAAAAAAAATTTGAAAGTTGCAATAAAAAAGAACTGTATATTTCAGACTAAGAGATTAATGATTTACATGGGTATTTGGAGGACTATCACCGACTGCAACTCCTCTAAGCCCGGTAGCTGTTTATATCTAGCTTCGGTAGTTCGCCCCGATGGATGCAGTGTAATATTTGCATATTTTTTTTTTTCTCTCTTCTTTCTCTTCTTTAAATTAAATTTCCTTTTTATATACGGGTGTATAGGCTGACAGGGAAACTTGAGTGATATTATGTTCTTAGAACTTTATTGTGCTCTGAGTATGTAGGTTATGTGTGTAATAATTTTTTGATGGACTGCAAGTTGTATTCTTTGATTCTAAGTAAAGTGTACCTTACCTTTTTTAATTCTATTTTATTTGCACCATGTACTTGTTCAATACTAATAATATTCTTGCAGAGCAGTCAATCAGGTCAGAGGTGTTGATCATAACCAGAATATAGGTGATAAGTCAACTATAAGACACTTGGGAGCATAGTTTTGAATTATTATTAAAGTGCTGCTAGAAAAGATGAAGTATGATAAAATCATAAGGTAAATTTCAAAGAAGGTACTTCTTATAATGATGCAAAACCTCTTCAGATTTTATCAACATGTAGGGGAAATTCTGTCTCTTCCACCAGTTCATGAAAGACTTTATTAATAAAAATCAGTGTTTGTAACCTCTAATACTAAAATACTATTCTTCAGACCCCTAAAATTGGCAAGTAAAAAAATCTTTCACTTGACTTGCATAGATGTCATTATGGCAGTATAAAAAGTTTTTCAAATAAAAAAAAAACGAGCAAGATCTCTTGATTATCTGTTGTTTGAGAAGATTAAACAATATGAAAAGAGCCATAAGAATTTTAGAAATGGAATGGATTATTGAATTTTAAGACTTTGTCAAATACCAAGCTATTTGAGAAAAAAATTTCTAACTAAATATGTTAAAAAGGCTCTTTTTATTTACTGTGTAGTCTTGAAATTCAGGAAAATACTGTAAAATAGCTACAATTTGGTTATTCTTAACGTCATATAGACTCAAATTGAAAGCTTTATTTCTGATTTGTCCCTGAAACTCATGCATCAGTATTGTTCTCCTGTAAAACCTAATGAATTAGACAATGAATGACCTCTTTGCAGAGTTGGTAACACAACCTGGAATGAATCACCATATCATGGTTGTTTTCATTCATTCTCTCCCCATTGTCCTTAGTATATTTCTATTATTTGGTATTATGTGCAACCGAAGAGTCTCAGGTGGTTTTAAAGGCTCCTTATCTTAAGTTACACATGGGGCTTTCCTATTGAGCTGTTAAAATTGAATTGAACATTTTGTTATCCAACCATTGAAACTAAAATCTTTTTTGTTAATCCTTACCATAAGCTTATGTCCATAACTTGGAAGTGTGAAAGCCTTGGAAGAGAAAATAATCTTTTTTTGTTAGTCTCCACCACAAAACTTCTCTCAACAGAACTTTTTTTTTTTTCAATTTTATCATTATTATTATAAATAGATGAAACATTGTCAGTCGTCATCATCATCATCATTATCATTATCATTTCTACTTCTAGTAAAAATGATTGGATTATTTATATGCACCGGCACTTTTTTCCGTGGATCAGAGTGTCTGTACACTTGGCTTATGGTTGAATTGCCACTTCCTGGCCTTGCGTAGTATCTGTGTTCATTGAAAAGTGACACACACACACACACACACACACAAATGTATATATCTGAACTGTAGTGGGGCTGACGCTCTTAGATGATGAGATTGTTTTGTCAAAAATTCCTGCACACAATGTGAAGAATAGGCAAGCCTGGTTATTGCCACTGAGATGTTCACACAGTACACAAGCTCATTCATTGGCATCTTACTACTGACTGAGTAACCCAAAAGGAGAGTGTCTGTTCATGCAGACATTCAGATCCCTTCTGATTGGTTGCCAAGTAACATCAAGGTCATACGACCTGAGATATTCAAAATGATGGATACTTTCCAAATTGACTTTAAGTAAATATGGGGATACTGTGAAAGCATGATTTCAAATAGTGTGGATTTTGTTGTAGCATGGTTAAGGTATTGCTGTACAAACTAATGTAACTAGGTAAAAGCTGAGAAAAAAAATGCATCAAATTATAATGAGGCTCTGAACAGAACGGAAGATTTTTGAAAGAATTAACTGCATTAATCAAGGTATACCTGTTTATTAAAAAATCACTATTCAATGTTTTTACATCATCCTTACCAACAACTGTTCTCTAAGGTTATACTGTTATTTTTTCTCTCCTGTACTTTCTTTTAAAATGTGTTTAAATGAAAAGTCGTGGAACATTTTACAAATGGCTGATACTCATTTATCTTGTTGATCATTTTATTAGAAGCCGTCTACCAAAATTGTGTAATTAGATTTCTACAGTTTTTTGTGTTAGGCTATCTGGCTCATATGTACACTCAGTAAATTTTGACTTTTACTCTGGATTATGTCTGCAGAAAACTTTTTTGTTTTTTTAAATTCATTCCCTAAATAGGTTTTATGGGGAGTGATTCAATTTGCCATGGAATTTCATGCTGAAATGAATACTTGGTTGATGTCCGACTGCATTCATACTTGTTCTTTTTTTGGTGGGGGAATTCCTACTTTTTTAGTAATCATTGCCCAACTATAGGCGAGAGAAGTAAGTCATCCATTGATCTTCCTTTTCCGTTTTTTTTTCTTTTTTTCAATTGATCACCCCCAACACAGCATGTTATCAAAAGACATTGATTACATGACGGTTTCTATTGAGTGATTTCCAGACGTGTGTGTTTTTTTTATTTTGTTTTTTTAAAAATCTTTTTTAATGGTAGGAATTTAATGACTATTTATCCAGTAATGCTTGAGAGAACTGTCTGTAACGTCTTTACCATTTCAAAGTTTGTTCAAAGATGAGAAAAAGAAATTCAGTGGTCCAAATGAAAGTTGGAAAGAGAAAACAGTTAATCCATCCTGATCATCTTTAGCAAATAATTGATGGCCTGTAGACATACCTAAAAGACCAGCTGGCAAACTTCATTTACTACTCCTTCCACCTGCATAGAGTAACTACTAGTGTATATTTGCTTACTCCCTTGGGATCAATTACTCTTTCCACTTTTTAAATACAGAGAAAGCTTTTCAATATGATAACATATGTTTTCAAATGGTTATCAAAATCAATCAGACCCAAATACTATTTAAAATGAAATAAAAATTATTTGCATACTGTAATCAAATATTTTTATGTTGTTTCATAACAATGAATGTAAAATCTGGCTGGTAAAAGTGGCATCACTTTAAGATGGCCTCCTGTTGGATGCTGATTTGATTCTTGCAGCAGTCCATTTCTTTGAATGTTTTTTCTATTTATGCTGTCTAGGCCAACTGGCATATTCACCCTCTAAATATGGGATGTTAGTTCAAAATGGAAATAACGTACTTATAATTTTTGTATATATAGTGTGTTTTATCAGTAGATGGACAGTTTATATTTGACAGAATATGATGATTATAAAGACATTTTATGGGAATTTAATTTTATTCGGCATGGTGTTACTTGTTGCAAATCGACCCCCCCCCCCCAGATCATCGGGCTCTAACCTGCGTCCACAAAGAAGCAGCCTTATGCAGCTGTGCTCATGTATATATATACTATCATTATTATTTTTTTTTTTTTTGACCTTTAAAGTGTAGTTACTTAGGTATCTGAATTGACAACCAAGTGTGATCTCCAATTCCTAGTCTTGTCAGAAAACCTTCCCCAAACCATTCCCAGCGTCAAACCTTTCTATTGAAGGAGAATAGGATGTTAGTAGTTGACTGTCAGAAATGAACCACTTGTGTGGCTTCCTTTGTTAATTTCTAAAAGCTCAAAATAAAAATTTCTCATTATGTTGAATCATTTCAAATCTTAGTCTGGCACAAGGCCACAAGTGAAGATTGAACTCCCTACACTTTTGAATAAGTCCACAAGATGAGCTCACTAACCTTTGTGATGGTAGGTTCCCTATATATTTCTGCATATCTATTTGTTATCCCCACCTACCAAATGAAGCTGAAAACCATACTTCATCCAGTACAATTTTTTCGTGAGAAATGATCTTGAAGATATTGCTGCATCTTACTTACAATCAAATTGGATATTTTTGTTGGTATTCCATCCTGAGATGTTTTAGGTTGGTAAAACAACGTAAGTTTATGCTAAATTAGCTCCTCAGTTTGTTGTCCAGTTGCATTCATGCTTGATTTTTGGAAATTCACTCTTTTTTACTGATCACTGCCCAACAAAAGGCAAGAAAAGTAACTCATTCATTGATCACCTCTTCTTTTAAATTTTGTAATTGATCACCCCCTACACAGCATGCTGCCAAAAGACATTGGTTGAATGACAGTTTCTATTGAGTGACTGACCAAAACTGTTACTATCATTTTAGTTTTTTTTACTAGGCTCTTTTCAGTTGGAAAAGTTCCTAATTTATTTTGGCTGCGGTTTACTGCATTGGCACTTCTTTCTCCTGAATTACCCGCTGCTGCTGCTGCTGTTTCTGATTATGAGATACAATTCACCCCCTTCGCCTCCCATGGTCAGTGTTAAGTTTGTTCAATGCGACAAACATTGTCATAAGTTGTTTAACATATGAGCATGACTGCATCAACGTCTTCGCCAGATTTATATCAATTACACATCAATAACAATCATCAGATTTTTTTTCCCCTGTAGATTCCTTGTTTGGAGCATAGGGCTGCATTGCGGTTTCAGTAGCAAATAGGTTTTATGGAGTAGAGTAGCTAGCCACATGCCAGAGATGGACTGCCTTAAAAGCAAAAATAAATGAAAAAAATATACATAAGAAAGGTTAATTTCTATGGTAAAAACTGACTTGTTTATTATCACTCTGTACAAAAAACTGTTTTTTTTTACTAGTGGAAAGCGTTGATAATGTTACTGGAGCAAGGGAATAGAATAAAACCATAATATTTCTTATTTGATGAAAGCTCTTATTAGTGTATCATAGTTCAAGAAAACAAGAACCGAAAGTTCAGTTGGATGTCCACCATAGAGTTCAAGCACTATTATTAACGGATCACTTGGTCCTGAGTGGAAGACCTTTTTTTAGGTAAGAAGCATCTTATCAAGTGACGGCTTTCTACCAAGTATCAAGTAAATCTGACTTGAAACAGCTGAGAAAAAATGAAAAACATCCCCAAGACGGATTTGAAGGATCATTTAACTTGGTTCATTTCAAGCAATGTAAGATATAGCATTGATTGCTTCTTATGATCAGCATATTCATAACCCCCCCCCCCTTCAAATAAAAGTACAAAAAGTCACTCAATGGAAACCATCCCATGTCTTTTGGCAGCCTGCCATGTTGGGGGTGATCAATTGAAAAAAGGTGGATCAATGAGTAAGATACTTCTTTTGCCTTTCATTGGGCAGTGACCACTAAAGAGGTCTGAATTTCAAGAAAATGCAAGTGTAATTGCTACGGGACTCAAACTAAGGGATCAATTTAGCATAAGCCCACATTGCAAATTGAACCCCCCCCTCTAAAAACCTATTCAGGGAGTGGGGGTTAAAAAAAGTATTTTCCAAACCTGAGTAGTAAATGCTCAAATTTTCAGCCCTCTAGCTATATTGGTGCTGCCTGCACACCTGAGACATACGTACATTCATTTGTTCAGAACTTGGTAATGATCAAATCACTCAGTTGGTTGAGAATCTAACTGTTCTTGGATGGCATTCCACAAACTCTTTGAGAACTTTCTACCTTTTAGTTTTTATTGCCTTTCTATTTATTCGTGTGAGCTCCTTTTGGAGCACTGAGCTGCAATCATTCTGCTGCAGGTTTCAGTAGTAAGTAGGTTTTACTGGTTGGAGTTGCCGGTCCCATGCCCGACCCTCCTCCTTCACCTGGGCTTGGGACAAGCAATGGTAACTGCCAAGCTGTAGTTTTTTTTTCTGTCAGAATAAACTTCTCTTAGATGGATTGCCTGACAGGGCTGCAGGGCTCCAAATTTACCTGTAACTTGGTGTGTGTGTGTGTGGGGATTCATGCTCCTTTTGAGGGCATTGTGAAGTGAACCTATAGTTTCAGCAGAAACTTGATCCTTGTCTGTGGATTCTGCTTTCCATTCCAGAAACGGTTACGCTACTCCACCCCGCCTGTGTTGATTGTAAAAAAACTACAAATCTACTCATTTGGGCTCCTATTATTAATTTGTGCGTAAAGTGATGGCTGAATTGATATGATGCATAATTCTTCAATTTCCACCAAGTCTGCAGCCTTGAACATGTTAACTATAAAGCCTGTCTATGAAACAATGTTTAATCTTACAATATATACATGGAGACTAGAGAAATATATGGTATATTACAATATAACTATAATGTGGTACATTGAAATAGGCTATTATTTTTCAAACAACCTATTAAAAATAATTTCAAAGCTGCTTCCTATCAACCAGATTTTGGTGAATCTGGCAGAATGGCAAGAGACTTGGATGACAACATTTCCATCTGGATAGAGTCCGTGGGTAGTGAGAAGCAATGGACAGGTTTGGTTGGTCACTCAATAAAAATTGCCAGGTTACCAATGTCTTTTGCTAGCATGCCATGTTCAGGGTGAACAATCAAAAAAATTGGAAAAGGGGGTGATCAATGAACTAGTCATTCTCTCAATTTTTGAGCAGTGATCACTAAGGAAAGTCTGAATTTTCTGTAAACAAGACTGTGTGACACAAACTAAGAGACTTATTAAATTGTAGCTCCCTCTTAAAACCTGTTTTAGGGGTGGAATGGGAAATGTTTTTTCTAGACATAATAGAAAGTTAATGTTTGAATTTTCAGCCCTCTGGCTCCATCGGTACAACATATACATACATACATGGCCAGCTAAATCAACCTGAATTTTCTACTGTAGAAACCCATGTTGACAGTTTTTAACAATGGGGGATATTATAGTACAGAGGTCAGCAAACCTTTTTAGGTCTTGCCAGCTAAGGTGAATTAAAAATGAAATGATCCTACTATGTTATGGAAACAGCTTGTATAGGGTTAGAATATTTTTATCATTTGAGGCCACTGCAAAGATGAGACTTTTGTTCAATTTTTTATACTGAATTTTTTTGTTTGCCAACCAAAGATAAAGAAAACAAAGAATTTTTTGTAGATAAGGTAAATAAAGTTGACGGCCCAGGTGAAATAAGTCTACAGGGACTATTGTCCTAGTATATTGCAGCATTCAAGGTTTTTTCACTCTTAATTAATTATACTCGACCTGCAATTAGGAATATGGCACAATCTTGTCAATAGATTTCAATGGGAAGGTAAATCATTATTTGCTGTTTGGAATGTAAGTTTCTTCAGTTTTTAAATGATTATATGTTGCAAATATCATTATTTCTCCTTGATTAGCAGTTTAGATTACATTTTGAATTGCAGAGTTCCTAATTATTTTACATGACTTCAGTAATTAAATATACTCGATTCTTTTAGAATAATAAGTATATCTAGTATCATTCCATTCATTGCAGAAAATATTTATGCCTATAATTATTTTCCCATATCACATTATAAAGACAATATAAATTAGCTCACAATTTGTTTAACATTCATTGTTGTATCAGATTACCCAATTCTGATGCTACTCTTGTCATCATATCATTCTTTTTTTAGATGTCTCTACACATCTCAATAAGATGCTTCTCAGTCGCTTGCACTTACATAAAACAATAGAAATAGGAAAGATGTGTGATGTCATCAAAGATGTGACATCATTAAGAAACCAACTACCATGTCATAATAGAATGTATGAGTTCATCTTTGAGTTTGAAAAAAGCCGAAAATGGCCATTTACAACTTTGATTAAAAACAATACTTTCAGAATATTTTCATATCAAATTATTTTACAAGAACAAAGATCAAAAGACTCAAAGAAATATTACTTATACCCCTTCCTCCTCTTCCACCTACTACAAAGGATGGTGGATGCATCATTGAACTTTTGGGTTTTTTCGTTTTTATAAAGATATATCTCCCTATATTGATTTGAAATACTTATAAATAAAGCCATCACTGAGGTCAACAAAAATCCATATTTCAATGAATTTAAGGTGATATCATTTAAAACTAATCTCCCTTCTAAACTAGGCATTGTTGCTCCTGGCAGTAAAAAGGTCGAGGACTATGCTTTGGGTGTTGGTTGCCATTACCATTTCTTTCTCAATTGGATAATTTTATCATTCCTTAATAAAATTCAATGAAATTTTGTATGTAGGCTTGTAAAGAGATTTTTTTACCTGGGGGGGTGGTGAGTTATGGCTGAACTGATTGTTTGTTTACATTTTATTAGCAAAAATGTTTTAGTTTACAATTGGGGAAAATTTCTAAATTTTAACCAATTTTGCTGAAATTTGGCTGTAATGTTGACAAAATGCCAGAGATTGAAGAAAGCTGAGTTAAGGTCAATCTCATTGTTTACATTTTATGTGATTAACCACGTCAACTTGTAGAAAATACTGAACTGCTGAACCGATTGGAATGAAAATTGTGACCAGGTTCTTTGGCACTTAATTACTGCAAACATAATGTTTTTAAGAATTTTATGATTTGAACAAGAAAAAAAATTGGGTATCTCTGATTTGATAGTCCTAATAGAGAATTAATTGCCTCTCCTTCTCAATCGTTTTCTGCTGTGGACCATAAACTTTTTTCATCATTTTTTGTGAGTTGTGTGAAAAGTCAAGATGAAAGAAAATAGTAATCAAAATCAATACCTGTCCAAAATTATTCATCTAATAAACATGATAGAAAGGTAATTGCTTTATTTGAACTACCAGGACAGAAACAAAACTGAGTGGTTAGTTACTCAATAGAACCGTCACATGACTAATGTCTTTTGGGGGTGATCAATTGGAAAGAGAAATAATCAATGAATAAATTACTTTTCTCACTTTTTGTTATGCTGTGATCACTAAATTTATATAAAAAAAGAAAAAAAAACACATTTAGATGCTGCTGGACACATACTACCTACTTTAGAGGGGAATTTTCAAAAAAACAAAATACTTTCTGTCTACACGTCATTTTCAAAAAAATTGTCAGCCCTCTAGCTCCATTGGTGTAGCATATGTGTGCAACACATGCATGTATATGTAGCCAGTCAGACCAACTTGAAAACTGAAGTCTTTGTTGACAGTTTCTAACAAACAAAGGGCTTGGGTTTTGGAACAGTGAGTAGCTTCAAGGGTTAGATTTGATCTTCTGCTGGGCTATAGAGTTCTCATAGAAGAGTAACTGGGCATTTACCCGGTTCCCCTAGGGCAAAGGAACTTGAGTTTGATTGTGTTCTTCATTTCTGATCTGTTTGCTCACTGCCATAGGTAGGTGACCTAAGTCAAGTTGCGATAAAAAGCAAGTGAAAATTAAGATGAAGGAAAATAGTAGTCATAATGAATTCTTTTTTTTTTTATGGCCAGAGTAGTTAGAATTAGTTTAATAAGGTATGAAATTATTTTCCCCATTTCCTGTGAGATTTCATATTGAATTTTGTAAAACGGGCAATTTTCAGTGATAAATTATTCATTCAAATTATCGTTATTTACTGGTGACTTCTGGTTATGAAGACCATTATTTTTGCTCAATACAGCTGCATTAGGAATACCTTGACTACTACAACCTTTGATGTTATACATTTAAGGTATTGCTGTACAAATTAATGTAACTAAGTATAAGCTGAAAAATAACTAACACCACGGAATATTTTGACCTATTCAAGGTATACCTGTGCTAGAGTAAATAGCTGCCTTAACAGACAGTGGAAATGGCAGTCAGAATATTGGAATGAACATAATAGATAGAAATCAGAGAGTTCAGTTTAATACGTTTTTAAAAAGTGACTTTTAGAAGAATTTTATTTTTATATGTGTATGTTTAACAGAAAGTAAACATCCTTCCTCTTATACCCAGCTCTACTCTATGAAGGATACCAAAATACACATGGTTCTCTCTCTTCTCTTACTCTCCCCTCCTCTGTTTTAACAAAATGAAATCCCCATTCACTATGTGAATGAACTATTTTCAACCTTAGTCAGGGAGGAAAGCATCCATTCTAGCATGAATCCCCCACCCCACAAAAAAAAAATTGACATATTTTGGAGGATGATTTTCAAAAACTAATTTGTTGAAGTTGTTCCATGGGTGATATTGGTACATATGGCTGCCATAGATGGATAGAGAGACTTCTAGTGAATTATAAGATGGAAGTACGTTTCTCTCAAAAAATGCAGTTTGCTGGAGCCATATATTTGAAAAAGAAAGCAGTTTCCCTGGTATAGATAGTAAAATAAGATCCTTGAATCTACCCTCATGTTTTACAACCCTCCATGTGGTGTTAAATTTTTACATGTGCCCTCTCAAAAGATATACTACCTCTGTCCCATAATATCTATTCCATTTATATATACATTCATTTATGGAAACATAACTATTATGGGACTGAGGTAGTATTATTTCAATACATAAAGAATATTTCATAAAAATTGTTATGTTTGTGATTGGTTTTATTTTATGTTCTGATTTGTTGAATTATTGACATCATCAGTCTTCACATTTTTTTTTTTTTTCCTTTCCCCCAAGTCACTGACGCCCCCGCTCTATTAAATTGTTGTTGTATTCTAATTTTTTCCCCCCTTCCTTTTCCCTACTTTCATCATGAGTCATTGAAGCGAATAAAGAAAATTTTTTTTGTGGTAGAAAATAATTTGCGGTATTTTAAAAATTTAACAAATTCTTTGTTCAATACGCTATTTCATAAACATTTTACCCCAAGCTGTGGTTCTTGACCTTTTTAATACCATGCCTTCCCCCTTTTGTACTTGGACCGTACCTCCACACCCACCCTTCACATCTACAATCAAATGATTTGTAGGGAATCAGTAGTTGCTAATATGTGCACAAAAATGATTTTAATATATCATATTCATGACTATATCATCCAAACACTTGTTGAGAACTTCCAAAATGATTAGAGAGACTCTCACTATTTCATACTCATTCCCCATGCCAGCTTAGTACGTGTATTGAACTAAAAGTAAGTGCTCGTGCATCTAATATACTTGAAAAAATTTCCTCCCCTGAACATTTTAGTTGAAATATTCCTGTAAGTCCATTGTGTAGATATGCCAAACTAATGCCCAAATTAGGTTGTGCTATGCCATAAGGAGGGGGCGTACGGGGACAAACGAACCAAGCCAGTTGTTTTTATATAAATAGATAACAATAACTGTCAGTTATTCCATCCTTTTTTTTTAATGTGAGATAAGATATTGTTCAATGTCTGTCAAAACAAATTGCCATTGATAATAAGGCATAATTGCTCTGAACATTTTTGTTGTAAGAACTAGATCACCATGTACTTGAATAACCTAAAAAAAAATAAGCAGTTTTTAAAAAAATAATATCTGATTTTTAGAAGAATATAGCATTATTTCTGATTACAAAACTTAGTATTAGGGTACAGACATCTAGTGTTATTTGATCTTACACCCTGGAGGATTTATTGCATTGCAAAATGTTTTTTATCTTTTCTTATATTTAACCTCAGTGTTAAAAAAAAACATTTACAGACTCCCAAAATAACCTTCTATATCTGCTAGTTTTACACTGATACCTTAGACACATCTTGCTAACAGATGCACAAAATAAATCCAGATAAAGCATAGATACCATATCGCCTTTCTTTATCTTTTCTGAATGTCTGATATGCCACCATCTCTTTTTTTGTGTGCTTGGGCGGAAAAAAGCCATTTACTATGGGTGTTTGTCATCGTCGTGTCATTTTCTCAATTGGGTAACCTTAGCATCCCTTAATATATTTCAACGAAAATTTTCATGGAGGCTTGTGGAGAGATTCTACCTGGGGGATGGTTAGTTATGACTGATCTGAATGATTGTTTACATACAAAAAAAATGTTTTTGTTTAGAATTCGGAAAATTTCCCTAGTCTTGACTGGATTAAAAAATGTCAAGTTAGTTGACATTTTACATGTGAATAACCAAAAAATATTGAACTTCGAATTTACTGAAGTGATTAGAATGAAAGTTGTTATACAATATTTTGGGTAGCTTATTACTGAAAATATTTGTTTTCAAGAATTTTATGGCTTGAAAAAAAAAAATCTGATACCTTCTGAATTAGCTGTCTAGATGAACTAATTTCAATCATTTTCTGCCATGCTGGCCCTTTATACTGTGATTTTTCTTTTCTTTTTTTCTTTTCTTCATTTATATACCTTAGTAGTATTAGTTGCAATATATTTCAAAATTTTTAGATGAAGCATAGTCAAGTATTTCTTTCATTTAATTTCAGCTTCTTTTCAACAACTCTCAGATCATTATTCTATGATTGTTACGAAGCTTATTCTTCATTTCTGCCCCATGCTGCTTACGAACGATCAGATTGATCTGGAAGATAAAAAGCAAATGCAATTAAGATGAAATAAATATTAGTTAAAAATTGATAATGGTTCATCTGAGAAATTCAAATATCATATCTCAGCATATTGTCTTTGACTTTTTTGCCCCATTACTTTAGTTCTGAACTAAATTCAAAGGTGCTATGATTAATGAGGTTTGTCTGGGAAGTATTCAGCTATTTTGAATATCTTAAAAAGTGGTTGTGCGACCTTGATGTAACTTGGCAGCTAATCAGAGAGGACTTTACTGTGCAGGCATGAGCAGACACTCTCCCAACAGGTTACTCATTTGACAGAGACCATTAATTGAGCTTGTGCACCGACCATCACATTCTATCACTCTGGTGTGTTAGTCCTCAGTCCTGATTTGAATTCCTGTGTCTTCTGGCTTTTTGCCATTGAAAGGTAGTTTTCAGATAATCTCAGTCTCCTTTCAAAGTGCTCTGCTAGGGATTTCGCACACTTGACCCAGCATCCTTTTCCACTTTTAAAAACAGTTTGGTAAGTCCTCTTTTGGGATCACCATTAACTGCTTCATCGTATTTCCTGAATCCCGTTTACGATTTGAAATCTCCTCCCTTAAATAGGGCCAAGGATTACCAAACAAATTTATCTAAGAACTTTAGAAGTTCTGAATATAAAGTACACCACACAGCATCACCAGAAGTGGGGGTTATTTGAATGAGTAAGCTGTGCTGAATCATTGACCACATTTATCCATTCGTTTGGATTATTTTCATTACCAATCTCTTTTTGATTTCTATGTTTAATCAGCTTAGGTTTTTTATTTTTCAACCACTCTCTTTTCCTAATGTGTTTTGTTAATTTGCTATTGCCATTGGGAGATTAATAGGCATTCATTTATGGGATAAAAACAAGTATCTGCTTATTATTAAAGGCTAATTGTCCCTTAATTTTTCAGGTGTAATAATACAACAGTGGTTAGCTCTTGCCTTTCACTAGTCGGGTTATGCTTTGCTCAAGAGCCTTATTTGGTTATGTTTTTTTGGAAGCATTGTATGAATAAAAGAAAGTAGTGCCCTTATGCTGGCTATGGCATCAGTTTCTGTCTCTGCTAGACTTCGAAGTTCTTTGAGGTTTGTGATGTGTGGAATTGACTAAGAGGCAAGAAGCACATGAAATGGCTTCTCTCACTTCAACTGCTATTTTACCAGCAGCTGGGTGAAGAAGAGATGATTCTTGCCTTTCCCAAGGACAATACTTCAAAGTGAACACAGATCTCAGTCAATTTGAACTCTGATTGCTGATTTCATTTTCTGTGCTGCTAGCTGCTTCGTAACTGGTGCTTTCTAATCATTGTATTTAATTTCTGTATGGATTTTGTAATAGGCAAGTTGAATTCACAAAACTAATAGGAAGAAAGTTTTCTTTTTTCTTGAAATGCGAATCACTGGTTTGTATAAAATTTGTCTTGAAATCAGTCCAAACAATTAACTTCTCAATCTTTTAATGACCATATGGACAGTGTGGTTCCAAAGCACAGTAAACACCATTTTTTTTCAGAAGATGTATTAAATTAAATTGAAAAATTAAAATCCAGAATTTGATTTTTAATTTGATTAAACATATTTTTCTTTAAATGGTGTATATATTATTTTGGAACTGAACTTTTCATAATTTTTAATCTGTTATGTTAAAAGAAAGTATTAACTGGAATGATTGAAAATATAATTATTATAGACCGATTTATTTGGACTGGTATCCTCATTTTGAAGGTTATGGTCACTGTGCCATTTGGCTTTTCATAAAGTGACATGCAAGAGAAAATTTACCTTGGAAGAAATAACTGATATGAGATATTCTCTTGCAAAATGAGAACAATCTCCGCCCTCTTGTGGGTTACTTTAATAATTCTCAATAGATTACTGACTGCAGTAGTCACCTAAAGAAGGCCAGAGAGTACAATGTCTTAAACGTGACTATTATAACTAAGATGAGGACTACAGTCGAAGTATATTAGTATATGATAAGATTAGAACATCGTTACTTGTATTGTACCTTCCAGCTTTCATCAGGTGTCTTTCATAGTTGGTAACTTCTGGAAATTCTGAACTGAACCCTTTATCCAATTCATGGGTAGATGGTTCTCATTTCACTGTCAATGGTAGAGGTTATCTCGTATTAGTTAATTCTCCCTAGTTAATTTGTCCTTGCAATGTTGTTCGTCTAAAAAAAAAAGTCTGGAGGGTACAATGGCCGAAACGTTGTGACTATTACAACCAAGATGAGGACACTAGTCCGAGTGAATCAGTGTGTAATAGGTTAGAACATTGTTACTTCTATTGTTTCCAGTTACTTTGACTTAAATTAATTTGCTTGTTATGTACAATCAAGTGCATTGATCGGAGGAAGACTTACCCTGTTTTCACCAAATCAGAATTGTGGGCTTTGATTTAAGCTGAATAAAATACCAACTTGCTGACAGATTACCTTCATCTACATATGGACTATTAATAGGATTACTGCGAGGTCATATTTGTAGAGGCTTGCTATATTTGAGAGATATTAATTCAGAAACACTCTTGTTGTTCGACAGTCAAGAACTAGTCAACTGCGCTGAGGACTTTTAAAATTTGAAGTCTTTTTTACAGCTCTTTCTCGGATTCGCAGTTTTTTTTCTCGTCATCTTTTCTGTCTCTTCTTTTTTTTCTTTTTGAGACGCCATGTGTACTTCATTGATAGAAGTGGACACTTTTAACTTGGACCCTTTCAGTATGAAAAGGGAAATGTTATCTGCCTTTAGGGATTCCATCCCGGTTGGAAGTTTAGTGGACTTGAGGTGTGAGTGGCCAAGTGGTTGACAGCACGGAGAATGAGTTCAGTATTTTGTGTTCACATTGTACTAATGCCCTTGGGGAAGGCACAAATCTATCTCTTACCCCCTGCCAACATGTCACAGACCAGCATGGCAGGGTAAGGCACATCATCCCCCATGTCTTACACTTACAGACTTTGGGGAAAGCCTGTGTCCAATAATGGACTTTAAAGGCTGATGAAAAACATATCCTAACAGAGATGAAGATAATGGTTATGTTTTTTTTTCACTCCGTAATGGGCTTACTTTTTTGATTTTGGAGACATCTTAATGCTTTTCGGGGAAAACTTGGGAAAAAGTAAGTGTATTTTTTTTTTTTTTTTCTCTCAGTTTAAAAAAAAAATTATGATTGATGCAATATGGAGATGTGGTGTATTTATTTAAATATTGGTTATTAAGCTGAAAAGGCTTTTGTTCATAAGAGATTTTATTTTTTAATCTATTACTGCATTTGATTGAGAAAATCTATCACTCAGTTTTTCAACTCAAATTCTGGCCAATGTTGGGCTTGACACTCATGGTTATGTTCAGTTTTTGAGCTATTTTAGGGGGGGGGGCAAGTATTTTTGTCCATTTTATAACCAGAATACTCTTGATGTGTTTTATAAAATCTAAAAATCACAAGGTAGCTGCTGAATTCATCAAGCATCATTTACTTATATTTATTTGAAAAATTCTGCTGTTTGCTTGCAGTTAAAATATTCAGAATTCTTGATATTGTTTGTGTTATTCCCTTTCTTCCTCAATTTTTATTTTTTATCTGATATCTTGTCTTATAAGTATTCATACTTAGGTATAAAATTTTTATACAAAAAACGTAACGAATGGATTATTCACAGTTCATGAATACTGTTGTTATATAATATATGTACCATGACACATTTTCTTTGGGAATATAAAAAGCTGTTTTTATCAATTGCTGAAGCATTGTAAACCATTAGTTTTTGACTAATATTTTCTTTCATTTGAAATTGTTTAGTTGCTTTTTGGTACAACTTATCTAGAATGTCAGTCTATGGCAGTGAGTAAATTGTGCAGATCTTGAATAAGAAATAAGCTCTAAGCAACACTTGAACTCTTGTCCCTTTTACCATGGAAATTTTCCTATGTATTGCACTGCTCTGATGTCTGAGCTACTAGAGCTAAAACGGCTAGCAGAAAATTGAATCTAACCCTTAAACTTGTCTTTCGTTCTTGACTCAAGCTTCTTTATTTCTGATCTTCATTATTTTACACTTGTGGGTTTTCTCCTGCTCAACCATCGTTTTTTTCTTTCCATTGAAACCCTCCCATAGGGTTTGTATTATTTTTTTCTATCAGTTTTTTAAGAGTATATCATCAGGCTAGTGCTAAGATGATAATAGGTCCAAACCAAATAGGAAATGTAGGCCCCATTTCAAACTACTCTAAGTATTTTTATAATCCGTGCTTACACATGGTATACATGATGTATGTGCAAGTAACAGAATGAAAAAAAACTAAAAAATTTAGAAAAAAAGGTAACGGCAAACAATTCTATTTAAAACTTATATATGACGGTAGAGTACAGTTCTGTTATATGTAGTTAATTCAATAGTATTTGCCTCCTCTAGTAGGCCCATGCCAACGGGGGCCCTCTTGTCCTCACCCTACCCCCACCTCATTCTAACTTACATGCCATTGAGTATACTATTTTTTTCTTTTTTTTTTCTTTTTTCATGCCTTTTAATCTTTCTGTACGTACCCTTTGGGATGTTATTCCCCAGATCTCTTGCCATCTGTTTAAGGAACTGTATCAGCTATCATATTTTAAAGTACATATATAAATAAAAACAGCTTTTCTTTTGTGTCTTTTCGGTAAAAAGTTGAGTAGTGCAGTCCCTTAAAAGAAGTGAGGTACCTCCTACAGAGCTAGTAGTATTGCTTTATTTTTGCATCCTCATACTCCAATGATTGTGGTCATGAATTACGAGCCGTAATTGTCGATTTATTTTTAAGCAATTGTAAATGAATTCCAAATAGTAGCTATTGATATGTTTTAAAACTATTTGAGGCATTACAATGAAAATGAATTACCTTTTTTATTAGTGTAACTTGTTATTGTGCACCCACTGTAATCACACTATTGTTCTATGTATTATTTAAAAAAATTTTTTTTTTTTAATCTATTATTCTGATCGTTTTTGGCACTATTATAATAATGCTAAATCAGATACTCTCTTTCCACCATTTGTACAGTTTTGAAATATTCAGTTGTGAAGGGTAATTTTTTGTACTTTTCATTGAGGTTGGGAAGCAGTGGGCTATATTGTGCCATAATCAACTTGCAGTTCCTGTAGAAAAGGCAGACTCTGGTTTCACAATAACCAGTTGTAAAGGACTTGCTAATGACCAACGTCTAAGCAAGAAGCCAGAGCCTCTTTGCAGGAATCATCTCTCGTTTGATTTTTGTCCTTTCAGATTTTTTGTATTAACAGCCTATCATCAAACCCAGTCTTGGAATCAGGCACCATTTGTTTTGATTGGTCTATAACAGTACTTTCTTGATGAAAGTTGAACATGTAGTGTGGCCAAAGATGAACTATTGTTGATAATAGTTATAATACTGTAATGCACATTCCTCTCTAATCTGATTTTATTGACATTGAAGATTGAAATTTTCATTCCAACTTGGGTAGATTGTGACATTATTTTTTCTGTCATTGGCCGTGGTGGTCATTTACCGAGTTAACTGAAACAATGAAACAGTTGTGTAAACCAGCCATTCTCAACCTTTTTTTGTTCAAGGCCCCCTGTCAAACTGGGATAACTGGACTGTAATTCATTTATTTTAGTTTGTAGCCTCCTTCAAAAATGCCAAGGTTCTCAATATGGTTATATTGCCCATGTTGAGAATGGCTGGTCTTGAATTGAATAAAATTTTCTGTTTATTTTATTGAGTTTGCTGCTATTGTTAAATATGATTTAAAAGTTGGATATTTGTTAAAATTTTAATATTATCTATGCAGATGAATTTCTAAACTTTTTTTTTTTTCTTCTTTTTCAGATTGCATAAATTTTGAAGTTTTTTTTTTCCTATCCGGTGATTTGAAGTCTCTTGATCCCATTTTTTCGATTTTTGTTTAAATTTCGACCTGCTGCGTCTTGATTCCAAATGGAGAACCAAGTGCAACTGCAAGAGGCTTCTTTGATTGACACCAAAAACCGGATCAATCTAATGGAATCAGAGTTGGAAGATGCTTGGAAAATGATGAAGGAGAATTCCCCATCATTGCCCAAGCGACGCCGACTCGAGGACGATGCCCTGAGTAGCATCAGTAGCCGAACTGATTCCCCCGTATCTGTGGATAGTTTCATGGATGAAAGTTTTTGTGCCACACCCACCGATAATTCACCCTCACGACCCCCAACATTATCAGATTTTCGGAAGCACTACAGAAAAGATGAACTGTGGGCTGCCATTGAATCCAATTATCAATACCTTATGGATGATGAAATTATTGAAACTTGCAGGGTAAGGGCTGTTCTCTATTTAATTTTCTTTGTTTTCTTTATCACTTTCTTTAACCCTTTAACAGATTATTGCGGATGTATTGTGCTCTCTCTGAACAGCATGTGTTAACACAAACATAGAAAAAAAATCGATGGACATTAACTAGGGATCAATTTAGCATATACTTACATTGCAAAATGACTCTCTCCCCTCATAGGGAAAATTTTCTAAACATAAGGAGTAAAAGCTCTATTGGTTTGGCCTGTGTACATGATACTTTCATACATAGCCAGCCTGCCAGACCTACTTAAAAACTGGAGAAACCTATGTTGACGGTTTCTAATATGACCACAATGCTCAGTGAAAAAAATTATTCTGTTAAGGGGTTATTTTTATTTATTTATTTTTTTTCAATTTTTTTTGATAAATCAATGTAACTTCATTGTAAAAGTTTTTTTGAAAAGAAATTTTTTTTTTCTTGTAATGATAGTGAATGATTTTAAAGCTTTTTGCGAAAAAAGAAATTAGTTCACACATACTCTTTTGGCTTGCACTACAGACTTATTTGAAATTATGTTTTAGTCTTTGTTCCACACCTGTTATGAATTTTTGTCTGTTTCCATTTCAATTTCAAGAAAAATTATTTTTATGTTTGAGTCTAACAATAGGGATAATTGGAAAAGCCACACGTCTACCATCTTCCATTTTAAGTCATCACAAATTCATGAGTAGCGGGCATGAGGTATAAAAGGATCTATATTATTTGTTCCTTTTAGAATAAAAGTGAATAATGAAAAGTAATATTACACTGACACCATTTGAAATTCAAGTCATACATTTTTCTATCATCATCAAAATTCATTGTTTTACATTCAAATATATCAACTAATAATAGAAACTATTCTGCAAAATATTGAATGATGAACAATCAAAAAGTTGAAAAATTTTAATTTTTGGATCAGACGGTTTTATTTGTATTAGATACAACAAATGTCTCCTTTATAACCTCTCTTTTTTTTTTGTCTAAAATGATATAAAAAAAAAAGATCTCCCATTACATTAATGTAACTTCATATAACCCCCAAAGTGTTTATCTTTTTTAAAATAGCCCCTCACAAAGGGCAACCAACTGGCCACGTCTGCTACAGATTCTTCTCTCTTCAAGTGTCTTTGGTCGCTCTCGGTCACATAAGACTACAACCTTGAAAATTTGCATGAGTACACCACTAGGCTCCGTCTAAAAATGTTTTTTGTTTTCAAAAAATGCTTTTTGCGGTCTCTATGGTCATTTTTAGACCTATGTTGCCAAAATCTTATGTTGTTGTTTTTTTTAGATAATTTTGTATAGAAGATCTATTTTCTTTTAGATAATTTTAGATCATTAGTTTTGGTACACAAACAGGCTATGGTGCTTCATTTATGCAAGTTATGGATATATTCATTAAGATTCATAATAAATGAGCATGAGGTATAAAAGAATTTTGATGTTCATTGAGAAATTCTTTCATACCCCATGCAGATCAGTCTTAAATCTGATCCACAGTACTCCATAGTAGATATGAAATGAACATTAATTTTTTTTATGGAAGCACAAATAAGCCCAGTGCAGTGGTCATAAAGATTTCCTCTTAGATTTACTTGACAGCTTCTGAGTTCAGTACTCTGTGAGCCATACTTTTCAATTTATTAGTACATTGGCAGTTCAATAAGGAGCCAGCCGGATCTGTGAAAATTCCAATGTTGATAACTAAGATATCATTACTCTCGCATTTATATTTCTGCAATTAAAGTATTCAATTTTCTTGAAATAATTGATTACCTATGCAATTTATCCACAGCTATACATTGATATGTGTTAAGGTTATGTTCTGGTAGTATGGATGTATCTCGTTCTGGGCGTAAGTCGACCAGTATAGGGTTAAGGGAAATATATGTACTGCATATACATTGTTACTTAATGAAGAGAAAGTAACAGATGTCATCTATTTTGTTTCTTTCACTTAGTCATTAACTCAACACAGCAAGGTGTCTGGTCTTGTAACTTCTGCTCACTTTGCTGTCTTGAGAACTTGAAACATCCATGACATATACACTGCATTCTCTTTAGAAAACTAGAAATAAGATGACAAATATTTGTTGGCATTCAAGTATTGTTGCATATATGTGTGACTGATGGAAATTTCTGTCATTTGTGGTCGAGCGGTATTTACTGCAATTACTGAAATTCCCACTATTCGCAGGTAAAGGGTTTGGACGTAACAACAATTGAGTGTTAGTCGGTCGGGCATAAGTATATGTATGACTGTATTTACCTATAATAACATACAACAACAAATGAATCTAAAATATCTGTTATCATCATAACTTCTGATATCTGTTTATTCCTGTGGTCTACTATTACTATAACTTAATTTTTAAGCTTAAGACCTGTGTGGGAGGACTAATGAACAAATAACAATTATAGTGAAGGTTGTGAGTCCCTTTTGCTCCCATTCATTTCCATGGGTCATTTGCCTTTGCATGTTATTATAGTTAAATACAGTCATACATCGACTTGTGCCCAACCGACTAACATGTGATTGTTGTTACATCCATAAAAGCTAGTTTTTACTATCAGGAAGATTTATTGGAATATCAATTGTTTGTTGTGAGACAAACAAAATACTTCAGAGATTTTTTTGTGAATAATTCAGTATTTATGAAATTCTGATGTTACTTTTTGATACTATTTTGGATGGAAGTTCAATTTTAGATGAACATTACATTTTTAGAAGAATACAAATTTTCAGTTGGGTTCTATTTACGTTATACCTACAATGCTGACCAGGACCTTTTCAGTACGTCAGTTGTTCAAAAGTTTGGCTTTGAAGTATTTAGGTTACTCCTGTTGTGGAATAAATTTGGGGATATTTTTTTTGTTTTTCATTATGTTCAAATGAATTTGTGTTTCTGGTTTGCAGCCAGACAGTAAGTTTCCAGTTCAACATCATACTTACATTGTAAATAGCATCCTCTACCCACTCTCTCCCGGATCTGCCAAAATATCTTCTTTTTTTGCCCCGTCTCATTGCAGGTATATTTCCGAACATCCAAATTTATATATTAAGATATATGTACAGGTTTTCTCCTACTAGAATGCGGGCGTTGAGGTCCAAGAAAACCAACTGTGTTGAAACTGCAATAAAATTAAGCTGTTTTGGAGCTTATTTAGCTATTCTGGATCTATAATAATATTTTAGGGTCCACTATCCACCCACTCACATTATAAAGCAAGTCACGCTATGACAATATATGACATGTGTCTAGAAAGCTTTACAGCTTTAAACATATTTTCCAAAGAGAATTGCTATCACTTCAGTTACTTATTTCCCATTATCTGTCAATGTGATTTTCTTTGGTGTCCCCCCCCCCCCGTTTTACATACTCTTAGTTATTTTAGTACTATGCATAATTTTTCTCTTGTTGGGATCAATTGATTACCATGTAACTTTTTCGTGGATTTAAAAGAAAACAAATAACCATTATATTATAATGACATCCCAGCAGTAATAATCAAACACCACCTCCCTTTCAGCTATGTTTTTAATGTATAGCTTATGTCATATATATAGTCAATTTTCTTTGAAAATTATTATTGTAGTTAACTAATTAATAATAGTGGAGTAAGTAATGCCCTTATACAACAATACATATACATTACACACACTCACAATTACTGTCAATTGTTTATTGCTAAATTCTGAGTACACGCAAAATAATTGTCGCCTGAGATGAGATATATTTACAGAAATATCTACCACTTGCGGGTGACCTATGATCCATCTGGGGCAAACGACTAAGCTAGCACTGTACGATAAGACTTATGATTTTATCTTTTATAAATAACTTGTCACCTACTGTAATTCCATAGGGAATATGAGAAAAATCACATCTCCCTAAATCATTCTTATTTATCTCCCAGTTTTTTTAAATCCTTCCCAAGTTCTGGCTGGACAATGAAAGATACAATTACATCTTGAGACATTTTTGGGGAGGAAAATGGAGGTCAGGGTCTTATATACTGACGTGTAGGTTATATTAAGCCTTATCATTAGAAAGTAAGTTCAACATGCCCAGATCTCCTTTTCACTTTGAAAAAAAAATCTGAACTAAGAAATACACAGGCCTCCTCCATTATGATGTGGGTGTGTGGTTGACCCTCAAAATATTGATATAGCTCTGAAATAGCTTGATCTAACTCCAAAAGAGCAAAATTTTATCACAGCTTGGTCATAACACATTTGGCTTTCTTGGATGGGAACACCTGTGTTCTAACGAGGGATGCCTGTACACACTTTTTTAATTGTAGAACTACATTTAATATTTCATCTTGCATTTCTCACTCATGCAGGATGGAAAGGGTTATGGTAGTTAACAATGTTATAGTTAACTGTTTAAGTAAAGTGAAGTAAGTTATGTCCTTATGCTGACTACGTCTTCTGTTGTCCCTGCTTTGCCTCCACATATCAACACATTACTACTTGCTCGAGCCTGTCTGAGATTCAAGAAATAGACTTGGAGGTCTCAAGCATCTGAAGTAGTATCACTCATTTCACCCTATGCTATATCACCAATAGTTGGATTCATACCTTTCCCAAGGGCATTAGTGCACAGACTGTCCCAACTGCTGTTTGAACTTGGCTTACTGTGCCATTACCCGCTTGGTCACCCAGCACCTACTGTTTAAGTACAGTTTTGGTTTATTCGCATTTTTATCATATTATTTTGGCAAAAACAATTGTATTTTTGCCGTAGAAATTAGGAAAATAGAAATTAATTCTTGCCCAATCTTTCTGAGAAAAGTAATCTCAATCTATTATAATCTTTAACTCTAACATTCCCGAATAAAACTTTCATCTAATCCTTTTTTCATATTTACTAAACTACGATTTTGATAAAATATAATTTGAAATTTCAGAATATACATATGGAACTAGGGAAAATAAAATAGAATTTGCGAAGAAAATTTTTTCCTGACACTCATGTCATAGGTTTGCTATCACAAACCTAGAATTATCTACATCTACAGATATATATCTGAAATCTCGGAAATATATCCTGCATTTTTGATGAATTAAATGTGACTTTGATCTTCAAGACTTATTTTATCAAAATATGACATAATTTATTATTTCATTAAAAATCATCTAAATAACTATTTCTGCCATCTACATGCAACCACAAACATAGATAGGTTTGAAGAACATCTAAATTGGCAACACGACTCAAGGGACATAACTAACATTTCAGTATGTCATTCAGTGGTGGCAATTGATGCTAGAAATGCTAGCGCATCTAAATAATAATGCTTTCCTGATTATGTTCTTTCTCTAATTTGATGACCCATTCATAGTATACACACACATTCAATGTTCTCAACTCATCCGGACAATAAATAGAACAATGTAAACAATTTAATTCATTGCAGCTTTTGATAATCTATGATGACACATCCTATTAAGCTTAGGAAATGATTTGAAATAGTCATTTTTTTTCTCTATGTTTATAAGACAGTTCATCTATGAGATTTTTTTCAAAGTGGATTAGAGCACATACAAAATAAAAATGCAAAATGTAATAATCAGCAATGTGCAGATGTCTTTTGTCATGCTAAGTAACATAACTGATGTAGTAAAAATAGAATTTCATCCAGGTAATATATATACATATAGAATGCGATGTGTATCTATATATTTCATATATGTAGTCATTTTTGACGGCACAAGTTAAATAGGCTGATGATTTTTGCTGTTGAGAATTATTTTATTTCTCTCTAATATTCCAGTTTTTTGTAGTTCTTGGGTAATAACACATTATTTCAATCAAAAAGTTTTTCTCTGATTGCTCTCTATCTTATCTGCAAAGCCTTTAAATATGGCCGTGCCTCTCTTATCCAATAGATCATCTGGCCATTGCTGGACTACAGTAAAACAAGAAGGGGTCAATCCTATGTAAACATTGATTTTTATCTTTTATTTTTTTATTTTAAAAAATTTTTTATTTTAACAATTTTATCGATTGTATGAAAAACAGAACAATATTTTTGATAATTCATATAATAGATTATATCATAAAGAATAAAAATTATTTGTGATTACTTACGCTTATTATTAATCAGTTGTACTAAAAATAATTTATAAGATTTAGATGAAATTAATTTGTACTTTTCTAATTGTATGATAAAATACACATCAAAAGTTGTTTTATTTAGGGTTCAAACTGTATAAAATTTTGATTTCAAACCAGTTAGGTTAAACTGAATGTTTAAAGACCTATCTATTGTATATCAGTGCCTTGGACTGGAAGTTGAGGATAACTGAAATTTGTTGAAAATTTCTTACGAACTTTCAGTTTGGAGCTTCATTGCAGAAGAACTAGTTCTCACTTAATTAGGATTATGTCTGATTGTTATTTAGATCAATGGTTTGAGTTTTCTTTTGACTTTTCTTTTTTAAACAATAACAGAAAATACACTTTTTAGAGTTGGCATTGTGTTTTGTTAAAACTCACTATAATTTTGTATTTTTTTCTTTCCATTCAGTTGATATTGTCTGATCTAATCAAAACTGATTCATGTTTTGACATGGTTAAAAGGCTAAAGAAAGTGGTGTTTTTTTTTTTTCTATTGTTGCTTTAGTTCAGATTAACCTGTTTACTGCCAAGTATATTTTCAATGTAAATCCTGGGCCACGTTTTTCTCATTAAAAATTGATGATAATAAGAAGTCTTCATCACATGTTTAAAACGGTTTTATTTTTTAGAAATAACTGCTAAGACGAATTATCTCATTCATTGCAATGAACAGGTTAAAGGGTGCTTACTGTAAAACGGCTCAATGTTATTCACTAAAGACAGGAAAGTTTTTATTTTTAAAGAGTTTTTTTTTTTTTTTTAATAAACTCTGTGAAATTTTATATGAATTATAAAGACGTTGCAATTTTTAACAATTTTTCACGTCTTTATTTTCTCTAAAATTTGTGACTTGGATTATGTCCAAAGACTGATTTATAGTTGTAGTACTTTAATGCATTTGCTTTTATAACCGTGAGGGATTGCGAAAAAATTTGTCCCATCAAAAAGGGTTGTGAATGAAAAACAATTGAGAACCCCTCTCTCTGATGTTGTCATTCGGATTGAGCCAGTAAAGCACAATCTGTTTTTAAATTCAAATTCTTTTGAACTTCTAAACCAGTTTGCAGCTGCAATAATATTATTGAAACTACATACAAACTTAAGCAAACATACGAAACAAGAACCAAGAACAATGGCTTTCCATTTTACAAATATTCCCTTCAGTTGGTAGTGAGCTTAGTTCAGGGTATTTTACTTGATACATTAATATCTTATGTTGTTACACAAGAAATGCTGTTATTTTTACATCATAGAAAATAATACTAAGTGAAAGATTTGATTAACTTGTTGTTTTTTTCCCCCTGATTAATAGATATAATTTGTTATTATGGGAGATTTTTGAGCCCTTAGAAGCAATTGTGTCTACCCAAGAAGTTAGACTAAATTTCAAATTGGGACATAATACTGCTCAAGCTGCTGATAACATCAACTAAACATTTTGAGTGAACACTACTACAGTGCAAACTCTTCTGAGTTGTTTCCATAAGTTACAGGGTGGAAAAATAATGATAAACCTCAAGGGAGGCAAAAAACCTTTTTTTAGTAATTAAGAATTATCAACAGCTGTGACCAACAATCCTTGAAGCACATTTCGAGCACTTTCTGAAGACTTTAGGACTTCAACAGAGATCATATCGCATTTCAAAGCTATAGGAAAGATTAAAGTTTGAAAAATGGGTCTTACGTAAACTGAATGAAATGGTCCATGACAGTGCCAAACCCTACACCCCTCAGCTGACTGTGAATAAACTTAGAGATATGAAGTCTTGCAGCATCCTCTATATACACCTGATATTTCCCCTGCAAATTGTCATCTTTTCAAGCATTTTAAACTTTATATCCCTGTGGAAAACATAATTCATGCTTTTGCAGAACTTGTGACTACTGAATCTATATTCTATAGAGCTGGCATAATTCAATGAGTACACAAATGCTACTCACTGATTTTTGACAGAATTGTTAGGGAATGGTGCTTTGATTCTAGACAGAAGCGCTGATCCATATATAAGTAATCCGATCATTTTCTGGGGTACTATACTAGTATCGGTAATAAACTGGATATGTCTTGATTAATGAAAGATATTACAATAAATATATTTTGAAAAAGATAGAATGTTTGGGTTTATGCAAAGTTACATTATATGTAATTGTTCTTTTTTTAATTGTTGCAATAGACGAAGTAGAGAGATAATAAGAGACATTGTTTGAATCTAAAATCAAGTGTTATTTAAAATTCCTTTCATTCATTAAAATTCCTTTCATTTCCAAAGGTTCTACTATTTGATATTTTCCAGTGATGTTATAAATAGAATTTATTCTGACCCTATTTATTCTTTGTTAGAATTTTTTTTCATGACTTACAGTTGTTCAATTATTGACTGTGATGATGAGTCCCCTTTGTTCTTGAATTTGTCTGATCTAAATATTAAAATTTTATAACTTGAAGGCTTTCATTGTTAATCAGTCAAAATTCCACTGAGTTGGTTCTTCAGTTGATATGTTAGTCAGATTGTGAAACTAATGATTTCATGAAGTCCCCAGTGATTTTGTGAAATTCCTGATCAGTTCAGTAATTTAATGAAATCCTTTGTTTCATTCATTGTAATGATGATTTTGTGGTTCAATCCTCAATGGGTGTTCCCACTACTGTGACTTTGTGTCAAACTAAGCTGAACTTGATGAATATCAAGTTCAACAGATATATTTGAATGTAAAAGAATGAACTTTGTTGATGTATAATGCATGACTAGAATTCAAAATTTGCGAGTATAACAATAAGAAGAATAGCTTTTATTATTCAGTTATAAAATATTTTGAAAGGAACAAATGATTCATATTTCAACTCATACACCCTCTTTCCAGGTGTACTGCTGTGACATTTCTAACAATAAAAACCAATGACATTTTTATAAAAGAGAAATCCTTGGTAGCTGAAAATTGTCACAATTGACTAATTCATAATAGTTATTTATTTACTAATCATTGTAAAGACGTGTATAAGTTACCAGCATGGAAAATAGTATCGACAGACCGAATTACTTCTTGTTGAGGCTGTTTGCATTATTATGCACTAATGCCTGTGGGGAGGAAAAGCATGAATCCATTTCTCCCCCACCCCAGTTACTGGTAAATAACAGGGCAGTTTGAGTTCTTTAGCCCTGTATGGTAGTCCATCTAAGAAGTTTCTGATGGAAAAAAAAATACAGCTTAAGTCACCTGGATGTGGGGCTAGCAACTCCACCCCATGAAAAGAGTGGTTGCAGCTCTATGGTCCACAAGTAATCTACTGGAATCACTAGAATAAAAAATTTAGCCTAGATTTTGCTCAAGGCCACAATTATGGGTCAACTCGCTAATCACCATAGAAATGATCTACAAAACCAACTTGTTAACCATCACACCAGGATGAATATCTAGGGCAGAAGTTAGCAACCTTTTTGTCTCTGTGGTGTGGATCGTTTACTGATGAGTGGATGGTGATCCAGATGAATGCCACAGAAAGCTTGGGATCTGGGAATTATCCATTTAAATACATATATTTGCATTTTGCCCCAAATCAATAAATAATGCATGCTAAAAACCATTTGTGTTTAACCAAGAATACTAATCGGTAATTGAAGAACTCTTTGATTGCAATCTATTTCAATCAAAGCATCTTTTGAATCTATTAAAGACCCATATAATCTTCAAAACATGATGAGTAAGTATATTATCCCAATATTTGATTGTGGGCCAGTCAAAATCACTGCAGACCAGATCTGGTAACCTAGCCTTGATCTAGAGTTTGCATACTGAACAATTTCAGTATGACCAAGAAGGGAGAAAAAGGGGGAAAATTTCCTGTTGTTACCACTCTGTTGTTATTTTTATAGCAACCAAGATTTTTTTTCTATTCTTACACTTTCTTGGGTGCACTTGATAGTTTTCTTATAGACCAGTGCTTCTTGAACTGATGTATGATTTACTTAAGAGCAAATGAAACTATTCTGGGGGCGAATGAAACTACAATGGTGAAATTCTTTATTCACTCAGATATATTTTTTCATGCTCTAAGTGATATTTTATGGTAAACATACAAAGTGACAAAACTTTGCTAAGAATCTAATCCTAAATTCTGCTACATAATGACCCTGAGCCCTTGCAGGTCAAAAAAAAGGGGAAGATAACGTGATGCCAGCTCACCCTAACTCTTCACAGCCTGCTTCATGATAATCTTTGGAACTTAGATTAAGCAACTGAAGGAATCTGAATAGATACTAAATATCCAAGTAACTTCTGATTTGCTGACAACCTTGATGGTTTCCAAATAAACGAACTGAAGGAAGAAAGCGAGGATGTTGGTCTTCACATGAACTTCAGTAAAACGAACGTCATGTGCAACAAACATGTTAAGGACTAAGACACTACAATCAAATTTGAAAATGCTGAGCTGTAGAAAGTGGACCACTACATCTACCTAGGACAATGATTTTACCTGAAATCCTCAGAAGAAATGAGGCAAAGAATCGCTTAAGGTTGGCAAGCTTTTAGTGTAGGAAGCTTGATCTCCAAAAACAAGAAAACATCATTAGTTCTGGAAGGAAGGATCTTCAACCCTTGTATCCTCCTGATAGTTACATGTGGATTTGTAACATCGAACCTAACCAAAAGATTAACCCTCAAACTCAGAACCATGCACTATTAAAAAAAAAAACAGTAAGGGTCATATATCTCATTAAAAAAAAAAAGAATTAAAAAAAAACTCAAATGGACTTGTTGTACAAGAATGTCGGACAAACACTTACAACGTGGATCCCCAGAGATCATATCCAGAACTATGGCCAGCAAAAAATGAGATGGTGTGATGGACTAGTCAAGTTCAAGAAGTAGTGACTCCATAACGACTATGATAGAGAAATCTGGTGAAGTTTGGGAAAGGTGTATATCCAAAGAAGGACTCTAAAAGGCTGATGATGATGAAACGAGAAAAATTTTTAAAAACTGTCTTTGTGGTGGTAGTAGTGGTAGTGGTGATGATTATCATTATTACTACCACTAGTATCTGATGCCTCTCTATTTAGATCAAGTGAAAGCAAGACTTGCTGGTGTTCTTGCCAATTTCAGTAATGCTGTCATCTGGATAGTTCTGATATTTTCTCAGATTTCCATGTCTTCTGATCTTTTTGTATGGCTCTATGGGATCTTCTCATTTTATTCATTTTTAAAATCTTTGTAACATGATGTGGATGATAATAATCATGGTAATGATTTTTTCCCCCTTGTTTTCGCTCCAGTAGTAACTGGTGGCTTTCAATGACGTTCAAGCGACAGCAATATTCCTGCCCTCTCTTCCGTATTCTGTAAAGTTGTCTGGGTGGTTTCAGATCTCAAATTTTACCAACTTCACAAAGCTCTTTGGGACTGTTCCAAGCGTGTCTATGATAGTGAATACCTTCATGCTCTGTGATTTCTTTTTCTTCTTCTTTTCTCAATTCTCTTGCAAAGTCTTGGTATTTGTCCAGCTTTTCACTACCCCCTCCCTTTCTTCTCCTACTTGAGAAACAAACAAAATATTGAAGGGCAAGAAAACTCAGGGTTAATGCGAGGGTTTCATGTGACCTAGGTGAAACTAATAATTTGTGCATATTTTTCATGCACCCTATAGACTATTTCTTTTTTTAGGTTTGGAGTGTACCCCTTGTACCGTTGTGTCCTGGATGACTTTCTAGGTTTGCTCAACAGCAGGCCTTAGACGATTAGGAATCTGAGTAACTTATCAACAGAAACTAAATTGTTGATTTGTAAAATTTAATTTAAAAGAATTTATCCAGTTTTGAGGTTATTGCCAATTTTTGGTTTTATATCAACAAATAATGTAAATACAGAAGGTCCCTAATTAGCATTATTGATAGGTTTTGGGGAAGTGCGACTTTGAGTGATTGACATAAAGTAAACCCAATTATACTGTAAGATTGATGATATAAGCTAGTTAAGTTCTTATGGTACATAAAAGGGTCACCCATTGTTGTTATAAGATGTTCCTGTTAGAACTTGAATATCCACTAACTTTTGAGGCCTTTTAAAATATGATTGCTTTAAGATACTTTGATTCGTGTGGCCAACCCTCTTTAGTGGTGAGACATCAAAAGGGGAAAGGAGTAATAAAACGTGAAGCAAACAAATCAGCAAGTTTTATTGATGTGAGAAAACACTAGAGAAAAAATGTACTTTGCAATCGTTTGTTACCGTGCAGTTATTTTTTTTTCTCCTCGACATTAAGTGAGGACCTACTGTATGATACTAGTTTAGAAAAATATCTTTCAGGCGTAGAACATTTTTAAAGAAATAAAGTTTTGAGTTGTTTCTTAATATTAGTCACCATAAAAGTCCTTCTTTGGCAGTAAATCAGTCAGTTTTAGATGGAATAACATGTCAAGATTAAAATAGGATTAAAGATATTTGAGTCAAGACCTGTTTACGGCTGTCACATAAATCTCAACAGCATGATAGCCTTATAGGTCACTTCCTATGTATTGGGATAATATCAGCGTTCATACTAGATAATATTAAAGAAAGCGCATACACAAATTTGCTGTTAAGTGCGTTTTAATAACCATAGAGTGACTACTATCACCGTGTAATGCGTATTGTCTATTTACAATGCATTGTCTCATCTGCACTCTGATCAAAAATAAAAGTTTCTTGAATGGATTTTTTTTCTTTTTTTTTTTTCCCCCCTCTTATATCTGATATTTGTATCACTAACATTTTTCAAAATGTACAACCATTGTCTCTATGTCTCAGTATGAATGTTTAACTATGTTCTTCAATTCAGGAAAATATTACTGCACGTACAAGCAAAGACTTTAAAAATGAGTTGATGTTTAAAAAATGTAAGCAGAAATTCATCAGCAGTTTATTAAAATATAAGTGCTAATTCACTAGAAAGATTTTCTAAATGCAAAATAGGTCTTCCCTTTATTTCCATTATGATAAGATTAGTCTTTACTAATATGCATAAAATATACTGACATCCTCCTTGGATTTTTACCAACCTCCAAATCTCTATTTCCAAGTGAACACCATTATTATTAAGATCACTACCACTGTACCATCGCCATCATTATACATCAGCTTATGCCCTACCAACGAGGGTTCAATTGCAGATATATCCTAGGTCCCAATGAGGTCTTGATAAAAAATTTTATATTGATAGAAAGCGCACTGTACTGCATGAGATTTTACTTGTCTTGATGGCATTTTACTTATCTGGGTTGTGTTTTCGGTGTAAACTTTAAAGTATGCACTCTGAATTGTGATTTCACATTCTAGGACCAACAGCAGCCGCCAGAATGGCTTGAAAATTTCTTAGGCTATTTCCTATTTAAAAAATTTGTTTTTGTTTAATTCATTTTTTGTTTTATTGTATTTATTCTAATCTTTGTATGTATTTCATTTTCTTTCTCTTTGTAGTCAACAGAAAGTGATCTGTCACTGGATGATGAAGATGTTGCTCCAAACCCCAATGTATCTTTTAATGAATTCATGCAGCAATACCGAGAATTGACTGAATGGCTGAGTCAGATTCAAGTGTTCACCCAAAGGAAAGTTATGAGCCGTTCTGAAAAATATCTAAATCAGGTAAGAAATTCTCTCAAATTTTCCACTCAGGAAGTGGTCAAATATGTTGTCATTTCTTTTGTATTTGGAGAATTCATCATGAAAATGTATACAGGGGGTTCTCACTAGCTGATCAACTGCTGATTTCCAATAGAAACCTAATTCCAAATTCCCAATTAAGCTAAGCATATTAGCCATGGTGGTGCACTTTAATAAAATTCAAAGCAACTACAAATACAGGAATAAAAACCTAAAAAAACATCCCAATCCTTTGAAAATGGTGGGGAAATCAAATTCCTGGATAAAACCCTGGTATGGTAGTCAAAAATAAAAGAGAATTTTATTTCTTAAACATTAACATTGGCAAGAATTAGCATTTGAAAATGTGACAGTAAAGAAATCTGCTAATAATAAAATGTCATTAAAAACTGCCAACATCAATCCAGGTTTCTGCAGTTATTAAATTGATCTGCATGGATGTGTGTGTGTGTCACAAATACAGGCCGCAGTAACAGAGGTTTAGATGTTGGGCTGTGTCATGGTTACTGGCATGGGAAATGGAGTACCCTTGTGAAAGGCATGAATCCATCAGCTATGGCTAAAACGCAGGGCAGGATTGCTTTGTAAGGTGTTGAGCTCGCAACTTAAATTATCCTTATCTTTCACAAAGAAATTCTTGCATCAAGCTTCTCACAAGATTTTTCATTCTATTATTCTTGCAGAGAAATCCTTCAAAATATTGTTCTTATTGATTTTATATTGTATAAAATGTCTTGAAATGTGTGCTTCCTTTGGTTCATGTTATACGTAGGTATTTTCCCCCACTCTCGTCACACCCTCTATGTGTATGCCCCCCCCCCCAAAAAAAAGTGAGGCGATTCCTTCTAAATGAAGTTCTTTTAATTTTTGCAAATTTGCCATTGATGACTTTTCTGTAGAATTCCTCTTTCTCAGCCAAAAGTTAGCATAAGGCTGGGATTTAAAGTTGTAGAAATTAACCCGTTATCTGCTAATGATGAGAATTTCTGTCAATGCTGTTCCGTAGCTAACTTAATAAAATTTCTGTTTTATTTTAATTTATGGCAACATCTATGAGTCAGGGCTTTATCTTGCAATGGATAACTATGACTCTCTGCCTCCTTCTACAGTTGATAAAAATCAATGTGGAAGAGTTCAATGGTTATTTTAAAAGAGCCTTGTCTAGAAAGAACTAGTCTTAGTTTCTTGAAACTATTGAGATACCAGGAACAAAACAGAACCTTCTTTCTTTCCTACTGCTAAACACAGAATCTTTGTTTGAAGCATGTTGCTCACTGTTTACAATATTTTTGACTAAACACTGCTTCGTATGGTAGATTGGTAGAGTTTCAGCTTAGTATTGATCAGATATGTTGAATTGTGTGCAGATTGAAAGAAATGTGATCAACCCAGCCATGATGTCTGCTTGTCAAATTTTTGTTTTTCAAGATCCTACCTTCTGCTCTTCAGAAAGATCGGTGTTCATGCTACGACATTAAATAGGCACTTTCACTTGTTGACATGCTGTTTCCTTTTCATAGAAGCCATACTGTCTTATTAACTATTGATATGTACAGCAGATACATAGATACCTCTCCTAGAAGTTTTATGCTTTATCTACAATGATATCAAATGATGGTATTATAATTATTGACTGAGCACGATGTTTGTATGTGCCCCAATATTCAACCATTGCTAGGGGAAAAAAGATGATTTCATGCATTTCCCATGGGTATTAGTGTGGAGTCAATACAAACTTTCAACTGAAGTTGGAACTTGACTCGGTAATTCCATTTTCAGTGCCATTAATTGATCAGACCCCCCCCCCCCCCGTGCATCTTTAGCCCGATGTAGGGGTGATTAAATATTTGGACAATCCACTCATATGAAAAAGTAAAAGTAAAAGATATATTTTCTCTTCTGTTTTTGGTTGGTCGATTTCTGATTTTTGTCTACTGAAAATCAGAAGAATTATTCAAATGCATCATCAGATGTAAAGAAAAATTTTTGTTCATAAATGTAACTATATATATATATATATATATATATATATATATATATATATATATATATATATAATTTACAATATCCCATTTACAGCGTGAACTTGATATTTCACTCAGATTTTTCTAAAGGTTGGGTACTTGACCATAGCATCCACTTCTTCTATTGAAGTAATTAGGTAGTTTCACTGTCTTTGAATTCAGATACATAACAGTTATTTCACTGCTATAAAAATGAATGTTATGGTTAAATAACCACCCATTTCAAAACATCTACCATGTGACACAGATCAAATTCACACTGCAAATGGGATATTAAACTCATTGTAAATTTAATTAGTAGCTTTGCGTCATTGTATTGTGTGTTCTGGAGTGAAGAAATTTGGAAATATATATTGTTCTGATATATATATTTATCATTTCTAGTACATATACATTATGTTAGACTCGCTGCCATCTGTGGAATCGTTTCAATGCTTTCACACCTTTTCAAGCAAATACATTAAAAAAAACAAACACATACTAGAGTGGATGAAAAAATCCATAGCCTGATGTACATATTAGTTGTATCTTAATCTGAAATTTTTGTTGTAAATCTATGTGATGAATAGGGAAGGGATAAGTTAAGTGCATTGACAAGAACAAAATTGTTGAAAAGTAAGTATTTATGTACAGAGGATGTATTTTCATCATTTGACCACAGATTTATTGATTTAGCTACATCTATCTATTTTTTAAATCAATGGTTCTCGAACTTTGTTTTGTTATCAAATACTAAGAAATATTTGACCAACTATGAAGATAAAATTGATTTAAATAAAAACAATATAGTAGTCAATGAATAAAACTTTTATATTGACATCGCTTTTTTTTTTTCTGTCATCTATTGCTATAAAGATTAGGATCTCACTAAGTCTAGTGATAAAACTACTAAATTGGCAACTCCGGTAGTAGTGAGATAGACATTGGAAGAAAAATAGTGCAAAATGTCATATTTGGAAAAATTTATACAGCACACTATTGTACCGTGGCACACAGTTTGAGAACCACTACTTTATATATTGGAGTTCCTCATCTGGTAAATATATTGAATGCCTAAGCTGATATAAAGATTGTTGGTTGGAATGGGGAACTGGGTGTTACTATTATTTTTCATTCCATGCACTTGAATAGTATTTTTATATACTGGTTTAATTAGTAATTTTCAAATTTGCTATTGAATACATAATTATATACAAAAAACATGTAGCAAAGATTGGACCGTTTAAAATTTTCCACATCAGATCTAAAATGGCTAGGATCAATGCTTTTATCAATTGATTTTTTCAATCATTATCAACATTCACATTCATTTCCAGATTTAATATTATGATTATCTTTATATGGATCTTTTTTCATAGAAATATGACTAAGTGAAGAATGATCATTCATCTAGTTCAGTGCTTCTCAAGGCTGCCGGTATATAGCTTATCTCATCTTGAATGACATCTAAAATAAATATTACTAGATGAGACTCTTGGCCACACTTGGGAAATTAATTTACAGTAGGAAAACTATATGAGGAACTTGTAACGCCTAAATCACATGGTTTTATTATATTCATCTCCTACAGTTGGAAGATTTTGTTTAAATATTCATCTAAATATGAACCATTGATTGCCCGAAACTGTCAGTTTAGGTTACTTCAGTTTTCAAGCTGGCCTGGCTGGTTAGATATTCATATATGTATCATTCTTACAGATGCACTAATTGAGCTAGATGACTGAAAAGTTGAATATTTACTAATCATGTCTACAAGAAACTTTTTCCTTTTTTTCCAAAATACCTCACCCCTACACGAGATTTTTTAGTGGGGGGGGGGTTCAGTTCGCAATGTAAGTTTATGTTGAATTGGTCATTTAGTGTGTGCCTGACAGCCCTCTTACTTGTGCTTTCAGAGAATTCAGACTTTTCTAGTGATCACTTCTCAACAAAATGCAAGAGAAGTCACCTTTTCAATGATCACCCTTTTCAAATTTTTCATCCCTAGCACCGCATGCTGCCAAAAGACATTGGTCACATGATGGTTTCCATCGGATGATTAACCAGACCTATCATTTGTTATGAAATATTGAACATTCCTATGAATGTTGAATTGATATTTTACTGATCATGTACAAATAATAATTTGGAACGGATACGTTTGCTGACACATTGGAGAAAACTGTTGGTCCACAAGATCAGATAGTTTGAGAAATGTTGATTTAGTGGTTATTTAATATGTCAGAAAATGACATCTGTTTAATTAATCAGAAAAATTGAGCATTGATATTGCTTTCATTGTTGATCTGTTGCAAGGAAATTCTTAGAGATTAATGTGAAGTCCCTTAGCTACTGTCACTATGAACGAGCTGGCATGCTTTTGGAACAAGGGGAGCCGGAAAATTGGTGTGTGAGATGAGTCAGAGCTGCTACCATGCCTTTTTTTCCTTCCTCCCTCTTCATTCATATAAATGACGTATCTGAACAAGGATTAGTGGGACTCATTAGATACAACAGCTGACTGCTACAAAAGAAAATCCGGTGAGAGAGTTCCATTATTCTAGCTTCTTTCTTAGCCTGGTATTTTCCATTGATTGATTAAGGATGGCTAGATTGATGGCTAGTGCTTCAGACCAATGAAACACCAACTTGCTGTTCTATTTCTGCTACTACTACTATTACTACTACTGCTGCTGCTATCTTCCAACCTGCTGATGCATGTAGCATGCATAGCAGACAATTGTTGTTCCATTATGAGCCAAAATCGAATTCTTTCCATTGAACTCAGGGAATCTCTTTCAAATTCCGCCCACAAACTGTAGCATGCAGCTTACACCAGAATCCATCTACCATCTAAAAAAAAAAGAAAAAAAGCCTCACATCCATTGTTCAGAACGTGGCCTCATTTTTCTCCCTTCCAATGATCATGAAGTGCCCCAATTCCAAATCATCTGTTGACCTCTAATCATACCAAAATTATCCAAGGAATTCTGCTTGAAGAAAATCAATTTCCTTTTTTTTTCTGCAAAGTTACAAAGATGTCAGTCTTTTCTGAGGAAATTTCTTGAAATTAACCCATTGATTGCAAATGACTGAAATTTCCGTTATTGCACCTCTCTGGCAAATTGAAAAATGTTTTCATTTTATTGTGATTTATAGCAACTCGGTTCTATTTGTGAGTCAGGGTTTTTAATATCGCAATAGTTTACTTGCAATGGACTAGAGCTTTTATCTTCAATGGATAATTATTATACTTGCCACCTTCCACAGCTGATGGGTTAACAAATGATACTCAGTGGTAAGATGTGCCCCGCAGAAGAACGTAGTAGTTTCCTCGTATTTGAAACTACTGATTTCAGAATGATATGCAGACCATGACTGGCAAAGTGTGTGATTCATTGATCCGATTGATGGTGGAACTTCCACAAACATCAAAAGCTCTCCGAATCATATGTAGACAAATGGTAGGAATCCTTTAATAATAATCATGATGAACTTGGTTCCAACAGTAAGATTACAATTACAATGATTTTGTGTTTTTACTATAAGCAGTATGTTGTTTGCTTTCTGTGTATGATTGTGTGTGAGTACACTCATACATATATGTGTGTATATAGATATTGTGTGTGTGTGTGTGTGTGTGCATATATATATATATATATATATATATATATATATACAAACTGAGAAAGCTTATTGTGATCACTTTAGGAATAGGGTCTTTTAAACTAGCTGGCTGATAACATTAAGCAAAGGACATAAAAAATTGGACAATTTACTTTCATTGTTTTAAATAACTCGGCATTTTGAAAAAATTGATATATCATTAAAACTTAATTTTTAATTCATTTTGTGGTGTTTTGAATCAACTGATCTTGATAACAATAAGTGTCAGTTAATATTGTGTGTGTATGTGTGTGCGTGCATGTAACATACATTTGTAGCTTGTATATAAAATTCATCACCTGTTGGTAGAAAGCGTTGAAATTATCCAATGCTCTTATAAATGCAAATTCTCTTTTTAAAATTATCTTTTGTTTTAAATCCAACCTCTTTGAGGCCAAAAGAGAATTTCTTGTTAAAAGTTTTTGCTCAGAACAAAACTGATACTGCCACTGTCCCATAGATGTTACATTTTGTAATAAATCCTTTTATGCAAATGTAACAATTTTTATGAAACTGAGGTGATAATTTCAGGCTATTTTCTGAATCTAATCTCTTCACTAGCTTTGTTTTAAAATTGAATGTTTGTGTAAAGAAAAGAGAAATTTCTGAAGACCATGTGATTGTAGGATTCATTTTTGCCCCTTCATTGATAGTTATTATCTTGAGCTTCTTTATTCTTTGTGCATTGTTTGAAATATATTTAATTCCTGAAAAATAGAAGTTAAAAATGTTATAAGATTGCCATAAACAGATAAAAGTATATTCTTCCAAAATATAAGAAGTCTCAAAAATATGTCCTTGACTTGAATTACCTGTTTTATATACCAGCATATATGCTATAAAAAACAGGTAGTTAATTGGATTAAAAAAAAGCAAAAAAAAAAAAACTATGCGTATATTACACTAAATTCAAAATTCTAGTATTATGAATGGGGGTGGGGGCATCTACCACAGCTCGATATTTATGAGTCTTGGATGAGTAGCAATGAGTGGTTGTACTCTAATACCCTTGTAAACCATTTGTCTTATAGACCAGCATACACTTCAACTTATAATGTTTAAGTAACTCTTTATGAAATTTACTTTGTTATTCATTTTTCATAGAAGTAGGATTAACTCTTAAATTCATGAACTGCTTGTGATTGACAGTAGAACTCTTCAACGAATAGCTGAAAAATAGATGAACTCTTCTATAGATTGAATGTGGGGGGGGGGGGTTCTCCCAATGGTCAAAGGAAAATTCCTTGATATTGTCAATTGATTTTTCTTATATCAAATTGAGAGTTTTTTAGTTAGAGGATTATCTCCTTTCAATGAATTAGTATGCCTTCCTATTCATGGTATGTACAGGCAATGACTGTCTCTTATGGTACCAGAACTCTTTATTGAACAACATTTCATCAGAATTGAAAAATATACTCACACATACTTATGCGCGTGAGTGAGCATATGTGGCCAGTGTGTGTCCATGTGAGTGTGTGTGGATGTGTATTTCACATCAAAAAGTTGTGGTACCGGTTTAGTTAACCACTTCTTCAACAAGTAATGGCCCGTACATGAGGGGATGCATACTGTGCAGCTGTACAGGCTCACAAGATTTGAAGGGGGCCCCCCAAAATATGTCTTTAATAATATCTTAATGCTCCTTATTTTTTTTTGCGGGTAAAAAAAATGAAATGTCTTTACTAAACTTGTTTGAGATGAATTATTGATCCCTAAAGGACTTTTTGTCAACATCATGATTTTATGAATATTTAATTTTTGTTTTTATTTGTTTAGAAATAATACTGTATATATCAGTGTACAAGTCGACCTGAGAACTAAGATTTAAATCAAGTTCTGTTCAATATTCAGTGTCAACTCTCTGAAATAAGGCTGCATTGCATCCATCAGACTCTCATGATCATAGGGTCTAAATAGACTAATATGATCCATTAGGGAAAATAGTTTCATTTTTTTTGAGGTTGAATCATAAGCCAGCATATATGGTAGCTAGATACCAAAATAGAAGGGACCCAAGAAATGTTATGCAATGTGCCCCATCAATGTTGAATTTGACCTGGACTAAATTTCTTGTACTGTATTTATGTGTCCTAAATAAACTTCCTCCAATCTCCTTGGACATTTTAAGTTGTTAAATCAGAAGAAGGATTTCAGTGGACTTGCATCTTACTGAGAGGATAGTCATAAAAACTTCTAAGAATAAAGTCCTGGTCTTGACCCAACTTGAAACTTGCAAGGATCACTGAGCTGATGTATTTAAAAGAAACCCGGACGTGGTCACCAGCCATTTATACACCAGTGGGAGTTGTTTCATATGAGGTTGAGTCATAGCTGTAGGTTTAAAATGGTAGTTATCAATATAAATCGATTTACTCGGTAGTAAAATGCCACTATCTATGAATGTTACAAAAAGACTTTTCTCCTCTATAGATCCTGCCGCATGGGATGGACTTTAATGAAAGAACTCCTTTTTCTGATAAGTTTAATGGTGGAAATATTTTATAAGATATCTTTTTTCATTTACTATATCACCTCTAAGACATTAATGTGAGCTCAAGTTTTTTACACCCCCCCCTCCAAAAAAAAACATTCGATCATCATATCTTGATTAAATCTACATAACCCGCAAAACACAAAGCCTTAGCAACATCTTACATGAAATTTGAAATTGTTTTGCTTCTATTCTTTCATGAAGCAATTCCAATTTGCTTTTGTTGTTCCCAACATCTTATCAAGATTTTGTTCATCTCAAAAATAACATCGTTAGTAATTGTCTTATATGCTGGTATATTAGACAGACTTTTGATTTTTTTTTTTTTTTATAAAAAAACTATGCAAATATTACACAGCCTCTAATGCACTGGTATTATGACCAAGAGGCCGTCTACAGAAAGTCGACATGAACTATTATGGAGCTTGAATTAGTTGCAGTGAGACGTAGTATTCCAAATTCCCTTGTAACCATTCATCTTATCTTCAAGCGATATAAGTTTTTTTAGGGATTTGACAAGCAAGTCGAATTGTTGATTCATAAAATCTAAATCCTGTTAACCTGTTTACTTGGTGTTAAAAAAAAAAAAAAAAATAAATAAATGTCTTAAGCAAAGTTAAGATGCTTTTAATGTCATACGGCACTTGGGACAGTGATCTTGAACTTGAATTTGAACTCTGTTCACCAATTTCTCTCTTTGTGCAGTTAACTGTTCGGTTACCCATACCTCAATAAGTGTCTAAAAGAGCCCTGAAGTGAGATATTCTTATTATTTGGGTATCAGAAATTCTACAAGTACCAAAATAAGATCCATGAAAAGAATATTTTAGGTCTGTTTTTAATTTTCTGTATATCTGGTGAGGAAAATAGCACATTCCCAGGAAATGGTGAAAATAATGCTTACTTATTGTACAAAATTGTAAAGTCATGATTTTCTTCCTATACTATTGCATATATTCTTCTTGAACTTCTACTACTGACCTAAGTAAGCCTTTATCAACTAACAATAGCATTGTCCTGTCTATTGTCTTAGTCATTTAGGTTAAGTAGTATTATTTCAGTCGTTTGGATAGTATTTTTTTTTTGTTTTGTTTTTTTCAAATTCTTATATGCACACAACACAGTAATCATTGAAATTTGAATCGATAAAGTATGTTGAAACGAATTATTTTTCCATTTTATAATTAATAAATATCTTAGGTATGCATTTAATTCCTGTTGAGAATTTGATTTTGATGAAAAAATAGCCTAATAGTTACTTACTTCATTAACAACAGGATGACCACAAGCTATGTTTGAATTTCTCAGAGTTTCAACTTAGTTATTTGTAGTTACTCATTACTCATTTGAAGATAGGTAACCTTTCAAATGATTTTGTTTTTTTACATAGGGAATGTTGTTTTTGAATAAAATGAAGGATTATATTAACAGCAAAAAATAATAAATATTTAATCAAAATTTGACTCATTTGAAGCAATAACCTTTTCCCCCACTGCCCACTAAGGATTATATGACATCTCAATGAAATCCTTTTGGTTTAGTGATCACAGATTCAATAAAAGCATGAATTTTAGCTTCTCTATTATTGAATCTTTCATTATGGATATGGAGTTCAAAATGGTTGTAAAGAAGATAATTCGTTGGGGAAATGTCAATTGAATATGGAGGATGCTAAAGTCTTCATATTCCAATTCTCCAAATTTGGATAAAGTCAGTTGTGAGGTTTTTAGATGGAATAGACGTTCATCCACTTACCATGAATTTCAGCTTCAGAAACAACAAACAATTCGAGAACAGGTTAATCTAGTTAGTAAAGGATTAGGAAGTTTGTTACAATCTGTAGTTTAAAAAAAAAAATAAAACAAACTTATTTTCAATGTAAACAAGGTTGCTAAGCTCAGTCTTATTTCAATTTAAATCCCTCCCATTAATACATCACCTGTTTTTGATGACCCAAAGCATACAACACATGGATTAACCTGAAATTATAAACTCTTTAGACGTACATGACACGTGGATTAACCTGAAATTATGAACTCTTTTGAAAGCTATCTTAATTTCAATTGATTTTGGAGATTTTTAAAAAAATAATCGAGATAGAGAATTATCAGAAGGGGGATTTTGTTTTCAGTTTAAACAACACCTGCAAGTGATTTAAATCAAAATAATAAAACTTTATTTAAGTACAATAATTAAAATGTCATTTAAAACTTTTTAAAACGTGTATTATTCTCACTATAAGCAATAGTATTACGTACTAGTCCACAACCAGTTACTTAGCTGATGGTTACCGTAAGTGTACAACAACAGACTTGGCTGGTGGCTGCTACTGACATAGTAGGAAGGGAAGGGAGAAAGAAAATTGAGTTGTTCAGCCATGGGAGTGATGAGGAAAGGAAGTTAGATAGTTTAACAAGAGGGTAGGAAAGGGAAGAAAGAAAATTTAGGTAATTTGCGAAGAGGGTACAAAATGAGAAGAGAAAGTTATGTTGTCTAATATGGGTGTCGGAAGGGAGAAGTGCTAATAGCTGTTATTGATGCTATAAGTGTGATAGACACAGTTCTATTTATATGATATGACAAATTATTTTTCAACACACAATAAGTTATTATATTTAACAATTAAACTCTACTTTTCGTTTTTGAATTCTGGATGTATTCAGTATAGTTGTTTTCAAGTTCTAAAAGTTCACAGATAAGATTTAGTGTTGGGAATTCTGCTTTTATTTTTTACATTCAATTCATATATGAGAAGCAAACACAGATGAAGCCATTTATTAGAATCATGGATAATGTTATCAATAAGTTATTCCCCAAAACTTTTTATTCAAAGTGATCACAATAAGCGATAAAAAATAACTATGATAAAAATATTATGTGATAAAAATAATTATTCAACAAATACAGAGGGAGCCTCTGTATTTGTTGAATAATTATTTTTCTATAAACAATTACATTCATATGGGATTCATGTTGACAAATTTTGTAATATCATTATTTTTTTTTCTCACATTATTAGCTGTTTTTTTTTTTTTTTTTTTTTTTACTCTTAAAATTTGGTTACAAATTCTTCTAAAATGAAATGCATCTTACAAGATGTCACTTTAAGTTTAGGGAATTTGAACCCAGCCAAATTCTTCAAACTTTTGGATAGTATTTGTGAATATCTTTAAATTTATCTTATTTTATTTATCTTCATATTTTCATTTATTCATTCTTTTCTCTAACAAGTTGAAATCCTTGACTCTGTAACACAAATAACTTATCAGTAAGACATGGGGTGTTGTTAATAACCTAACATACACTTATGATAAATGTGCCCTCAAACCAAAACGGTTATCTATGATTTTTGATTCAGTCGACAAAAACAGCTAATCTCTGAATTCTGCACCTAGTTGGAGTGTATTGAATCGCAAGTGGTGTGATAAGTGCATTGTTTTTAAGACCATTTCTGACACCCAATAAAAAATCTAAACTACGAGTCGAGTACAGAATCAAAATTGATGAATAAAAAATATAAAAACAAGAAATATTTTTGATTTCAAAATAATGTTACCTCTGTCCCATAAAAATTGTTACATAAGCAATATATTTCATACACTGAATGTAATGACTATTATGGGACAGAGGTAGTAGTATTAATTAATTGCTTCTCATTCATGTAAAATCTAATTGCAGTCTGAGGGATTAGTAGTCTAATCAAGCTGAAGTTTTCGTGTCAGATAACCTGCGGGTAGAGTTATTTCCCCTTGAACGCTCCGTGGCAGAATGTCAATCAATAAAACGTGTTCAAAATGAAATCATTTTATAAAATAAGGCCAAATCTACTCAAATGTCAGCTGCATCCTCTCACAATGGGATAATTACAAATTTATGTATTGTTATCTGCAACTGTGTTGCTCAAAAAAACAGTGCAGTTTTATTTACTTCGACATTACTCCAGCTTTGTTTATTTGCTATTATTTATTGTTCATTGTATCAGTTTATAAGATTGTCATTCATATTTTACTCACTTCTGATTTTTTTTTTCTGATGTATTCAATTCGGAGAAATATTGATGTTATTATCAAGACCAGATACACCTTTCATATTTTGCATACATAACCAAAAATTTGTCAGAATAAAATGGCATACAGGTGTGTGTCCCCTGTTATAATGCGTGTTGTTGTCCCAAGAAAACTATCCTCATTACGTTTGAGCTGTGGTAACTGCAGGGAGGATGTGGGCAATATACAGACTCGAGTGATAGATGAAATATGGTGAACATTGTCTATCGTATAGAAAATTGAGTGAGATTTGAACAAATAAAAAAATCATTCTTCAATGTTTGTTGTTTTTTTGTTTTTTTTAATAATCCTACCAAGATAGCTACAATAAATTCAGTATTTAAAAACTAAATATTTACATATTTATATCAATGACTTTACTCTTTAGAACCAATACCCTGTATTTGAGCTCGTGGGGGGGGAAAAAGGGAAAAAGAAATTTATTAAGATTTGTTCATTTACTACTGAAATGTTTTTGTCTAATCCATTTCATTATTACAAACTGTTTTTATTGTCGATTTTTGTCATCTTCAATTATCTTATGACTGATGTCTGCCAGAAAAATTTGACCTCTGTTATTGAGAAATTATCCAAAACGTAGCCATTACAGGATTTGACAGAAATCAGTTGCTTTAATGATTATTTCTAAAGCATTATGACATGACTGTGGTATGGGAAATCAATGGATCATAAAACCATGTTTGTATTCACAACTTGATTTTGTCAATCAGTCAATATAAGGGTAAACTTGTTTGTTTATGCTGTGTTTATATCTGTTACTGTTAGATAGTGAAACTAAGGATTTCACGAAATCCCTGAACATTTCAGTAATTTCACACAATACCGAGTTTCAAAATCAGTGCAGTGATGATTAACAAGCTTGTGATACTAACTGTTACAATTATGACTTCGATCCCCACTGGTCCTCCCCCCTCTAATTTGGTCTTGTGTCAAACTGAGCTAAACTCAGTCGATATCAAATATATTCTGCTTCAGTATTTTAAGTGTATACTCAGCTTAGTTTGACACAATGCCATTGTAGTGCTCCCCCCCCAGTAAGGATCAAACACATTACAGTTGAGATGATCAGTATCTCAGGCTTATTAACTATTATTGCACTGATTGTGAAACTAAGGAAGAAGTTGAAGAATTATGATACGACCTTGAACAAGCTGCTTTGAACCGTGTGTAAAACTTGGGAACAAATTAACCACACTATTGAAAGTATAACTGTATTTATATCCACCTGAAAATATCAATCGATTTTTGAAACTTTTTTTTTTTTCTCATTACAGACCTATCATGAAGAACTTCTGCAGCGTTCACCACGCCACAAGTTGCTGAATGACTATGCTCGGCAACTCCTGCGTAGATACCCTGCCTTGAAATCAGACGTCACTATGAGGTTACAACACTTGAATACCCAATGGCAGAAAATTGAAGAGGGACTATCCCCTTCCAAAGGGATTCAGGACTGGAAGACTATGCTGCAAGGTGAGTGAATGATTGATAGTAGCTTCTTCTATTCAACACATGCCTTCTTACTTGATCTCTCCAATAGTTTTTGAGAAGTCATTAGATAATATTTGCAGTCATCCCTTGGTATTCAATTTTCGGTGCTGTTTTATGATCTTCTTCTCGGAGTATACAATATTTGATTATTTTTCGAAATTTTGTCATCAATTTAAATATTCATTTGACTAGAATTTAAATTTACTCATTAAAATTTGTATTCGCGTGTTGATTTCATCCTATGTTAGCAGGACTATTGCCTAATGGATATGAGATCTGTTTGCTTACCCCCTAGTCAGATGTTCTTTTGTATACTGGATCTTGACAAGTAAATAGATTTCTCCCCCGTTTTTATAGAATTGGAAAGTTCTTCCTACTGTACTTAAATTTTTTTTAAATTTATTTATTTATTTATTTATTTTTTTTTTCTCATGCCAAATACCATGAAAATGATCAAAAACACACTCAGGTTATCTGGGGAATAGGGATTAGTTCTTTTATTGGGAATTAGCTGTTCAATGGCTAGCAAGAACACCAACACACCGAATGTCTGTTTGTTTTGGTGTGACCATTTACAGAAAAATAAAAAACAAGCAAAAAAAAAATGACATTGGTTTTTATATAACAAGATATTCTGAGCTTAGTCTGAAACAAGGCCACTTGTATTGGGCACCTAGTGGAAATCAAACTAACTACGGTATTACTACAATGACTTGTTAGGTTAGTAGGTTCGCCGGTTTTGTAGTATTCTTATCAATCAACATTTATCTTTCACATTATCATCTTTTAAAGACATAGACCTTTCCCAAGGTTTGTTGTTATAAGTTTAAGATCCATGACATGTTCAGAAGAGGTGGATTCATGCCTTTCCTAAGGGCATCAACAGACTGCTTTTACCATCAACTACTCGGCCACTCACACTTCCTTGGGTCATAAACTGGAACTGTGATGTTGAAGCAATAATTATTTTATTGTTCGTTTATTTGCGCCTGACTTTAGCTGCATTTAATGTGGCAAATCTGATCTCCTATTGACAATGGATAACTACAGCTTTATCAGATTAATGCTTTCATCAGTGTCAGCAATTAATTCTTTGGTGATGCGCTAATGACCTGCCTGCAAAAATTCTGGTGGAAATGTTACAGAAGCTGGCTTTTCAGTTTCAGGTCATTAAACCTTCTGTGCCAATTACTACAAACACCTGGGACATGACTGAACTTGTTTCATGGACCAAGTTCACGCACGTGTCTTCAATAGATCTTCCCAAGTTCCCACAGCAGCTGGCTCTTTGCCAGGAGATGGCATGCTGGCTTGTAGTTTTTCATTGATGTTTTCTGAATTCCTAAAACTTACTGCAGATCTTGCTTGACTGCTTTTCTTCTTTCTTTCAATAACAACTATTTAGCAGTTATTTCATTTTATTTCATGAAGATTCTTCTTTTAGAAAATTTTTTTTTTTTTTTTCGATAAACAACTTCACTGAAAGAAAAGAACTTGGCTCACTTGTTTTTAAATCTACATTGCACAAGTATATGCATTTTTGGGTGATGAGTGCCAGGGCACCTTTGGTATTCACATTGATACTTTCACCATCAAACTTCTATACAAGCTGAAAAGAGAAAATGTTTACATGATGGGCAAGTCTTCAATTTCCTATGCCCAGTGTTATCAAATACGCACTTGTGAAATCTATAATGACCAAATGTGTAAATATTAACTATTAAACAGTAAGACTGGGCTTGGGTAAGACAGCCAGAGAGCACATGCATGAACCCTATTGTATAAATCGACCAACGGACAAGCATGAAAAATCCCCAGTTGGTTCCAATCCTCTCGCAACTTGAGTTTCTTGTCCTTGAAGTAGACATGTTTTTCTGACCTGTGAAAATGGTGCACTCAAAAATCGAGCTACATATTGACACTAATTTTTCCGTGAAATTGAACAAAATGGCAACCAAATCTTATTGTATGCTAAGTGAAGTTTATAGAGTTGAATACATATCACGTTTATGAGAGATTGATATTCTGCTTGATTTTTAAACTGTCCATTTTTTTTAGAACATGTTAGCACAAACATGTCTACTTCAAGTGATCTCAACTGTGAACTGAAGACGTAAGCGGATTGAAAATATGAGTGGTGGTTCATTGGTCAGTGTGTACAACTTGGTTAATGCATGCGTGGTGCAGTTAGACACATATAAGCCCTGGGTCATTATTTAATAGCCACACCTATCAATTTTTTTTGTTGATGATATCCATCCCTATTACATCAGATTTTTGTACTTACAAGAGGAAAAATTTTTTGTCATTTTTTTTTTTTTCTCTAAACTAAAAATTCTAACCCGTATAGTGGGTCTCCTTTCTGATTAACATAAGTCTACATATAATATAACTAATTTCTCTTTACTGTCTTATGATTATATCTTTAGAAGAGGATGAGAAATGATTTTTGTGTACCATGTATGCTGGACTATGACAAATGGTTTAGAAGAGTATTTGGAGGACTATAGTTCACTGCAATTTGTCCAAGCTACATAAGCAGGATAAATAAACCCCTACTTATAATACCATTGCATTGGATGCAGTGTAATATTTGCATTGTATTTGTTGGGTTTTTCAATCAAATTTCTGTTTTATATACCAGCATGTATGGTCATTGATTGTTTTTGCATATTTCTTGGTAATTTCAAATAGTAATAATTGGTTTTTTGCACCTTTTTAATATTGACTATTTAACTTGGATATAGTTTTAAATGCAGTGTTGAATTTTTCTTTAAGAATCATGGTTAATACAAAACAGATAATGTAAGTGGCTGTATGTGCAGAAATGGGTGTAACTCTATACACTTTGAGTGATGAATTATAATATCTATTTCCCTTGTGATACTGTGTGCTGAGTGTTATCAAGCTGTTACAATAGTCATTTTATGACATCATCTTTTAACTCTTTACTCAAGTACCTCTTATAATAATTACTTATCATTTTCACTTCTATTGTGCTTTATTTAAAGTTGTATGATTCAAAAGTGCCCGTTGTTAACTCTTGACTATAATGCTAGGTTAATAGATAATTTTAGGGCATTACTTGAAAAAGAAGGTCAGCCTCTTGGGGGGGGGGGATAGTAAAGGGATTTTTGCCAGTATTTTTTTGATGCTTTCAATCTCTGGGACCTTTGTTTCCTCAGAAAATTTGTTAGTAAAAAGTTAATTTTTAAGATTTCTTTTGGGTGGTGGTTTGTGCTAAACTGCACCCTCTCTTTCGATCATTTGTACAGAAGTACATCCCCAAAATCTTTTAGGGGCTCTGGTCATTTTGAACCAACAATGCCTAAATTCTGTGCTGGTATTTTATTTTTTGAATGAATTCATTCCAGTACATGCATGGGTTACAGTGATCCATTTATGTGAGATACAAATATAATAAATCATTTTTGGTGTTGAGTGAAACAGTATTTCTCAACTCTAAACCATTGACAAACCTTTTTTTTTCCTCCAATTATTCAGAGATTATTGTTTTTCATTTTATCAAGTTATAATCTTTATTGCATTGTGTGCAATTTATGGAGAAGTGATGCTCACTTTGCACAAATGTTCTTGAGAAAGGCATGAATCCATTTCTTCTCCTCCAGCTATGGGTAAAAATGTGAGAGGTGGATTCTGGTGACTGAACATTACAATGTTTGTTTTTTTTTTCTCAAAGGTAACTTCATTCCTAACTCAACCTCTCATTCTTTCTTCATCCAACATTGAGAATAAAGCAAGAACTCATGCCAACAATGACAAAACTCTGACTTGAAATCTGTCTACACCTAAACTACTAGCCGAAGAAGATTATTGGCCCATCTCTCAACTAGAAATAAGCATATACCTCTTTACCCTGATATATCTCTGGCTACCTGTTCTCTCCTTATACATAACAGTACCTCAGTGTTATATGATAGATGAGATATAATATGCTAATATATAAACAGACTTCACCAATTTTGTAGAACCCTTACTAATGCTATTGTATATGAAATAGCGAACAACTAATTTGATATCCATAATAGAATTCAATTGAAACAAAACAAATGCACGTTAAGGCATATCAGCACATCTGGATTTACATTTCTGCAGTATATACCATCAGGTTTTTGTATGTATCTTCCCCTTATCAAGAAAAAGATTTCAAAATAAAAGGCCTCGGTAATTTAATTAAGGAGGAATAATATTTTTGCCCAAGTTGTTAGACCCCAGTCTTGTACGAGTACCGAAAAAATCAATCCTGTAAATTTCTTTCATTTGCTCTTTTTGTTATAAGTAACTGACCTTCGTTTCATAAACTTCTGACAAAAAAATCAATGATTGTCTCGGAAGTAAAAAATATCTTTTCCCCACTGGCTTTTAGGTCCCATAGAGGTCATGAAAATATCAGAGGGAACATTGCTTGTGACTTGCATTGACATCTTGCATCTGCAGCTCTGATCTTGTCCCTTAATATGCAGCTGTTTTATTCATTTTTTGCTTGCCTGTTTTGTTGCACTTGTATTGTATCCCTCAACACCCAACAATGACGGCTGATTTACCTAACCCCCTACAGCAACAGTAGTTTGTATGCACAATTCACACCTCATTATCTTCAATTCCTGCTTGATCAACTTTTCCCTTGGGACACTGAAGAAGATTAAGATGATCTCCTTTCAATGAATTGGTTGAGAGCATTTATGTCAATCAATAGTCTGGGAAAATGAATTGAATTAGTTGTCTCTTCCCTTCCATTGGGAAAGGTTAAGATGTAAAAATGAAAGGCTAGAATGAAGTCTTGTTAGTCCATACAAAACCCCATTTATGAATGAATGAATCATAGTTTAAATTGTTTGCTCTGTTTTATTTTGTCTCTGATGAGTTTTGATTAATCTAGCATTATGATCGAAAAAATTCTTTCTCTAACTATTCTTTAGCAAAAGATGAATCAATAATTGTGAAAAAATTTGCTGCCTGAATCTCAAAAGGATATTATTGAGAATTGATGTGTAAAAATGTGATGGTATGAATCTGATGGAAAAAAAACTTTTGCTTTTGAAGTTGAATTTATTTTCATCAAAGAAAAATTGTATCAAGAGCAGATTTGAACTATTTTATTTTCGTTTTGGGGGGAATTCAATTGCCTGATCCTTAACTCTCTTTGATTGAACAAGATATTTAATGAACTCAAGGTCAAGATTCACTTTAGTTGAACGTTTGAAAGAAAATGAAGAAAAAAAATAATTTCCTAATCGATTCAAGGGAAGTAACCCTATACTTTCTAGCCTAACTTTATGATGTATCGAATTTAAGGGTCATTGCATTATAGTTGCATTGTAAATAGATCCCCCCTCCCAATTTTTAAATTGATTTTTCTCAAAACCAACAAAAATTTTCAGTGGAAACCAAGGTTTCATGGATCGAAAGCATGAAAAATAACTTGTGAAAATCATTGTCTATTTTTTGACATTCAACTCAAATGATTCTTAACCAAATTCAATCTAAAAGCACATGATTTTTTTTTTGTGCTTTGGGGTAAAGTAAATTTTTTTTGACTTAATGGAAGCCCCCCCCCCCCATTTGCCAATTTATTTTGAATAACTTTCTGTCGTTGATGGCTTATAGAAAGGGATATTCAAGTACTGAAGTGGTTGGTATATTTATTAGTAATCTGAAGAAATAAGGTTTACTTAGGGATTATATTCCTGACTAAAGCTGAATAATGGATCTGCTGGAACACTGCAGTAACATCAACAACATGAAGAAAGATATCAGTTATCCTAACAAAATTCAGAATGGTAATTGTTAAGATTTTTTTCATCTTCGAATTAACCAGACTTATAGTCAAAGTTAGTGACATTTTACAGAGACTGATAATCTAAAATTTTGTTGCAATAAACCATTTCTAACCTATACCAAAGGAAAAGGGAAAAAGATTTGTCTTGAATTGACTATTGCCGTGTGCATATTGTCTTCAACAGTTAAAAAAAAAAAATTATGGGTAAAATTGATACTAGGCATACAGAAAGACCATTTTGCAATATAAATAAGAACTGATTATTGACCCACTCATTCCTACAGGGTGTTCCTACAGTGAGTGTAATGTCAATTCTAAGGGAATTAACTATTTAATGTAATGTCCAGCGCACCAGTGTGCCAAAAATTTCTACCAAAATAGTTGCTTCTCTTGGAACTCACATAAATCAGCCGTACAATTTGGAAGACCCTATATAACTTTTTCAGTATTTAGTTTTATTATTCAATATTCATTTCGGTGTAATTATTTTTTATTTCTTATTAAAAATAAAAATTGTGGCTTTCTTATCAAAATATATAATTTACATTCAGAGGTTCTCTGCTCGTTGTTTGCATTTAAATCTTTCTTCTCTGAATCTATATTGTCAAAACAATTGGATTTCTGAAATATTTGAAAAGATTCGAAGGAGAAAATATGTATGATAATTTTATTCGTTCAATATGAAAGATCGTGAAAGAAATAGCCATTACTAAAATTTGAAACTTATTTAAAAAAAAAAACAAAAAACACCAGTCTGTAGTAGGACACTTATCTTTGATCCTAGAACTTGAAATAATTTCACTGAGCAAAAGAAATAAGCTCTAACATAACAGCAAGTGAACTAAGAAATAAATTGTATGGCAGTAAATATACAATTAACTCTGGCCCTTACAGCACTATTTAATTGCACACACACTCTAACAGCAATTTTTTTTCTCCCAAATATTCTTGCAAGACTATTGTCGAAGATTAAAACTCTTACTGATCAAATAAAGAAGAATTGATTAACTTGCCATTTCTTACAAATCCATCCTTTATAACGGCACTCACCGAGTGTGTCGAAATAACGAAAGTCAACTGCTGTCTGTTCAATCTGATATGGTCAAAGTGAATGGAGCAAGGGAGGTAACTATATCTGGATTATTTCCCTTGCATCAAGACCACTCTCTCAAATACTAACGATCGTGAGTGAAATCCAGGAGTCAAGATGAAAAGTAACTGGAATTAAGATTAAATAATTACCTGCCAAAATTAATATTTCAATGATTCGATTAGTTGGATATTGGTTTGATTAGTTTCATTTTTTTTTTTCAACAATAAGTGTTTTTATTTTCAGCAATTGAAAATTTACAGTATTTTCAGGTCCTAGTACATTAGACCTAGCCTTTTGCAGTATATGATTTCAAGAGTAATATCTGTTCTTCTTGTGTCATTGGAACATAACATTGACTTCTTGTTTCCAATGTTGAACGTTATAGTTGTATTTTAATTGTTTTTCCCATGAATTTTGATTAGAATTCCCTTTTTTTTTTTTTCCAATCGATAAAGAAACAAAAGTTACATGATGGCCATATTGTTTTCTTGAATGATATGGAACAATAATTCACATACAAAACAAACAATTTATTCTCATATCAAATTTGATTATGATTAATGAATTGAAAGATATATGAAGATTTGTAAGTTTTGTTTTTTTTTTTTCTCGAAATCAAAGACTTTTTTTTACAGTGTGAAATGTGAGTAGGGGTAAACTTTGAAATTTTGCAATGGGAATCCCAAGTCACATGGTCTTCAGTGTTGACAATAAATAAGATTCATAACAACTTTTATTGTTATTAATTGAAAAAATATTCAATCTGAAATAAAGATTCACAAAGAAAAAAAAATTGAAGTCAACCATAACATTTAAAATTGAAAACAGAGAGTAAATGCTGTTCTATTGATATGGGAATAACAGGTACTACACTTTGATCTTGATCGAAAGGCTGGACCACGATAGAAGGATAATGCCATCTTAATCATTTTCCATGTGTTAACTGCATTTGTCAAACTCCATGTGGTAAAGAAGAAAGTTTATTGTCATTGTGTTCATTAAAGCTGGAATTCATCTTATCACGGTTCATTATAGTGAGCGTTTACTGTATTTCTTTTTACTTCCATGTTTTTTAATATCAAGATTATTCATAATTATGAACACTTCAATAAAATACTATCATCTGCATTTGATATAATGATATAGTGATAGCCAGTGAGAAAAAGAGTTCCAAAGACCAAAAATAAAACTATCGTTTTTCTTCATTTACCTGTGAAATGCAGACTACCCTGAGGTTGATTTGATTAATAGTTTTGAATGTTTTATCTTATTGAATTATTACTTATTTATTTATTTTGGATATTGAAATAACAAATTGTGTTTATATTAGATATTTATATAATTGAATTATTATGCACTGCCTTCTTTAGGAACACATCCCTGGCAAAAAAATCAGTGCAGTTTGTGAACTTGAATTAATATGAAAATACAAGAAGTCTCATTCTTTTAAACATTAGTTTGTTTTTGTTTCTTCAAAGCTGAAAAATATGGTGTATATTTATGAGAAGATTTTTTACTTTTAAAATGATGATTTAAAGATTTATAGTAGCGTGGTAACATCCTTATTAAAACAGTTGATTTCATATTACTAAACATCTATATGATTTATCAAAATACCTTACAGATTTTTAAAAACTCTTCAACTCTAATTCCTTACAGCTGGTTAATATTGAATGGAGATAATCCGATTAAAATTTCATGCATTTAAATTTGCTTTAAGCAAATTAATACCTAAAATGGAAGTTACCTCCCTTGCGGTGGTCGCCTGATTCATCGCCTTATCTACTTAGGAGATAAATAGCCACATGATGGCCTATATTTTCTGTCTGTTACATTTGTCAAGGGGGATAACAATTAAATGCTTAATATAGATTAATCTCCTTTTATTTATTTTCAATGTGTAAAGCATCCTGGCCTATTCTGGTTGAACATAAACAAGAAAATACGGAGCAACAATGTTTGTGTTCTTTTTTTTTTTCTCCCCCCCCCCAAGTACAGTGCTATTGCAAAATTATTTAAAATACTGCCAGCCTAGATAAATTACTAGTCTTGAAGGATTAAATTTATCTCTTTCGTTGCATTTGTAATCATACCCTGATGAAAAGTTTAATCTTGAAGACACTTACTATCATACATATTTTTGCTCAGTTCAACTACATGATCAAGTAATTTTAGTTGAAAGTGCAGTTGAAATCTTGAATGTAGAGTATAGTATTTTGAGGGCATATAAGACCCACTTTTCCCTTCCAAAAAGAAACAAAAAAAATATTTTGCCTAAATGCAAAGTTGAGGTTTCTGGTTAGCTAATGCTTACACAGACAATTACCGGTACTTGCACATAGCCCAACTCCATAATTCACATATATAAAATGCTATGTGTATCTACTGTGTGTGTGTCTGTGTATGTAAAACTTTTCTCAATGAGTGCATGGGTACAGATCCTAGAGAGAGGGCTGGGAAGCAACCCCTAAATACTAGGCAGAGCGCATAGATGCCTTAAGCTTTGGCAGAAGTGCTTATCCATGTGTAAATAATCCCTTCATTTGTTTTATGGGTACTATCTTAGTACTGTAATATTATTTACTCAAATATCATCATTTTTTTCTGCTGTACTGTTGCTATAAATATCAATAATAGAAAATGCTTACCTGTGAGTACATTAAAGATTTTTTAAATTATTTTCCCCCTTGATCCCCCCTCTAAAATGGGAGGGGCACTATATGCTATCAAATATGGTAGTTAAAGATGTAAGTAGTTCCCCTGTGCTGGCTACAGCTTCAGTCATCTCTGCCTGGTCTTCACTTATCTTACTCAACTGGCTTGTGAAATGTGAATAAGACTTGGAGGCAATCAGCCCCCAAAGTGGCATCAATCATTCCACTCTGATTTAATTTTGCTCTTAGCTGGAGGAAGAATTGGATTCATGCCTCACCAAAAGGCATCAGTGCAAATTGAACTCGACCTGTGCCAGAGTTTGAACTTGGCTTGCCCAGTTCATTCTCCATACGGTTACCTGCTGGGCCACCCTGCACCACCATCCAGTAGATGTAATCAGAAAATCTTGTTCATTAATACCAAAATAATCTTGATCAAAATCAATAAGTAGATTACCGTTGTCTGTGACCCTGACGTTCTCTTATTCAGTTTCATATTAACCTGCTTTATTCATAGGTACTGCTTCTCTGAGCAGTTCTCTTGTTGTGTACAGTTACTTATTATTTATTTTCCAGTGATGACATTCATCATCCATTTTATTTCATTTCTCTGTTCTGAAAATATTGAATTCAAGATATTTCCTGTTCAATCCTTCATTTGATTGGATGTTTCTTCTTTATCTGGACAATTCAATGATTATAACTCTACCTCAGTCATGATTTTCATCACGGTACTTCTATAAATCTCCACAATATTCCTTTGGATTCTACCTCAGCCATATCAATGGATCAGTGAATGGGTCGCAACTGTAATATCAATCACACAAATGGAGTATCTTATCTATTGTGATTCTATTTTGGAATCTTCTTTTGCATGACGCAGGATTATTGGTGACAGGCAATATTGAATGCAAGCACGCGCATCTTTGTTCTGTGTAACATATACCATCATCCTCGACTTCAAAGGATAGCCACAATGACATCGAATCCATATAAGGAGATATTACTGGATTATCATTATGCACAAGATGCTTGAAATCAGATTTTTACTTCAGTAACACCGGTTCAGTTTTTGTTTATATATAAACAATGTTGAGTAATATTGAAGATGACGAGCCCAGTTTTATAAAACTAATTAAAACAGTAACGTACACATTTCGGAAGAAAAAACAAAAATTGCCATTGTACTAAATATTTGATTTTATCTTTAAATTGTGGAATCTCAAATTTATCATAAAAACTTTGGGATGAAATGAAATATAGAATTATTTTATTGATATCTTTCTGAAATATCTAATCTTTGGGATAAAAATTTCCTTCACTTTTCTTCTTTCTTTTTGGGAATTTTCGCAGAAAGAAGAATTGGTTATAAAGGATTTAATTTGTCCTAAAAAGACTTTTGTTTTATATTTCATTTTACAAAAATTTATTCGCAAGTTCAGGTTTAACCAATTTTAGGCCTGACATTTATTAATCTCTTTGCTATTTGTTATCTACTTGTTCATGTAAGTATATTTGATATTGAAATTGTTTAGGTTAGGGGTTATCAAAGTAGGGCTTGGGACCCGTTGGAGAAGTATATGAAAAAAATTTCTTGAAGAATAATTTTGCAATTAAAGTATTTTTTTCTATTTTTCAATCTGTTAACATAAATGTACTCTTTCTGGTGCCTTTTATAAAATGGCTCAATGCTATACAATTATTTTTTAAAAAAAGACTCCCCCCCCCCCACTTTTTAGTAATTCATTTCTAAAAAGTATTTTTTTCCTTAATAAAAAATGTTAAACTCATAGATTATAAGTATGTTGAATTTTTGACAATTTTTAAATCTTTTTGTTTCAATGTTTAGTTACTAACAACTATAACAACAAGCAAGGGGTTTGTGAGGAAATTTACCTCCTCAAGAAGAGTCACAAATGAAAAATGAGAAGCCCTGGTTTAGATTGTGTTCAATTTATTCCAAATTTAACATAACATAGAGAAAAAGGATGTTTCATTTATCAATACTTTATGTATGTTAACAGCTCTATAACATGTAAGTCTGTCTATTGTAAACTATGATAAGTTGGTAGTGTAAGGATGAAAAAAGAATTTATTTTACCCAATCAATTATTATTTTTCAACGTAATCTCCTTTGTCAATGCCCATACTTCAGTGGTAAATAATGATCAAATGTAATGCATTGAAAATTTCAGATCAAATTTTATCTAATAACTGTTTCTGGCTATATATATATATATATATATATATATATATATATATATATTTATTTATCTTTAATATCCGTTTGGTTTTGGTATTTTAGATTTATTTCACTCCCCTTGTGCGAACTGGTTTCCTTTCCTTTTTATATATTTTCATTTAGTTTTGAGGATTTAGTGAAAAAAAGGTTTTATTAGCTGTTTTGATTTAAACAGTATCTGTTGTCCTACAGTTTTTTTAATATCCAATCAAAAACACATCTTTTCATTTTATTATTTTGTTTGATTTCTGGTTGGTGAATTTTCACAACTAATACAACAACAAAATCACATTTATATTCAAACTGCCCAATCATGACCAAGTAGCATTTTCTTTCTTTCTTTTTTTTTTTTTTTTTTCTTCTTATAATAAGCCCCTCCTCCACTTGTTGGAGTTTTTTAATCTTCTGCTTTGCTTCAACGGTTATCATTTCTCTCTCCTTTTTAGATTTGTGTTCTATTTTTGTTTTTATATCAAATGAAGAAGCTTAGTCTTTTTAAATTCATGCCCCACAAATTACTGTATTTGATGGCATGTAAGACTTGCCTCATTCCCTTAAAAAACTACCTCAAGAGGTAAACATAGCCTTTGTTGTCCAGCCAGCCCAACATTTGCCAGAGAATTTGAGGAGTCAAAAATTTATAATAAATGAGCATTATTGTATGAAAATTTCTGAATACTAATACTGCTTAAATGAGGTATTAATAAATTTCTATTGGCATGTTCGGTCATCAGCTAGTGATGAAGGTTAGCAATTTATAAAACTGAACAATTATACAAGTAGTTGTATATAAAATCATTCACTCCAGACTAAATGGCAACTATCATAGAATATACTAAGCTTAATGAACAATAACCAACTTAATGGATACACTGGTTGCTAGTAAGCTGATTTTTTATAAAACATGAATTATGACTCGATTCAAATTTCAAAATAGTGTGAGTGTTGACTGCCAATCTGTTTACATCCTTCATTGAATCATAGTTGCTATCAGGTGTTTTCTCTTTCTTGGTAAGCTGATCATCCATGGACTTGAATAATAACAGAACTGCATATTTATTTTCATGCATTTTAGATATGGAAATACAAAAAAAATATTTCCATAAATGTTCATAGTGCGTGTCTTATATAAATAACAAATCATTGTCACAGGAGTTTACATTGCAATTTTACAGATTGTAATTTTAATTATCGATTTAGTATTCAATGATTTTTACTCTCACTTTATTTGAAATCATCCAAAGTCTGGATATTATCTTAAATTTTCCATTTTTGTTGTTTTCATTGTTATTGTTAGTATAATAATAATAACAATCATAATATATGTAGTATAATATGATATTAACTAAAATTATAATAATGACATCAGTGAAGAATAATTTAAAAAATGAACTATTGTCAACCATTAATAATTTCAGACTAGTATTTCTTTCTATTTAAAAAGCAACTAAAATCAAGTTGAGGAGTATTCATTTCAAGTGAGTTTATTGGTTGGTAAAAAAAAAAAAAACTTGTATATCTGGCTTAATGTATACTTGTTATATTTCCAGTTGGTTTCATTGAGTGTTAATTGAATGTTCCTCTTCACAAAGCATTTGTTTGATATTTATGTATCTATACTGGGTATAATGATTTTGCTTGATCTATTCAATCATGTGATTAAGTTTACTACGTGGTCATGTGTATGAACTTTGCAACTCTATCTATATTTGCATTATGACCTTCACTGAAGAGAATTACCCATAAATCTCTTTAGGACAGTGTTTTCTAATCAGGGGGTGGGGGCATGAGTAAATTCAAGAGGGGGCACAGGACTGCTTGTAAACGAATATCATTTATTTGTTTTGTTTATTATTGTGGGGGGAGGGATTCTATTGAGTGTTTCTTTAATATTGTGATGAATATGAACAATTTTTCTTTTTTTCACATAGTTGCATTATCCATTTCAAAGTAATAATTTGCTTGAAGATATAAAGGGGGGGGGAACAAGGTCCAAGAAATGAAGGGGGAGCAGAGGCAAGCTTTAAATACTAAAGAGGTGTGTGGTAGTAAAAAAGTTGAGAATCCTTTCAACTTCACTCTTAATATCTCTCATCTCCTACTTGAATCTATGTATGTCTCTGTCTATCTCCCCCCACACTCTGTATGTGTGTGTCCCTCTCAGTCTGTCACACTCCCAGTCTCTGTCTGTCTGTCTCTCTCCCTCCTTCCCTGTTTTTCTGTCTGTCTGTCTGTCTCTCTCCCTCCTTCCCTGTTTTTCTGTCTGTCTGTCTCTCTCTCTCCCTCCTTCCCTGTTTTTCTGTCTGTCTGTCTGTCACTCTCCCTCCTTTGCTGTTTTTCTGTCTGTCTGTCACTCTCCCTCCCTTGCTGTTTTTCTGTCTGTCTGTCACTCTCCCTCCCTCGCTGTTTTTGCTGTCTGTCTGTCACTCTCCCTCCCTTGCTGTTTTGCTGTCTGTCTGTCACTCTCTCTCTCTCTCTCTCTCTCTCTGTCACTGTGTGTGTGTGTGTGTGTCTCTCTCTCTCTGTCACTGTGTGTGTGTCTCTCTCTCTGTCACTGTGTGTGTGTCTCTCTCTCTCTGTCACTGTGTGTGTGTCTCTCTCTCTCTGTCACTGTGTGTGTGTCTCTCTCTCTGTCACTGTGTGTGTGTCTCTCTCTCTGTCACTGTGTGTGTGTCTCTCTCTCTCTGTCACTGTGTGTGTGTCTCTCTCTCTGTCACTGTGTGTGTGTCTCTCTCTCTGTCACTGTGTGTGTGTCTCTCTCTCTGTCACTGTGTGTGTGTCTCTCTCTCTGTCACTGTGTGTGTGTCTCTCTCTCTGTCACTGTGTGTGTGTCTCTCTCTCTGTCACTGTGTGTGTGTCTCTCTCTCTGTCACTGTGTGTGTGTCTCTCTCTCTGTCACTGTGTGTGTGTCTCTCTCTCTGTCACTGTGTGTGTGTCTCTCTCTCTGTCACTGTGTGTGTGTCTCTCTCTCTGTCACTGTGTGTGTGTCTCTCTCTCTCTGTCACTGTGTGTGTGTGTGTGTCTCTCTGTCACTGTGTGTGTGTGTGTGTCTCTCTCTCTGTCACTGTGTGTCTCTCTCTCTGTCACTGTGTGTGTGTCTCTCTGTCACTGTGTGTGTGTGTGTGTCTCTCTCTCTCTCTGTCACTGTGTGTGTGTGTCTCTCTCTCTCTGTCACTGTGTGTGTGTGTCTCTCTCTCTCTGTCACTGTGTGTGTGTGTCTCTCTCTCTCTGTCACTGTGTGTGTGTGTGTGTGTGTCTGTCTCTCTGTCACTGTGTGTGTGTGTGTGTGTGTGTGTGTGTGTGTGTGTGTGTCTGTCTGTCTCTCTGTCACTGTGTGTGTGTGTGTGTCTGTCTCTCTCTCTCTTGAAGATATTTTCTTTGCCACTTATTTTTGCTGCTACTACTTGGCCTCCTATTGCATGAATATAAAAAAAGAGAACGTACTGTAGTTTAGGACGGTTGCCTCATCCACTAATCTTCTGGGATTAATCAATGTGGATTTGAATGTTGGTTTTGCTAATTGCATTACCCTTAACCCTAGCTGCCAACAGCTTTTCTGTTGCAATTACAGAAACTAAGTCGTTTTAATGATTGAAAAACTCTGATCTTATTTAAGAAGGTGGAGTTGTCCCAGGTACAGCTCAACTCATCAGTCTGCCTTACTATCTATTTTTCTTCAACTTTCTATACATCACCTGGCTTTTCTCTCTCTCTCTCTCTCTCATTGTACTTTGTTAGTTTTCTCGTCTTATTTACCGCTACCAAAAAAGTTGTATGAGTTGTGTGTATTCATTCGTTTCTATCTTTGTCCCCTCAATATCTTCAAAACTTCAGAATGATTTTCTATTAAATCTTGCTGAAGGGATAGCCATGGACTATGAGGAATCGGTAAAATTTGGGGATGAATACAGGAATTAGTTTTTGATTTCTTCCCATGATATTCAACAATCTCGTAATTGTTGTAATATCTTGAGTTTTATTATTAGATGAAGCATTGTCAATCGCTATTAATTTTTGACTTTTTTTTTCTCAGCTTAATTTTGGTTGCTTTTTATTGCAATTACTCAGACTTGCAGTCAAGAGTAGTGAGTAAACTATACAATTCAGAGAATAAAGAACGAGCACTAGGCGAGATTTGAACTCAAATCCTTTTTATCTTAGGAAGAGCTGTTACAATACATAAGCAGACTTCCCGAGGTAAAAGAGATGCTATTTCGAATCTTGCGGAGTGTTTATTCTCTATTTTCCAATCTATGCTGTTAATTCAACGACCTTTGGCTGATGGTCTGAGTAAATGTGAACAAGAGCAACTAAAATTGGGATGGGAAAAATACGAGTCAAAAATTGCTGTATTTATTTGCATATAAGACTTTTTCTTTTTTTTTTTGTCACTTCAAGTTCTGGACAATGACTTTTTTTTTCTCTTTTCTTTTATACCTTTTGTGCCATTTTGTGAGTGAGTAAACCGGTGAGGGTCCTTATTATTAGCTCAAAAACTCACAGGTTATGAAATTTCTTTTTCTTGTTGTCTATAAAATAAACTAAGAAAGGCAATAAAAATGAGAAATAAAAAAAAAAATAATAATGAACACCTTGCTCATGATGTAATGCTTCTTGTTTTATTTTTAGCTTATTGTAAAATTAGATTTGATCCACTTCTTCCTAGGTGTGACCAACTCCCTCCCCCTCCCCCCCGATCTCTCTATCTCCCTTCAATGGTAAATTTTGATTTCCTCCTGGTCCATTATTATGACCCTAGTCATAATTACCTCAGCCTAATGACACGCCCTATCAGTTAATAAGTTCTTCCCCTCTTCAAATGATTTTATGGATTCGATTATTTCCTTTTTCCAAACAAGTTTATGTTTATATTTATTATTTTTGCTAGTTTTTACCTTCATCTGGATTTCCAGTTGCTTTTCATCAGAAGTGTTGAAAAGAAACTGAAAGTTAAGGTGAAGGTGAAGACTAGTCAAAATTATTAATAATGTTGCAATACTTCAGCTGAGGATAAAATTTGAAAAAGTTTATACTTCTCTTTTATTTTCTCTTGTGTTTATTTCATTTTTTATTGCCTGAAAAGTTAACTCCTATCAATTTACTATTCTAGCGTTTGCTATTCAATTCATTCTAATGATTCACATTAAGCCCTGAAATAATATATTTGCCAGATCTCTTAATCACTGACGTCATATCACTAATACCTCCTGAACTGTCAGTCTGGTGTAGCTTTTTAGTGGGCTTCCGTATTGGTCAAGTTGTTAAATTTTTTGCAGGTTTGTCTGATGAATAGGCTAATGCTGTCTAAGTTTGAAATGAGATAAAATTAGCAAAGTAAGGTTTAGCATTTGGGGGCTTACCAGAATCTTCATGATCCGTGGGAATTGATAAGTCAAGTTAATTTCATTAGCAACCCTCCCCCTTTCGGGTTGAGGTTTTGTTTTTGTGGTGGGGGTCAATGAAAAAGATCCAGCATTTTGGTATTTTTCAGCAAGATGCGACGTGATTTTTTTTTTTTTCTTAAATTTCTTTGTAGGGTTTTGTTGGGGAACTGACAAAAAGACCATAAATGTAACAACTGGTTTTATATTTATAAAGAAAACATGAGCCAAGATGAACAAAATATGTCATATTCTTTATTCTAAATGGAAGTTGTATGTGTGGTTCCATCTATCACGATGCAGATCAGCCTTTAAGAATAATATTGACATTAATTGTCAATATATCAAAATGGGAATGTTTTCCTTCCTGGTCTCTGGGTACAGTTCACCTTTATTAAAAACATCTTTAAGGGATTTTACTGAAAGAATCTTGTTCTGTGAATCAAGGAAGCTTTGCCTTTGTGTTCTTTGGAGAATTAGTCTTATTGTTTGAGGAAATCTGCCCACTCATAGAATGTTGTTTTTGTTCAATCACATACTAGTTTGGTTTCCTTTCTCATTTAATACAAGGCACTGAGTAAGATACCCCCATAGAGCAAGGGTCCTAACTTTTTTTGCTCTGCAGACCGGTTTAATATTGACAATATTGTTGCAGACTAACCAACTGACTGTTAATCATGACTGGTAATGAGTTTTCTTATACATGGCTGATGCACTCCATTTTGTTTCTAATGAATTTAATATTAAGATCCAAAGAAATGAATTTGTTTTTATTTACAAAGAAGTATTGCCGAATCATTGTTTCTTAGCAACCCGGTAGCACAGGCTTTGCTGCCCAGTGATAGGTGATCTCTGCTGCGGTGTGTATTCACCTTTGCTAGTAAATGGTAATACCTAAGCATAACTTTCAAGTAGCTGAATCATTTTAAAATCAATCTGTCAAATCTTGGGAGCACGTTTCTTTTTCTTCCTCTTCGAACTTCTCTGCCATCTGTTGATCGACATGAGTACTAAACAACTTGGTGGGTCAGGAGCACAGAAGTCTGTATTATAGGTATATGAAGATCAGAAAGTGGTATTAAAGATGACCTGCCACGAAGATACCAACACTTTGAAAGTGAGATGAAATTTAAACCACGATGCTTCAAAGATTTAAATACCCCTCTCCCCTTAGCTAATGGTATAATGATATGGTACATAGCTAGAGCCAACATTTTATTTCAGTGTAGGAAACCACATATGGACTCCTGCATTATCTATTGACTCCTAGAGGTAAAATGGTAGGATAGTGTATAAACCTTTGTGCTCCTAGATATAGGAAGATAAAAAAAGGGCGGTATTAAAAATGACCTACCTCGTAGATACCAGCACTTCACAAGTTGGATTAAATTAACGCGCACTTTTGGGTGGAGGGGAACACCATATACTACCAAAATTCTGTATTTGAACAATCTACTGATAAAAGCCTGTATATCCGTATACTCATTCCATATGGCCTAAAAACTTAGAAACCAGTCAAATCACTAATTCAAGTCACAGTGTGTTCCTTGACTTCGTTTTTAACCACTACACCTCTGGCTAAAAGGCCTGAGCTGTATCTGATGATTTAGAGCAACAGGCAGTAAAATTTCGACTCCAGCTTGTCTCCATGGTGTTCGTTGTCGTTCATTTTTCCTTGTTATTAAATGCCACATAAAATCTTGGTGATATAAAATTATTTTTCATTAGGCTCAGAGAATTCTATCCCAGCCCGAGAAGTTTTATAGCTAATAACATGCTGAGTTTATGAGTTAATTTGATCGGTTAATATTGCTGTCCTTTGGTCTGACATCATTGTCACTGTCACGTTTTTCTTTTTTAATAATGGGAACAACACTTATCACATTGAGTCATGAGATAAATATTTCTTAGTATAATATTTCTTTGATTACATGATATTAGTCATTACTTGGTTAACAATATTTTTGTGTTGATATCATTTTGTCTACATTCGTTTTATATTTACTTTGATTGTATTTTTTTTTTTTTCTTTTTCTTTTTTCATCTATCAAACCTTATTTGAGAGATTTTGTTTTGTTTTTTTGTTTAGGATTTAAGATTTTCAAAACCAAGCTCAAAATTCTCTCCACTAGGAATATCTACCAATATTGATATTAATACCACCTCAATAATCACCTGACATTTCTCCTACAGGTTATCATCTTTATAAGCATTTTGAATTTCATATCTGTAATAAAAGGTTTTATAATAAGCCATAATTTGTGCTTTTACTGAATTTGTGACTCCTAAACTTAAGGTATTTCAGAGAGATGACATATCATCATCAATGGATTGTTTGAAAAAGGTTATAGCTTTAAATGGGTCATATTTCGATTGAATATTTACTGTTTCTGTTGTTCATATCATCCTTCATATCACCATTCAAAAGAATGTTCTTACTATACACTGGTTATCCTATTCTTTTTCATCTTTTTTTTTTTTGTCTTTGTTTTTCATAAGTGTTCCATCTTGATCTTTTTTAGATCTTCAAGAAGATTTTGACCATCTCTGGAAATGGTTGCAGGGTGTTGAGAACCGTTTGTTGCCATTGTGTATCCGAAGCAGCTGGAGTGTCACTGAGCTTGAAGAGAAGCTGATTGATAATAAGGTATGTAGACCGATTGTTGGCAGTAGAGTTCTCTCTAAACAGAGCACACACACATTTTGCGACTAGCATACAAGAGAGAATTAATGTACACACGAAAGCTTTAAAAAAATATAATGTAGTGATTAACAATTGAAATTATAATATTTTATAATACTTATTGAAAATGATCCCTTTGCTGTTTCTGTGGACTGATCATTTGTTCATCTGATTTCCTATTCTGATTAATGCAGCATGGCTGACAAACTGTTCTTATTGTAAAGTTTAAAATATGGTTCAGCTGAGTTTTTATTGAGAAAAAAGTTGATTCACTTGGTTGAATTCAATAGAAGTGAATTGCGTGTAGCACAATAAATCTAAGTTCGTTTAAAGTTGAATGGCTTAACAAAATACTAGAAACTGCTAAATGAAAAGCTCATGAGATTGTGAATATCCAGCTGCCAGAAATATTTGTATGAAGAGGAAACGGGAGTTAATCTGTTTTCTCTTGATATTAAATTTGCTGGAAAATTTTCTCACATAATTTTGCCACAGGAGAAAATTTGAATAACACAGAAATTCTTGTGCACACTGACTACTAAAAAAAAAAATTAGAGGGAAAATTGTTTGGCAGAGAATTTACTGAAGGGAAATGTTCAGGATACAATCCATACTGCCATTGATGCAATTAGGGTATTTATTCACTTCACCATGAGGGCACATTCGGCACAAGGTCAGGTTTAATGTTGGGCTATACATGCATACATTAGGGTCTCTAAAAAAAACTATCATTTGCCTTTTGGCGTAACCTGGGGCATCAGGGATTGACCCAGACCTTACCCCTCATAGTGCAATTGAGGAGGTGCAGTTGGTGGAAATGTATGCCCCAGAACTATATGTGTACTTATCGTTGGCTATGAATGACCAAGGAAAATCAGATACCCTAATAACACCAGCCAGACAGTTGAAAAAGGAGAGAAAACCTTGGTCATGTTCTGTATTTATAAGAATTTATGATAATCACAAAAAATCTCTTCATGTATTGAATGTGACTGTCTTAAGTTCAATGTTTTTCTTAGAAAACTTCATTGAATCAAAACTGGTTGAACTGTTTTATGATCGAATGCATAGTTTAGCTGAAAAGTGATGTATGGTCAGGGAAAATACTGAATAATAATGCTATGAATAATAAAAGAATTTTATCACAGATGCTAATAACTTCAGCATCATGGGCCATGACGATTGAGTTTAGGGTGCAGATCCAGGAATTTGTTTTCGATTGAGAGATTTTTTTTTTTTATTTTGCCAGAAAAGAAGTTAGTAACGAACTGTTGATATAAGGGTTAGTTTTAGATTTTTAGGGAAGTTTTTGAAATTTAAAAAAAATTTCCATTCAATTTTTAATTAGTGTATGGCATTAAGAGAAGTATGAGCTCCCCGAGTGCCTTTTAGTTTGGGTCCTGTTTTTTAATCTATTTGGGTAAATACTGATGGAATTCTGAATGTATCAGTCCAGAACTTATATTAGTAACCATAGTAACCGCCCTTTGTTATCAATATCTCCCCATAATGACCATCTCCAGTTTTATTGATTTTCTTTTGTATGTCAGATTTTTATTATGTTTTGAACTATAGATATAGATAAATCTGTAAAGAATTTCTAACGATCGATCCTGCCACAGATTTCTCTTTTCAGTTGTTCTACACAGGCTTTAAATGACTCAGAGCGCAATATGCTGCTTTGCCATGACAGGAGTGGAAGCTTGTTGTTTTTTTTGTACTGATCTTTTTTCTTTTAGTTCCTCCATCCCAATCTTAGAGTACAGTTCAACTTGCATCACATATTTAGGTTTTCCTTCAAAGCGTCTATTTAAGCTCTATGAAAATATTCAGAATGCTTGAATGTCTTTGTAAATTAAGGCTTCTCATCAGAGAAGTATGATAAAAAGATATCTGCATTTGCTTCTCAGAAAATTATATGAATTATATGAATTATACGGAAGGGGCTTCCTTTTTTTCTTTTTTCTCTCTTGGAAGTTAAAATTGGGTTGAGTCCTTGACGCCAGCAATTGATATTATTCATTGCTGTTTTTTTAATATCCAGTGGCAGCCGATTTTAAACATCCTTTTTTCTTACTCATTTTCTCTCTTTTTAACAGAACCTTACATATTTCAACTATTGCCGATGTGATTTTGCATAGATATGAAGTTACTATTATGATAACTTCACTTGTGTTGAGGATTGTTGAATATTTAACATTTTTTACTCATTTTTTTTAGATTAAGTATTATAAATCGGTATTATTACTTTTTTGATTACCTTTTACCTTCAGCTTAATTGCGATAATAGGCAGCAAATAAATTTAAGATGTAGGTAAATAGTTAAGATTGATAAGAATGACGGAACATTTTTATCATAATTAGCATACTCTTGAAATCCATCTTTGGGCAAATCAGTATAATTTTATTTGATAGAATGAAAGCAAATTTATAAATAAATATGCATCTAATTTTTTCTATCATGAAATCATAAGTATGAAATCGTGACGCACGAAACCCCTAAACCTAGCGAATGGCAAAAGATGTACATGATAGATAGAACCCCCACACACTCACATAACGTTCAAAATTGACTCTCTCAAACAGACCAATTTTCTGAGGAAACGAAGTTCTCATGGATGCGAAATACAAAGAATTGCTTTTTTTTTTTTTAATTTCTTTTTTCGCCCCCTCAAAATAAGATGTTCGACGGAAATGAAAAGAAATGCTAAATATGGCCAAATCAAAAAGTTCATGGCCAAAATCTCTCTCTAAAAGACCGTATTTAGCCATAGAGAGGCCAAAATGGCAACCCAGCTCTTGGGTCTTGAATAAGTTGCAGTGAATGGTAGTCTTCCAAAATACCCTTGCAAACTAGTGTTTTAGTCTGGCATATGTACAGAAGTTGAACGATTACACCCTTGGGTAAGGCAAGGGGAAGAAGAAATTGAAATGGATTGTATCCATTGTTTGGTCCTACCCTCAAACGGCATCTGTGGGTTTCAACCCTCCCCCCTATCTTTTTGGCCTCATTCACCGTTAAAACATTTACCAGGGTAAACAACTGTCCTTTCTTATTCCTGTCGCCACTCAGTGTGACCGGGTTAGTCTAGCAGTGCTCTCTTCAGATATTTAGAGCCCTGTTAGGGTTTGATCCTTATTTTTATTATCAGTGAACTCCTGGAGAAGAAAGAGGATGCATAGGACAAACATGCGGAAGGTAAATGAGAATAAGCAACAACTTCAGATTATTTAATGTTTCTTATGAGAGAATTTATGATAGTGACTAATCGTTACACGTGGAAAAGATTACGTGTATTTTGAATTTTCTTTTTTTCATTTGAAAAATAATTCTCTCTCTCTCCCTCCCCCTCTCTCTCTCTTTATGCATTTAGTAAAAACCGGTGTTTCTGTGGAGTTCAAGCAGTTTCTGCACACTTTCTTTCTTACTTGAAGAGAAGATAATACTTCGAACTTGTTTAATTGGAAGATTTGATTTTTCTCTTATACTGAATAGGAGATATGTTTATCATCAAAACTGTAACCTTTTGAGTGGAAGAGTCCATTATTAGAGAGAAAAACAGAAAAAGTCACTCTGTGTTATATAGATAGATTATCTACAACTTCGAGAGAATCATCACTGTTTATTCTCTTACATCCATTGGTTTTGTCTCCCACGTTCAACAATTTCAGATCATTTTTATTTTTTTGTTAAAAACCGTCCACCAAAACTGTCAACATCAGTTTACAAGTTGGTCCATCAGGCTGACAATGTATTTTACGTATCACATACTGGCTGTACAAATGGAGCTTGAGGACTGAAAGTTTCAACATTTTTGTGTCTACAAAAAAAAAACAACTCCCCCTCCCCAGTTGGTTTTAGAGGGGGTCAGTTTACATTGTAAATTTATGCTAAATTTATCCCTACTTTGTGTCCAGTCCAATTCAAACTTTTTGAATGATCATTGCTCAACCTAAAGTGATTGATGTAATCTATCCATTGATCACCCCCCCCCCCGAATTGATCACCCCCAACTCGGCATGCTGCTTAAAGATATTGGTCATGTGACAGTTTCTATTCAGGGATTAATTCTTCTGTTATTTCCTATTTTTGTTTTTTATATCTTCTTACTGTTTCTTGTTGGGATCTCTGTTGCACAGGTTATAGCAATCTTCTTTTGATTACCCTTCGTATTAGCTGCAGGGCCGAGCCTCTGAGTGGGGGTTATAGCTGATGTATCCCACTGGTGCCTGGACAGCTGGGGTGGGGTGGGGAGCAAGAGTTGAACCTCTGAATTGATACATTATGTCTATCTACTAAATAGATTATTGTTTACTGTTAAGAAATATTGTATGGTGTGCTCTAAGGGTTACTGTAGATGAAAACATGATGGCTAAAGAACGAGGGTATCTGGGTAGTGTGTGAGTGGGGGGGGGGTAAAAACAGCTTTGCACTGCCACATCAATAAACACCCAAATATCAGAGCAATCAAGCAATCTAGATTTCAATCTAGATGAGGCTCCATGGTACAACCTTTTTTATTGAACAAAGTTTCATCAAAAATACTCATACTTGCCTCAAAAACACATATACATGTGTGTATGAATGTATGTGTGAGTGCATGTGGCCTTTGTGTACACATTTAGATGTACTATGTGTGTAAATATGGCATGTATGTGTTACATTTTTTTATGAAACTGTTCAATGATAAGTTGTGGTACTAAGTCTTTTGGTTACCCTTAGTATTGGCTGCAGGGACACAGTAAACTCAAGCATTGCAGCACATAATCTATCTAGATAAGCCCCAATTATTATCATTTTTCTATTTGATGTCTCAGTTCTTTTTATTACCTTGCAGTTTTCTTAACTGGGTTGAACTTTTAATGTAGAATTTCTAATTGTTAAACATGTGACACAATTGCCCTTTGATTTGCATTAAAATTACACGTCATGAAACATTGATAGATTAGAAATTGATGATTCTGAAAACTCTAACTGTTGGAATTATCATCATGTTATCAATGACACATTTTTGATCTAAAACATTTATCAGATAATCACTGCAAGTTGAACAAGTTGAAATTGAACACAATTTCTATCTAAGAAAGAAACTTGTTTAAATCATTGTTCCATCAAGATCATTTGGGGCTAAAACCTTAGCTGTCATCCAGTACCCACCGTAAGGATCCATGCGCCTCCAGGCAAATTGAACTTTGGCACCCTTTAATATACAGTATTATCTTATTTGTTTTACAGTGAGGAAATATTGGAATGTATATATAATATATATATATATATATATATATATATATATATATATACACACACCGATTGATGCTAACTATCTATAATCTAAATTACAATTCAACAGTTAATAGTGGTTATCATCAGTCATGAGAATTTCCTTTGCAAATTGTTAGAAACTGTCAACGGGAGTTTCTTCAGTTTTCCAGTTGGTCTGGCTGGTTATGTATGTTTGGTGCATACAGGCTGTATCAATAGGCTTTTAGAGGGGGATTCAATTTGCAGTGTTAGTTTTTGCTTAATTGGTCCCTTAATTTGTTTCTGGCTGTATTCACACTTGGGTTTTTTTAGTGATCACTGCCAATCAAAAGGTGAGAGATGTAACTTATTCATTGATCAGCCCTTTTTTCAATATTTTCGATTGATCACCCCCAACACAGCATGCTCCCAAAAGACAAGTCTCCTGGCAGTTTTTATTGACTGATTAACTAGGCCTGTTTTTTTTTTGTTTTTTTTTTTCAATTACTTATAACTCAATAGAAAGCATGTAACTGTCAGATATTCCTGAAAGATCCGACTTCACATTTGGGGATTTTCTTATTTTGACTGTTTTTATTCTATTGTTCATTTTCCTTTTCATATTTGAAAATTCTCATTGTCTCAGACATGTGACAGGTGCTCCCTAACACTCAACGCTATTGGTGACTGTCCATGTTGCTGATACTTATGGTCAGCCCTGCTTGTCTTTATTGTTCATTTTGCACATTAAAAGCCTTGCAAGTAAACTTTAATTCTGCCTTGATCTCTAAATGAAATAATTTTGAATATTTTAATCCAGTTTTCAAAACTTGAAACTCAAAGAGCCCTTCTATAAAGGAAATATTCTGACTGACTCTTATTTTTAGGCAGTAATTGGCATCTTCTGGCCTTTCAGAATAATTTTCATTTTGAACAGATTACATTTGTTCGAATGTCAGTTATTAGAATGTTAAATTTCTGGTTTTTATTTAAATTTTCAGCCAAGGTCCCTCAGAGGCCTACGGATAATAGTTTCAAAACACCCATTTTAAAGGTTTCAGTTATAAAGAGTTTTTTTTTCATCACGCACGTTTTCATTGTTCATATTAGCAATTTTCTCATCATTAATAATTTTACAGAGATCTTATTGGCGTATTTTATTTTTATGTGTGAATCATATATTATGTGAATTATTTAACCACTTTTATTTCTAAAGCCTTTTCAAGATCAATAAAAGCAATAAACATGAAACCGTTTTCAGTAATAAAAGCTAATAATTATCAAATGCTTAATGAAAGTTGCCTGTCACACTTACAGTATCAGTAGCAGCCATCTGCTCTTCTCCCTTCCTACCCTTTTTTATCTACCTATATTTATTTTCTCCCCTCTTCCTGCTGTGTCTATGACAGCCATTGATTGAGCCTATTGTTGTAGACTTGAATTTGTCAGTAAAGCAATGGGTCATTGACTCTTACAAATAATACTTTGTCCCATAATAGTTGCGACATTTGCATACACATTTCATACACTAAATGTGACAAAAATTATGGGACAGAGGTTGTAGTTAATATCTATAGTTGGGATTTTGTAGCAAACATTTGATCATATTTTAATAGCATTGAAAGTTTAAGAGAAAATAGGATTAAATAGATCAAGCTTGAATTTTTCAAAATTCATTCTGAAATATTTTAAAATTCTTAAGAATTTGCGAATTGTTCTGTGCATGTTGTTAGTATATGTTCACACCATATGATATTTCCCAAAGTTCATATCTGTCCACTCATTATTTCCAAAAGTTCATGATGGATTTCAATGAAATTTTGTGGAAGATTAGACAATAGGCCTTGGAAAAACTGATGATATTAATGTTCGGATCCCTGAAAAATGATCTCCCTTCTGCCGTAGTTATGTCCACACCGCATACTATCGCTGAAAGTTCATGTTTGTCTACCCATTATCTCTAACAGTCCTCCATAAATTTCTATGAAATTTTATTGGACAGTGGGCAACAAGCTATGGCAGAAGTAATTGAATTTTGGTATGGATCCATGCACAATTACTCCCCCTTGCAACTATGGTAGCAGAGGTATACTCTCTGAGTGCTTTTTAGTCAAACTCTCAAATTCCATAAAATTTGCAGAGGAAAATTTATCAAGGTAAATAACTTTTTTCTTTTTTTTTTTTTTTTTTTGTTCCTATTCAATTCAGTTCTATTACTTTTACCTCTATTCATTGAAGAGTTCCACTTTCAATACAAGCAGTCTATGAATTTGAGAGTTGATATTATCTAAAGGATGTATGAATTCTCAAAGTAGATCAGTACTGAAATAAACAAATTTCATGCTAGGAATAGCTTTAAAATGTTATTTCAGTGTATCTTTTGTTGAAAATATTTGAAAATTCTTCTAATTTTGATTCTTTTTCATTTACTTATTCAATGTCATCCAATTTCGAAGTTTGCCTGAAGCTGCTTCTCATTTTAAAAATTCATTTTTCTTGGCATGCTTTGTCTTGATCAGGGTTCTACAAACATTCCCGATTGCAACTAAGTATAATTTAATGCAATAACCTCATGACCCTCTCGGGATAGGTTATAAACTTGATACAACCAAAAAAGAACCACTTCACACTCTGGAAGTTCAAATACAACATGAAGTTGTATATTTCAAAGGCTCATATGTGTTGAATGTACTCATCCTACTGTACAGGTATGAATCGTGTCTTGCTTACCAGCCCTCTTCCTTCTTTCCTCTCTCTCTCATTAAATCTCCATCCAGTCATGCTAAGGTTACTATTACTGCTGTGATTTAATAAGTTAGAGAATCAAATCATTGATGAAAAAAGCTAATAAGATTATTAGGTATATTCATATTTCAAATCTTAACTATTTCTTCTTCACAAATGTTTTTCTTACTCTTATTTTCATTTATTTCCTGTGAACCTGCAACCCAGTCAGCAGGACCTTGTGACCCATTAATGGGTTGGGATATGTACTTTGAAGAATCTAGTCTAGATCCACCATTCTCTACCTTTTTTTTCCTTTGTCACGACTCCCTAAGAGCTCTTCTCATGTTCCAAGGCCCCCTATCAAACAGGAATACAACACAATAGAAAGTTATTCACTAATTTAGTCTGTAGTAACCTTCATATGTGCTAAGGCAACAGTTGAAAATGGGTGGTCTAGATATTCTTTACATTCTATTCTAGCTTCATATGTTTTGTTGAAGAGAAACATAATTTGATTTATGGTGCCCTAAGCTGAATAAGATTTAGTTCCCCTTTCTCCCTGCAGCTCTCTGGTGGTCATGGGGCCCTAAGCAGCCACTTAGTTTGCATTTGCCTCTGGATGGCTCTGAATTTACCAAAGATTTTTCATTATTTATAGAGCTACTCTTTACCTGAATAAACTCTGATTAACTTTCAACTGGTAGCAAGTTCTTTTGAGTCATCAGCATTCAATTTCAACCAGCAGTAATTGGGTTGAGTCATCAGCATTCGCTTAAGGTTGCAACTAATTGTCAGTCTTGTTGAACTACCTGCACTCCAATCAAACTAGGATCAGAAAAAAAATTTCCGCAATGCTTGTTGCATGGTAAAAATAATGAAATCAAACAAGTACTACCTCTATCCTATAATAAATGTTACATCACCATCTATAGATGTATACATTAATGTAACAGCAATCATGGGACAGGGGTGTCTCACTGATTCATTATTCTACTGGGCAATTTTTTCGTATGACTGAAACAACAAACTGATTTCAATATTTTTGTCTATGTAATTATAGTTTATGGACTATTTTTAGATTTTTACATTAGCCAAATGTTTGTAATGTATAATGAATACATTTGTAAATTTATATTATCTATGAAGTAGAGAAACTCTTGAGACTGTTTTATGTGCGAGGGATATTTCAGTAAAGTAGTAAGACAAGTTATGTGATTTTGAACCAGCCTGAAAGTCAGATCCTAGATTCGCTTGTTCTTCTGCTGTGTGAAGATCTAGCTAGGACAGTGTTGGCAACTTTATTTTCAAGTTCACATATAGAATTGAGTCACAAAACATAGTTGAAACACCCAGAACCATCTAGAATATCCAGTTATATTTTGTAGCAAAGAAGATAAAGCTTTAAGCAAAAAATCTACAATGATCTTTTGTAGGATAAGGAAAAAGCCATTTATTACCACCACGTATAGTGCTATCAAAATCAGTCGGTTCCTAACACTTAATTTAAAATGAATTTGAAAAAATTTGAAAATCAAAAAAATAAATTTTGTATTGAATTTTTTCAATTTATACATATATATATCCATAATAATCAATGTAAATTGTTTCAATTTTTATGTCCTTTGCTTGATGTTATTTGCCAGCTATTATTATCTTATAGACCCTGTCTCAAAGTGGTCATGATTATAGGCTACCTCTGTTCTTTATTCTACTGACTTAGTATTGTCAACAGTTATTTATATGTGTGGTACAATCAGTAGATTTCAGTGTAATGATCCCTGATTTTCATGTTTGTTCATTTGATCCACTTATACTTATTTCTATATCAATAGTTAAAATGATCCGATAAAATAATGATTGCTTCTTTGATGAGTTACTTATTTCACCTTTTCGTTGGTTCACTAAAAAACAAAACAAGTGTGACTTTAGCCAGATACAGAATAAAGGATTACTTTAGCATAAACGTACATCTATATCCTACTAAAAACCTATTCAGGGCAGGGGGGGGGGTGAAAAACTTTTTTCTTGACTTGAAAAGCTGTTGGTTTTTTCAACCCTCTAGCTGCATTAGTACATATGACACACATAGTCGGACCAACTTGAAAACTGAAGAAACCTATGTTATAAGATTCTAGTGGGGGGGGGGTCATGCCTTTTCTAAGGGTACTAGTACAAAGTGAATGCAAGCTGTCCTTGCTGAAACTCTAACTCTGTTCACCCATTTCATTTTCCATACTGGTAACTATTATGCCACCCTGCACTTCAATATAATATTTGCAAAGTCCCCCCCCCCATGTGCATCTTACATGCAAACAAAATTTCTGTTCCATTTCCTTATCAACTCAGTTGACAATTTTTTTCTCCATCATTAAGTGATCTGCTAGATCTTGATCTGGTTTTTACTTGATCAAGTCTCCATTTTGATCAACACTCGACCTTATTCGTTCAAAATATTTCATTCCCTCAGATAGTGCAGTGGGAAGGGGGAGAAGTGGATTCATGCCTTTCTGGTCTGGTTCTTGATCATTTCTGTTTTGCCTTTGCTGACAGCACAAGAATGACACCCGACCTTTTATTTATCTAAAATATTTCCCCTTAACAGATGATGCATTTGTACCTATGTGTTTTCCTACATAACATGCATGCATGTCGGACAAATGCTGCAGCGGATCTAATATCAATAGAAGTAGTTGGCAAATCCTTCAATCAATAATAGCAGCAGCATTTTGCGGAAAAAAAATTCTCTTTCTGTACTAACTGTGAAGCCTTCAGACTGACATGCTGTGTTGCCAAATCTAGTTTCAGTTTTATATCTGAAATTGAGTCCCAAAAAACATCTAGAAACATCTAGATTCTCCAGATATACATTTGAAATCCAGGAAATATATATCACATAATATTCATAAATCAGACGTGACTTTGATCGTTGTCATTTTCATTAAAGATATTATTCATTTTATTACTATGAGTTGAACAAGAGAATCACTTGTTTCATTAAAAATCAACAAGACAACGATATCCAACATCCAAACGCAATGAAAAACTTACAGATCTAGATGAAAAAATATCTGAATTGGCAAACACTGCTGACAAAAGCCTACTACTGCCTCCACTTCTTCCTCCTTCAGTAAGGATTGAAATCATGAGCCAATCAAGTACACCCTGCTGTAGTAGCAGTGGGAGTAAAACTTGTAGTCATAGTAGTAGCAGGTGGTGGGAGAAGACTGATAGATAATCAGAGAAGGTAAAAAAAAAACCCAGAATGTGATTAGAATAAGAAAGAAAAGAAGCGGAGGACCATGCTTGTTGACTCGGTCAATATTACCCTTCTTTGCTGTCCTTCTGGCTATCTTCAAGATGTGCTAGAAAGACACCGACAAGAGGTGGTAAAAGAAGCAAGGAAAAAATGTTAGATATGTGTCGGGTAGAATCAGAGTAATTCCTCCACTCTGGAGTCTTACACATTTTGTACTGGATTATTATCATTAATTACTCTTGTCTGTGCATGGATGATTGGAATATACATAAACGTGTAGACCTCTCAAACTCTGATGGCAATGTTTTCACACTACTCTATAAAACTTGATGTTCAACTGATGTGTCCATCTTTATTTTAGCTAGGTAAGACTACATACCTTTGTTATTCTATTTTCTATCTCAAGATTTCTTCCTGCTTTATAGACTGATCTGTATTAACAACAATATATTTCTCTGTCCATTCATAAACATGTCGGTTTCATCTACTCTTGCTCTCTTTATTATCTGTTCATTGTACTAGGTATGTGTGTGTGTGTGTGTGTGAATGATAATGACAGGTAGGTGCAGTGAGTGTTCTGCTTTCTCACAGGACAGGTATTATGTAGGAATGGTGGTAGTGGGATACCAGCTGGTATGTGAATGTTGTACATATTGAACTCTCCTTTCTCTCCCAGCCAGAACCTCCTTACTCTCTTTAGTGAAAGAATTCAATAAATTCTGATGTCTTGATCAGTGTTATTCATAAAACCAAGCACGGGGCCCCAACCTACTGGGGCAAAACACACTTTTAAAAATTTTTTAGGTGTCTAGGTAGAGAAATCTTATGAATGAAAACCGAAATAATCCCAAGTAATTATAAATTAACCTTAAAAACAAAAATGTATTATATCCGTTACCTAATTAGATATGTGTTGAAAAAACGACTTTTTAATTTAAAAATTGGATCCTCCCCACCTGCTGAAAATCCTAGATCTACCTTTGAAGACTAACTTTTTTGTGTCTCATTTATGTTGGATTTTTTTTTAATATATATTTTTATCATTAAATGAAGTATTGTTTACCATTAATTTTTACTTCTATTTACCTCCATTTTGATCTTGTATTGTTTTTATGACCATTCAATGGTATGCTCAATGCCAGAGAATGAAGACTAAATTTAAATTGTGATAAAAACTAAAAATTAAGATAAAGTTAATGGTTGTCAAAAATAATAAAATAATTTTTTATTCTGGTTATCAAGTGTGGGTTTGTTGGTTTGTTTTGGAGAGAATAAAACAAAAGCTTTTTATTTCATTGAAATTTCTGAGCACATTCCAAAAACAGAATTCCTAACTGTAACATTTCATACGTTTGTTTACTTGAGCTAAAACTAGTTTTTATAGATTTTTTTTCTTTATCTAATTTTCTATTCTCTAATTTAAACAAAAACAATATGTAAATGTCTCAAGTTATCCAAATTTCTTCAAAGCATTATCTTTTGACCAGTTTTCTTTCATCTTCAAGAGAAAAGGCAACAAAAATTAAGATGAAACAAAAATCATTCAGTAGTTTCAAAAATGATGCACTATTAATATAAATTTCATAAATGCATGAACAGATAGCTATGTGTTTTGGACAACTGTACAGACATATTTCTTTTTGTGGTTAGAATATTGCTGCTAGTAGATAGGCATAGTTATCAGACAGCATGTAAAAATATTTCCATTATTTCGTAACTCTTCGTAGAGAAATATCAACATCCTAAGATTTTTTTGGACCATTTTTTGTTGTTTATATTGTTCACTCCACATTCCAGCCAATCCATTCTTCAGGTGTAAAATGTAATATCCGTTAAGAGTCTCTTTCTCTAGAAGTGTATACTAAAAAAAAAAATGATATTCAATAGAAAATTTGAACATTGATGATAATGCTTGCAAATCAAGTTGTAACACATGCAGTACAGGTTGTTCCATAATTTTTAGCATGGAAATGTCTGTTCTTTTCTTGCTTAAACAAAGAATATCATCTTGTCTTCGTTGATCAGAGAAGAACGAATTATGGTCACTAATATACCAATCGGAACAAACTATTTGAGTACAGAGACTTAATGCTTTAGCCTTTCCTTGTCAGGCCAGGATTTTATCAAATGTTTAATGTATATTGATATAATGTTTTGTCGTTCAATATTTTTAGTTTCTTGAAGCTGATTTTGTCTTATTTGATGTGATAATATCTAAAATGGTTTTCGTTGCTTACAATATTAAAAAGATTTTATTCATTGAATTGCTTTCATATCCATATCCCTCTTATTCCACTTACATTTCCTATGGTTTCTAAAAAAAAATTAATCTCCTCTTGGAAAATTGGTATATTTACACTGAATCTACAATAATAAAGAAGTGATTTTTTTTTTTCTTTCTTCTCCTGCTCCTCTGTCCATAAGAGTAGACTTTTCCACCTGAAACTAACAATTTTGCTTATGAAAATATCTCCTACCCACCATTTGAATCAATGGATTCTTCCGCTTGAACAAATTTATCACTTCTTAGTAAAACCCTACTTGAAATTGATTGGACGTAAATCTTCTTACATTTCTATTAGCTTTGAAGTGGTAAACTATCAAGTCTTGGTGTAAGGGAATGTGGAGAAACTGCCCAAACTCCACAAAAACATGGGTAGATATTTTTACCAAATGCATTACGACCTCCCGTGTATATGAACAGACTGATTGATAATGGCATGTGGCAATCCATGCTTATATTTTCAAATCTCAAACAACACATACTTGGGAGAAATGTCTTTATTATGATATATCTAGACAAATTTTTCCTAAAATTTATGTCTCACACTCTTTGTCAATCCGTTGTATAAGTGACAAGAGAAATCATGTCATAGGAATTTGAATATGTACATGAATTTTACGGGGGAATAAATAGAATGAAGTGTAAAGCATGCCTATAAATATTTTCATTCTCTCTTCATGACTGTACTCGACCTGTCGTCATTGGGATATAGCAGCGAATGTATGTTACCAGGATACAGAACGTTTTATAACTCGTTATTTTTCTACTCTGATATTATTATTCGAGGTATTAATTCAACAGCAGTATCAGAAACCCAATTTCTAATTTCTATTTCTAAAAGAACATGAATTATTCACTCATAAGAATTGTCTTTCTGTCATGAGATTGGTTTCTCTTTTAAACTGTGTTTTGTAATTTATACCAGTTTGATATTTCAATGACAGGTCTGGCTAGTAACTTAATTGTAACCATCGCGTGAACAAAGTCTTTTGGCAGCTTGCTGTGTTGGGGGTGATCGATTGAATGAATTAGGAAAAAGGTTGATCGATGAATAAGTTACTTCTCTTGCCTTTTGTAGGGCAGTGATTTTCAAAAATGTGTGAACATTGCCAGAAACAAACTAAGGGAAACAATTTAGGATACAATTACATTGTAAATTGACCCCCCCCCCCAAAAAAAAACTATTTGGGGGAGGGGGAATCTAAAAAAGAAAAAAGCCCCCCCCCCCAATTTTCTTTCTAGACATAAAGAGTAAAAGTTTATATTTTCCACCCTCTAGCTTATTGGTGCAGCTTGTATGTGTGATATATACTCAGCCAGCCACCCACCCACCCACCCAAACTAACTCAAAAACTGAAGAAATCTATGTTGATCTTGGCAGTTTTGGTTGATCATTCCCAATGTCTGGCCTTGTTTTGAATTTCAAAATGTTTTGGAAATAAGATTTAAGCATATCTGAAATATAACGTTTATACCAGCAGTTGATTCAAATTTAGTCCAGTATTTACTGCATGAGTTAACTCTCCAAATAAGGCAGCATTGTGTCCATTAGAGTGTCAAGTTCAGAGGGTCTAAACAGACTGATATGATCTATTAGTGAAAACTCTTCATGCTTAAAAAGTCTACTTGTACACTGGTGTATACAATATACACTTTTGGTATGTTTTATTTATAAATTTTAGTGTTTCCACCATGTATAAACATTTCAGAATCCTCGAACCAAATAATTCTTCTGTTATATTTCATGTTTTATCTCTTGCAGTTGAAAACAAATGAGAAATTTATTTATCTATTTGTACTCATTGAGTTTTCTCACCAGTATCTAGTGGCTCTTATTAGAAATCAAGTGACAGCAAGGATCCCCAATGCTTCAGTACTCTCAACCTCATTGTCATTAGTATTATTATCATCATACTACTACTAATACAAATAATGATGATACTACTATACCACTACTAATGATTTTAATTTTTCTTGCTTTGTAGCACATAGCATGATTTTCATGTTTTGTTGTAATATTTAGACGTTCACTTTTTCTGGCGGCATGAATAAGTATTAGTTATTTCTGTTTTTGGACTGAGGAACCCCTCATCTTTTCATCAAGACCATCATATTGTTCAAAAGCAGGCATCCCTGACACAACACAGGGGAGATAGAGACCCTAGTGAGTCTTGATATATACACTGATGTACTCTATCATGTGTTCCTGTTGGTTGTCACATTTCAGCCAGTGTACCTTCCAGCCTTGTTCAGGTGTCGGTCATAGTTTATAACCTTTGAACTTCCAACGAACCTTCTATTTGAATGGAAGGGGGGGGATATTCTTTTGTTGTTGCTGGATAATTTTTCGAAGTTAATTTGTCTTTGCTATGCTGCTTCTTTCTCTCTCCCACTGAACCAGAATATATATATCTTTTCTGCACTCCCTAACTCAGGAATTGAACTTTCGACTGTCAAGCAGGTTACTTGGTATGCTTAACCAACGTTATCCACTCAGCCATGTGTCCTGTGAGTCATTCACACGTTAGCATAGTTTAAAATGGTTCAACTGCTCATAACAAAACAACCCAATTAACCTGTACATTTTCTGTGCATTCATGACATACTCTATTTCAACCTGAAATAATACTACCACTTCTAGTCTGATCATAAACTTGATATTGTAAGGTTATAGAATGAATAATTATTATAAAAGTATGATTTATCAATTTCATGCCTGTACATTAGAAATTATTGTGGTTTAAATTTGGTGGAATGATAATAAGATATATTGCTTATAATAAGATATATTGCTTGTGTATTCATCCGTTCTGTTCAAAAGATGTTATCTGCTGTTTTCATTGTCGATTAAATTGTACTTGTAATCCCAGTTATGCAAATTGTATGTATTTGCATCCTTATTGCTCTCTTATCACATGAAGTCACAAAGAATTTCTGGTTTTATGTCTACATTTGCAAGATGTGTCCTAAGGTATCGGGAAAGCAAAAAAAAATTCACAAGGATGTTACACTTGATGTAAAACTGGCAGACGTAGGTTATTTTGGGTGGCGTGGGAGGCCTGGAAATGCTAAAAAAAAAATTTCCAATAAAAATTGATGCTTACTGATTCTTAGCTTCTTGCCATTTTGGCTTACAAAAGATCAAAGGCAATATTTTACTTAAATTAATTTAAGGTGATGACTACAAGTGAAGGCCAACATCAAGAGATTTGCTCCAAATATATCATTGAAAAAAAAAAAATAACTGAATCTAGAATTTTACCTTTTCCTATGCTCAATGCAGTGTGCATTTTACAAGTTCATGATCATAAAATCATTTGCAATAATTCTTTGTGATTTTGGTAAGCACCCTATAAACAAACCATTCTGATTTGTGAAAGAACATTGATATAAATCTAATACAATATGTAAATATCAAAAGAATCTTTGTTACCCAGTTTTTTTGTTTGTTTTTTTGTTTGTTTGTTTTGTTTTGGAGTTTTTTTGTCAATACTAAGAACTGATCTTGTATTGAAGATTGTCAGACACTTTGAAAAGTGACTGGACTCTAAGAATAAGATCATCTAAATCTGTGGTTTTGAATCTTGAAAACTAGGATCCCTTCTGTGAAGGAAATATTCTGGCAGATCCCTAAGTACAATAATTATGTTTTTGATAGCTATGCAATGGATGAAGCTATTTTTCTGCCACAAGATCGGCAATGTTAGGTCAAGAAGGAACACTGCTGCAGAACCCACAAGCATTATTCAGCGAACCCCCAGGGGTCTGTGATCTCCAGTTTCGGAAAAACCACTGATCTAAATTGAGACTTCCAAATGTTAGTTTTGCCTGTAGGTAGCATAGTTACCTGAATTTTGTATAATGTTCAATTTATATGATTATTATTCACCACTGAATTGAGTACATTGAAAAATTTATCTTGTAAAATGCTTTTTTTTTATCATTAAGCTGTGTACTTAATTGATGTATCTACATATAAGATTTAGTTATCAGGTACTATAAATATAAACACAATAATTTTTGTAGGAAATGTCTGTGTGTAATTGGGTTAATTACTTAGCTGGAAGTGAGTCAAAAGTTGTTTATGTTAAAATTGATATGTCTGTATCCTTATATTACTATGATACTGGTGTACAGAATTTTTTTGACCTACATTAACATTTTGATCAGTGATGTATCAGACCCCTCTAATAAATATAATGTTATAAATCATAAAAGATTTACAGATAATAGAAGCTCATAATTGATACAACGTTAAGTTATATTATCATCAACCACTAAACGAATACATGTACACACACTCAGAGCAGAAAAAACAACTTTGTGTTCTCGTTATCCTCTTCCTCTCTTTCTGCTGTTATGTCACAGATAGACTGACAGTTCGCAAATTATGATAAAGATTAATGTCAAGAAAAACCCAGCATTCATCTCGGCTTGATTGTTGTCACACTGTAATTTTGATCCTTTTTTTCTCAAATTAAAATATAATTTTCTTTTGATAATATTCAATATAATATCTTGAATCTCTGACTTCACCCTCCTGAGTCATCTTTTTCTATTGGGGGGATTGATCCTTGTTTACTTAGTTGAGCTTTATAGGATTTTGGGTGTCATGTGTTACTGGATGGTAGCCATTATGAATATTAAGGCCATTCAGAACTCTAATGGTATCAAACCTGAATTAGAAAAACAGAAAGTGATGACAGGTTTGTGTTACTTTTCAAACTCCATTAACATCAGAAATGCTTCTTTTTCTCTTGCTATTCGCAGGGGTTGGGGTTGTCAAGGGGGTGCAATTGTGCTCAATCCTCAAAAAAATTTTCCTAACTTTTAATTTCATATGAGGGGGGGAAAAATGCAAATCTTGAATCAATGGGATTCACTTCTGATCAAAGTTTCATCTTCCCCTTTGAGGTAATTTTATTTTTTTAAATTTCTTTCTATTTGGTTCACAAAATAGTTGAAATTTTCTTGAAATGAAATTCTCTTCATTGAAGGAGTGGTTTCAAATCAAATCACAGACATCTCATCCTGTTCCTGTTTTCATCCTTTTGTTGCAGCTCTGTGCCGTTCCTACTTTTTGAAGTTCTCAATTGAGCCCTGTGTTTGGACGAGTATTGTGTAAATATACTGATACAGACTCTGCTCTAGGTAAACTGTTAGCTGAATAATGGACATTTATTACTATTTCAAGTGATCCCAAGTACTTATAATATCTGTCACTTCATAACGAGTGACCAATCAGAAAATATTTAGCCAGTTTAGTGAATGTCAGTTTTCCTGAATAACCCTCCGAATTCCGTCACAGTCTACCCCCCCAATAGGATTTTCCTGAACCATCCTCAATCAGGGAATAAGAAATTTTTTTTTATATCATTGAGAGGAAAACAATTATTGGGATAACATTAAGAAAAACTCTGCTAATGTGTGAAATGTTCAGTGCATTCCTTTTATTAAAAACTGGTCAGGTAAGAGTTGAATATAGATTCATGATTTATTTATTGGTGGATAATTTTTCGATTGTTTTCTGTTCTATGTTTCTAAAATGTTGGCGTAAATTTGTTCGCAGAAATGTTATTTGCAGTTAACTATATGTGATCTCTAATGTTTATAAATTCATCTATCTAAACTGAGTTGCCAGATTTAGTGTCAAGTCCTAAAATGATGAAACTTGGTCCTGTAAAGAACATGATAAACTATTAGATGTCATCTATCTGAATCTTTTTAATGAGATCATCATTATGAATTTTCTGACTGTTGTTCTCATCATGTCATATTTTGTACACGTCTCGTTCATACATTCTACCCTAACACTTCAATAGTGCTCCTCCCACCTCAGCAATCCAAAACATCCCCAGTTACAACAGCTACTTTGAGAAGGCCATAGGTTGCAATGACCGAAACATTGAGTTCAGAAGATGAACAAAGATTTGGACAGCAATCTGAATAAAAACTATACATGATATTATGTGCTAATATAATTTATCTATATATACAGGAAATCTTCAATGTGGTTTCATTCAACATCATTTCGTTATAACCTTGTTGAGGAAGAAAGATATGGTATATGATATAATTAAATATTGTCGGTAGAATTGCGAATTAAGTGAGTTTTCTCCCCAAACACTGAGTTGGTCACAAGAACTCTCCATTGCAAAAAAGGGAAAACATTAATGTAATTGTGTTTATGGTAAAATTGGTTATAGTTAACATTGTGGTAGTCAGGAACCTAACCACAACATTAATCAGATTTCCTGTAAACATGTCTGTATAAAAGTGAATGAATATAATTCACATTTATTTATTTAGATCTAGTATTAGTTTCTGTTTTTTGGGGGGTGGGGGGGGTCAACATTTTTCATTGGCAGAATATGAATAGAAATGACTTTAAATCTTGTGTAAATTTCATCAACACTGATCAAATTTTTGACAGGGCTCAAGTCAGCCGAAAAATTGTGTTAGCAAAAATACCTGTATCCTTAGTTATAAGAGTTGCAACCAATGGAGAAAATTTTCTGTTTACTATCATTAACACCTACAGAATGCCATAGAATGAATTGTCCAAAATAATGTCAACAAGAAGTTCAATTGTCTGAAAGTACTTCATTTTAGTTTATAACAATCTTTGTAGCCTAGAAATTATCAAGATTACTAAGCACTGTCAATAGCTTTCTTGATCAGGCGTTATGGAATTGTTTGATAAGACTAAATATTTACACTGCTGTTTAATTGATCTATCTTTAATCAGATTAGATGATTTATAATAAGATTAGAATCTTTGATTATCCAAATATCCACTTTCATTTCATTTTTGCAAAGATTATAACATTCTCAGTTTCTTGGTCTTCTGTAAATTTAAATTCCTAGTCAAAGTAAGCTATCAGCTGGATCTGTTTCCATGGTGCTAACTGTAAGAACGCACACCTACATTTTTGTAAATAGATTTATTCAAAAATATAAATGAGAATTTCATGGTGAACAAGAGCATTTATTAAAGTTGAACAGTTGTCTGTTTTAAATATATTTTATGGATATGTAATATTTTTTAGCCAAACTCCTGTTCAAGTCAGAGATTGGAGTTAACTTTGTTTTCCTACCATACAAACAACAACAATACTCACCTAATATAGAGAAACAAACTCCTCACTCTCTGTCCTGTCAGGTTAAACCAATCTGATAAAATGAATATTTCCCTATCATAGTTTGAAATCATGACCAAGTAGGTGGTTGATTCTCTTACTGAATGAGCCGAACTGATGAGTCTTATGTGACTTCAAAAATTTGAAATTATTAATAAATAAATACATTCATACCAAAGAAAGATTTCTTTGAATAATATTCTTTTTTATTTTACATACAATACAAAAGATGCAGTAATCATCTTCAGTCAGAGTAGAAGTAGGATTGGATTTTGACCCTTTAGCAATCAGGCTTGTCTTGTACTGAGGCAAATTTGAGCAGAAATTACTTGTGTATCTCTAATTAACTGGTTTTGTGCACTTTTTAAAAGTGCATATTCTGTCTGTTTTGTTGATTCGAACTAAAGAAACAGTGTCAAGTAGGGAAACCTGACAGCAAGTGTTCATATCTGAATAAACAGGAAGTGAGCATTCTGTATGATTATTGATTTTATTTATTGATCTCGTCTTCATGAAAGTAATTCTTGGATTTTGTCCCAGCATGCCGTGTTCTGCTATTCTTAGTATTCGCTGCTCCATAAACACAAGGAAAATGACGAGGAATTCGTCAATCTATTTGCTTAAAATCTTATTAATTTCTATTGTGCTTAGGACTATTCCCCTCATTCAATCTTCGTTGTTTTTGTTATTATGCGGGTGGCAGCTCTAAATCCTATTAAAGCTGCTTGGTTTGAAGTAATAGTAGCTGTTGTAGAGATGATGATACTATTAACATTTATTTTTTTTATTTTCATTTTTATTTGTTTTTTGGCAGTGTAAGCTTCTAATTCTTCAGGGCCACAAACATTTCAGGAATAATCATTGATTCCTGATATTGAAATAAGGAGGAGCCCTTAGGATAGTAATAAAAACATTCACATTGAAACAAAATTGGACCATGGAAATCGTTTATGTAAAAAGAAATGATTTAAAATTAGTAATCATAATATTCTGCCACTAATTTTTATTTAAGAATTTTTTATTTATTTTTTTTTTTTTTCAAGGGTAGCAAATATGAATTCTACTTGAAATGTATGATATTAAACTGATAATAATCGTTCCTCCCATGCAATAAGGCATATTTAGCAATGTTACTCTCTATTTTGAATTTTATGGGCTTGGTTAATTGGAGATTTATTTATTTTTATGTAGCAATAGTTGCTTTTTTATGGAGTCAGAGTGCTAGCCCAATACCTATCCCTCCCATTTCTCAACTGGAAATCCTTGTCAAAAATTGATAATAGTTGACAATGCTTCATCTGATAAAAAATTAATTGCGGATAATGTTACTATTACTACAACTAGTGTACATGAAAACGGAAACTTTTATAGCACCGAATGATCTTATAAGGGTGAAGGTGTAGTTTAGATCTGCCAGCTGTAAGAGCTTTAGTAGCTCAGTTGGTAAGAGCAGTGCTGTACATTGCATCTACCCAAGGCGAAAGGGATACTAGATCGAGTGTCATCTGGTGCTCATTCTTTATTTTCGATTTGCTTTGTTTTTCTCACTGCCATAGAGTGACGGTTTGAGTTCAGTTGTTATAAAAAAGCAACTGTGAAAATCAAATTTTGCTTGAGGCTCCCTTATGATCTTAGAAAAAATGCCCCCCCCCCCCAAAAAAAATCAGATTTAGAAAAACAAAGATTAGGATTATAGTATGAAAAGACTCCTTGTGAAAAATTGTTTGATCAGAATTTTTTTTTCTTTTTATAATGCTCAATTTTTTCACTTGAAATTAAGAATTTTATTTGATATAGGAAATTTAGCTTTATTATAATTTAGTGGTTGAGTAATGATTTTTTTATCAAAATCAATCAGTCCCGAACACTTTATTTAAAATGAATTTTTAAAAATACATATAAATTTTTTTTATGTGAAGTTGATTATAACAATGAATGTAAATTATTTCAATTTCTATATCCTTTGCTTAATGTTATCAACCGGTAGTTGTTATCTAAAAGACTCTATTCGAAAGATGTCACAATTACCAGCTTCCAATGTGTTGAATCTTTCTTTAAACTTAACTTACTTAATCCTCTTCATTCAAATATTAAGTCATTAAATTAACCTTAATTACATCATAATTGCTTTCCAAATTGAAAATGCTGTAACAAAGAAGTGTAATGTATTAATATGAGTGAATGAATTGATCCACTGCCCTCAAGATATTTCTATTGTTGATCCTTGATTGTTTATATAAAAAAAAAATTCTAAAAAACTTTTCAAAGATTTCTTTGTTGACTCAAAGTAAAATCAGATTACTAAGGCAAAATCATTAGTCAATATGCCAACTACCAACCACCTCAAACCTCGCAGGCTGCAGTCACTGAGAACCCCCTGACCTGTCCCAAGAGCCCTTCAAAGGCAGGGGCTGCATAACCAAACTAAATTCATTGGTGATATCCCACTCCTTCTTAATAGCCTCTCTTGTTGAAGTTGACATTTCCAATTCAAAGGAGATACCCCTGAACTGTCCCTAGACCCCTTCAGAGTGTTTTAGCAGCAGGTGGGGTAGGGATACATAATTTCTTAAGTGATAATACAATTCCTTCTTGTTAAAGTGGAGTTGGCCTTGCGGTTAGCACTGTAAATGGAATCTGTGTTCACTTCACTCTAATGCCCTTGAGAAGGGCATGAATCTATCTCTTCTTCCCCAGCTATGGGTAAAATAGTAGGTTGAATGTGTAAAGCCACTTCAGGTGCTTGTTGCCTCAATGTTAACTTTTCACATATCACATAGCTCAGAGAACTTTGAAATGTAACCAAGACAGGAGCAAGGAGAAAAATAGTGATATGTAACGTCGAGGTGGGGATGGCTTCAGCTTGTTAGAGTTGATATTTTTAAGTCGAAGGATATATTTCTGCCTTACCTCTGGACCCCATTACCTGTCTCTGGATACTCTCAGAATGTATTTGAAGCAGGCCAGGCAGGGGTACATAATCCGACTAACTTTATTGGTGATATCACTTTCATTCTTAATAGCTTTTCTTGTTAGGGTTGACATTTGTAATTTGAAGGAACACAACAGCTTGTTTTTCTTAATTTTTACTTCAAGTTTGTTCGTTTTTTTTAAAAATTTTTTTCATCAATTCTTAGGGTTTGTTGTTGGACATGTCTTCCCTAAGTAAGTGTAAAGCACAGAAAGTAATGGGCTTTACCCAGTCACCTAGACCACAACATGTTTTCAGGAGAGAACATTGATACATGCCTTTCCCAGGGGCATTAGTCCAAAATGAATGCAAACTATTGATCCCATTATGTGTGCTGTTAAATACACATGGTGCTCCTCTCCTGTCATACCTCTCAATATGGAGTCAAGTACTCTACTACTGAGCTATACCTCCCCCACTTTATTTAAAGTACACGTTAAACCGCTTTAATCTGGCATGCTTGGGACCTGGCCATTGCTAGACCACAGAAATTGACCTTTAGGATCCATAAGGGAACCCCTTATGTAATTCTTATTTCACATACATATTGCAGTTTTATTAAAGAGAGAACCATGTTTAATACAGGAAATTAATGCTTCCAAACAAGGTTTTTATTGTTATAAGTTATATAAAGCCTAAAAAGCAGATTCAATACATGCTGGACTATGATAGTAGCCAGATCACAGAATTCTGGATCAAAGAGTTCAACCTGTAACTATTGTTAAATCAGTGAAAGATTACACAACTTTTACATATCATCATCAGCTCAATTGAGTTTTAAAATGCCTTTTTTCTCTTGATTTTCCTTGTAATTTCCTCTCTCAGGTCCTTCTAGGAAGCAATAATTGTTGTTGTATCATCTGAAAGTAATCCTCTTTAATTACTTGTAGTCCCACCTTTCTCTTTAATTATCGTCAACAGGCAGATCATTCACCTGAACAGGTGATGACTAAAGCAGAAAAGAAAGGACAAAAGAAAACCTGGCTTTCTGTAGCAGCGGTATTCAAACTGTGTTCCATTGAACCCCAGGGTTCCACTCCACCTCTTTAGGGGTTCCGCAAAACAAAGTAACATTTTCGCAATACACTTGATAATTCATTATTACATAAACAATTTCTTCACAGCTTTTATTTCATTTCTTTAACACAAACAGTACTAAAAGCATCTTTGTTATTTGTGTGACAAGGACACTTCATTCACTAGTCATTCATACGTCCATTTTACCTCAGTAAGATTTGTTCTTTCATTTCCATTTGAGTATTTTCTTATGTGAAAATATATATGTAAAAGGGAAAGGCATTTTTTAAAGAGTTCCCAAGAAAATTCAGTCCTTGAAAAGGGTTTGGGAGTTTGAGAATCACTGTTTTTAAGTTATGAATCTGTATCTCCCGCATGTTTTCACTCATACCCCCACCCCTTTACTTGGGGAAGGGAGACCTACATCACTCCAATTGGCCTGGCAAGCCAGAAGTGGATTGTGGTAGATAACTCCTGTAAATAAAGAGGGTGAACAGACAAGAAAGTAATGCGACTGCCGTCTCCCCCTCCCCACAACATCTTGAGTTCAAGTGGAAGATGAAAAATAAAGAGAATTTTTTAAAGATCACACAAGCTTTTTATCACAAGCTTTTATCCTCCCTGGCTGAGCTAATTTGATTCAGATGATTGAAGCGAAAGAGCTTTTCCAATGTTGTTAATTGAACCATAACACTGCACTGATCAAGATACTAGAATTGACAACACCTCGGCAAAATTCCAAGCTTTTCTTGCTAATAGGAAATTATGTAAATGTTTCAGTACTTCTCGTTTCCTCATAAGTAATTATTCTGATAATTATATTGTTCTGCTTGTTCATATGTACCACCATTATGCTTACTAATTATTATTCATTCTTCTCATATCTTTCATCCTTTCTCTCCTTCCACCCCACCCAACCTTGCAATGTAATGGAAAATGGTCCTTTTGCTTAAATGGGAGCAAAAAGGACTCAATCTTAACTGTCATTCATTACATCTGTACTTATATATATATATAATCTGACAGCCATGCTGTCATGATTTTCCTTCAAAAGTACAGCTGGAGTACTTCCCAACTATGGAGTGTTCACATCACATGGGTTAACTACCCAGCTTGGCCACACTGACGGAAAACTGCCACGAAGGAGCAGCAGACCCTTATTTGCCTGTCAAACCTACAACCTAGAGGCCTTACTCCTACATATGCCACCTTGGTGGACCGTAGGATGCAAACCCTTGGTTTAAAAGGTGGAGTCAACTCCATACACATAGCACTTCACCATAAAACTTCATTGCACAGTTTGGAGGGACACACTCACATGGCCTGTAATCCTATTGATTACTCTGCTATCACTGGGGACTTGTTTGTGTACTAAAAGTATAACACATTCTTGGCTAGAAGTGTGGTCTTTCAGAGAAAAACATTACACATGTGAATAAAAATACAGGGTTCCTTTGTATTGGTCCTGTTTTGTTTTCATCTAGTTTTTATGCTTGGTTCACACCAAATCTGTTTAGTACCAAAAGAAAAATATTTTGTGCTTATTGTTGCATGGTCAATTTCTTTATCCCTTTTATGGTGTGAAGAATTAAAATGGAGGTGTCTTTTATAGATAATATCTCTTTTGTTGATGAAGGGAAACGGAAGATGTTTGTTTGGGCGTTACCATTCTGGAAAAATGACATCTTTTATATTTTCTTCTTTACAGTAGAAGGACTGAGAATCTTTCATTATAGATATATTTTCAGTATATATATTATTCTGTTTGTTTGTACATATATTAGGCTTTCTGACCAAGAATCTGCTTGGGCTCTAAAATTTAATTAAGTGATTTTGTTATCCCAATAATAATGGCATTAACTATTGGTTGAAAAGGAAAATGATTGAAGGGGTGATAGATTTCAAACTTAGACAACAACTGTTTAAAAAAAATTAAATAGAATTCAAACAAAATGATAAATTTGATTTTCATTGTTTTAAATGAGTTTAGTTCACACATCAATATTGTTTCGAAAAAAACAAAGAATTATGACTAATTCAAATATAAAGACATTTTTTTTTTCAATTAGGCATAAAACAAACTCTTAACTTAGTATTTCAAGTTAATTTTGCTACAAATTCAAGCAGTCAAACATTGGCTTAATGGTTGATAGAGGTGAACAAAAACTAAATTCAACATTTTCTTTGTATCTTTTTTTTAATTACATTTTGTTAAGACAGCTGCTATTTTTAAAGTTTAAAATCTATGACCACTTATATATTAGGTTGGATCAAATATTGAATAGCCTGACACTTAGCTGAATGTTGATCCAAAGTTTTTCATTGTATAATATTCGATTTTTGTGATTAATATTCACCACTGAGTGTATACATTAACAAGGAAGGAGTTTATGTGGAAAAATGAATATTTGTTGTGTAAAATTAATTCTTTTTTCATTATTGTTATGGATTTGACATGCCATGCATTTGAAGTTTTATAGTATATGTATCCATTTTCTCATCTGGTAGATTTTAGACTCTTAGAATATTACTTCCTTGCCACAATATAGTACAACTAATTTTTCTTCATTATAAATCTTTGACTACTATTTATCTTCATCCTAATCTTTAGTTGCTCTTTATCACAACTTTTCTTAGGCTGGCTCCTTTTCTGAAGTGATTAAACAGTATTGATCAGAAATGAAGAATAAGTTCACTGCTGAAGGAAGGTAGCCTCAGTAAAATTATGATAAAAAAGCAACTAAAAATTAAGATGAAGATAAATAGTCATAAAAATCAACAATAATGATTTATAATACCTTATCTGATTGAAAAAACAAGTAATTACAAAAATGCCATTTATGTTGAGAATTTGCTATTATTTTTGCCCAACACCTCATTTATCCACGTATGTTTATGTCTTTTCACTTCTCATTATATCTTTGAACATTGTTTCTTGGTCTTGTTCCCAAGCTTTTGTCTATTCAGTAGCATATAATTAGCTGTTCTTGTGGATTACATACAGGCCCAGGTCACTTGAATATCTAATTTTATCTTAATCCAAATCTTCATCTTAAGGTCTTTTGTATGACCTTAACTAATAAACTTTGTGCTCTACATGACTCTTTCTCTTAAGCTAATCTAGAAGACTTTACAAGCTTACTTGTCAGTTTTATCATTGCCTTATGTCAAAGTTAAATCATTCTTGCTTTCACTCTAAATCAGTCAAATAAAACTCAATTTTTAATTGAAATACATCAGATGCTTTCTTCCTCCTTTTTCCATCACCTTTTGTTTTTGTTTTTTTCATTTCTTAGATTATTTGCGCTAAAAAATGTACAAGTGTGCATTTCAATGTTGTTTTTCTTTTTCAAATGCTTGAATCAAAAAATTGTCCAAGTGTTCAGTGAACCATTTTTTAAAAGTTGATATTTTAGATATTTTTAGAAATACAATGCTCAGTTTTTATTTTATTTTGAATCTTGAACACTCTGAATCATAATGCTAAGTGTTCAAACTTCAAATAAGGAAAATGGTAGCTCAAAAAATGATGTTTTTTTGTTTTTTTTTAAATTGCTCGACTTGATATTATTTCAATTTTCATGTATGTTCAGGATTCCATTCGATGAACTCTAGCTTGAATGACAGGATCAGGAAATCATTAGTGTACTAATACCAGGTTATCTTGGTATTTAACAGAGTAGTGAAGGTAATTCATATGTAGGTTATTTACTAATTAGTTTATTAAACACTCTTGTAAGTAAGCGAAAGCTACACTTCCTTGTCATCAAGATGTTTTCGACTGCACATACTTTTCATTCTTTCAATATGATTTTGTCTGCTCTTTATTTTGGCAAAATTTCTACAAGTTAATATTGAACTAAATGTGTGTGCGTGTGTATTGCTACTTGTGCAAGAGGGTGCATCAATAAGTCCGCAGCCTGACTTCAAGTTAGCTGAGTTAGAGTTTGAAATTTTCAATGTGTAATGTTCAATCTGAATCAAGTGCATTGACAAAGATGGAGATATTTTTGAAAAGGAATATTTGTTCTATAAGGTGAATGCTTTTTTCATCATTAGGCTAAGTATCAGCCTAAGGGACTTACTGGTCCAGCCACATATGTGCGTGTGTGGCTTGTGTACAAGAGTAAATGAAGTCTATTGTGTAATGATGTAAAAGCATCCATTTTACTTGACATTTACTAGATTTCCCTCCTTATCAATGCACTTGATTCAATGATGAATGATTATCACATACATCAAACATTATGTAGTGAAAATTTTGTATGGAATTTCAGCTAAAAACTACGCATCAAGCTATGGACTTATGGAGCCAACCTCTGGAAGAGATTTTTTTTGTTTTTTTGTTTTGTTACCTCCTTTTATTTGGCATTGTTTTAATGTTTCGTTTTTCTTGTGTTTTCCAGATTTTACAAACAGACATTGAATCTCACTCACGAGTCGTCTCTGCTGTTCTCAAGCTCAGTGAATGTTTACAAAATGGAGTCAATAGTGAGAAAAATAAAGACGATCCGATCATCATTCCTGAATCCCTGCAAAAGACCAGCCAAAGCCTGGAAAAAAGATGGCATGCAATCTGGTTGCAGTCTCTGGAGTGGCAGTGTCGACTAGAACAGGCAATCCATTCCAAAAAGGTCAGAATACAGCAAACATTTTTCCCCAATCACCTTTTAAAATATATCACACTCATTGAATTTCAAGTGAAACATAAGTAGATTTGTGTTATGTCTTGATTTTTAATCATCGTAGCAATAGCATTTTAAACTTGAAACTTTAAAATCTGCATGTTTTTTAGCTCCCAAGCATCATGGTACCAATACTTTCTTGACTTGTCTAAATCATTATACCATCTTAGTTTTTGCCCACCACAATTTCACTTATGATCTCAGGGGATCGATGTTATGAGTCATGATGTCTAACAGTTGTCTGATATTCCTTCAACATGGCCTACCCATTGCCACTTGACCAAGCCTAGTCTCATTATTTAATAGCCACACCTTGTATTCTTCAGATTTTTTTTTTTAGCTATTTTTGCTTTTAATTTACTTTATTGTCAGTCTTTCTCCCATGTAGTTCCATCAATATAGTTTTTATCAACACAGAACTTTTTCTCTTTTTTTTCTCGATAAGTTCCTGAATGTGGGTGTTTATTATGTAACCCAATTCTTATCTAACCACTCTTTTCATAATCTTGATTTAAAAACTGACATTGGCAGATTTTCATAGCAACAATTGATCAACTAACTCACTGTTGCTAGTCAAATGAGATTGATCTGTAATCAAAGGTAGTTAATCTTCCAACTGCCAATACTTGTTCACTCTTGATCTAAGGAAATTGAACAGATTATTCATACAATTCATGCTTACTTACTTCACAGGTTAAGTTGTCTATAACTTGAACTTCATGTCTACAGCCATCTTCAGGTGTAATATGATATATCCTCAAGAAAAAAGCCTCTTTTTTAATTTTTCTTCCTTGGTAGCCCCCCCCCAAAAAAAAAATTTAAAAAAAAAAAACTGAACTTCTGCTTTGTACTACCTGAGAAAAAGACCCAATACTACATATGTCTAAAGAAAGCTGCAGGATGGATCAACTGAAACGTTATGTTCACATCAAAGATAGAAAGGAGAGATTGGATTGTCTTGAAAAAAGTTGGAATTTCAATTTTTGTTTAGACAATTGAATATCTTTTTCATATTCGAGAAAATAATTTCACGGATTAGACATTAGGTCTGAAGAATAGGTCAGCAGAAATGTTATGTTTGACAATATCAAGGATGCAAAGAAGATTCAATTATCTGAACAAAATTTGAAAGGAATACAGTTATCATTTTAGTTCAAAATCTCATTATTATCATTTTGAAAGTAGATTTCTCTGATAGTTTAGATTTGTATTCATAAGGAGTATATATTTTACAGCTAAATTCTTCTGGTACTTCTAACTTGAAATTCAAGAGCTGATATTGGAATCCCTTAGGCTAGCAGGTACTAAGACTTGGAAATGTACAAACTGAGAAAGTTCAAGCCCTCACTGGACTCTGGACACCAGAGAAAACCAACAGTTGGTTCAATGGGCAGAAAGGTGACAATGAACAATGCTTTGTGGAGCACAAAGCGCACACTGTGACCCACTGAGTGCCTTGTCACTTGGGAATAATGGAAAAGCTGTTACTCAGTAGAATACAGATCTTTTGAAGAAAAAAATCAATATTGTTAGATGTAGAACATTACTTTTTAAGAACAGGTAGTATCTGTGCTGCTTACCGATGATCATTGAATGCAGGTCTAAATGTTGCAATAAAAAGCAACAGAAATATGAAAAGAATACTAGTTTGAAACCAATAATAATTGACAATGCTTCATCTAAGAAATTAGTATAATATTATAACTAAGGAGATGATGGCATATTAAGAAGAAAAAAGAAGCTATATGGTTAGATTTGAGCTTCTGTTACCAGTTAGTATTTTGGTTAGGCAGTTGCCCTGTAGTGCAAGCTTCCTGAGCATGAGGTATGTGAGTTTGAATCTCACTGGGATCTATTCTTTACTTCTGTTCAACATTGATTACTTATGATAATAGAATGACTGTCTGAGAGTTGTAATAAATAGTAACTGAAATAAGATGAAATAAAAACTTATGAAGAATCATTGATGATTTTAAACTTTCATTTGTGAAATGGTTTGATCATTTATAGCTTTTGCTTTCCACACAAACTGGTAGTTGCATATGCTTATGGGTCAGGATTTATATGTTTGGATTAAATCAGTAGTAACAATTAGTCAAGAGTTAAATTAAAATGAGTAAATACCCTACATTGTATTTATAGTTGTGTGACTTAATCTCCAAGATAATTTTTAATCTGTTCAAATCTACTTAGGCCATTTTATTTAGTAAAATTTTAATTCAAAAGGACTATTATAAGGTTTTTAAAATCAATTTTTAATGAGCTGATTTAAGCCATTTATTGAATGTGCAAATACGACAGATGTGCTGGTGGTAGCCTACTGCTGCACGGGCTACCAGAGCAAACAATAACACTGTGCAACGTGTTTTTACGGTGGGGGGGGTCTCCTTGTTCCAAGGTAATAAGTGTTATTTTCTTATTGATTATGTCTAAAATGTATAGAAAATGTCAATTATTCCTTTCAAACTTTTCTTGGCGAGTTGGATAGTGATAATTTGAAACCTGCTTATTTTTTATTGGACCACTGGTAAATTTGCACGTTTTCAATCATGAAAGTAAGAAAATCAACTATATAAGTATATAATCGTCCATGTCATAAAAGCAAAGTGTATCTTCCAGAACATTCTCCTTTTCTTACTTAGTTATTCAGTTATTATATCCTTCAGTTTCGCAATATGAAATACCCTGCTTAGTGCTACCCCGTTTAGTGTTGATTTACTTTAGTGTATGAGAATAAACTCTCAATAATTTATCATGTGGTGATATACATCGACACTTGATGATATCTCATTAGCTCAAGAAGGTAGCTACCAAATGAGGTGCACAGCACTAATCCATTCCATCTTGTTGATGCTTAACATAATATGTTTTAAAATGATTCCTGGTACAAACTTATATATTCATTATGTTACAACGATCCTGTATAGTATGGTTGTAGGAACATATCTAAATCGTTAACGGAGGTATTAGTTTGTGTATGTGTGTTGAAAAGAAATTTAAGAAAGAGAAAAAACTTGAAATTGGGAGTCAGAATTAACTGTTAACAATTCAATGTTTGCCACAGATGTGAAGTGCGTGACCTGCCACTAGCCAAATATATGAGTCATCTTCACACACTTCAGTCATCTCTTTGTATAAAAATTGACAGTTAACATTTTACCCATTCACAACACACACACACACACACACACACATAAGATAAATATATATTTGTATGTGTGTGGTATTCTCATGTATCATTTAATGGAAATATTTTTGGGTCTTTTGTGACTCTGAAAAACAGTATCATAGAAAATGTGTTGAACAAATCGTGAAAAGTTTAGGAAATCATGAAAGCGTTGAAATGATCTTTGTGCTTGATAAATAAGTACATAGAAAATGATGAACTAAAATTAATGAACGTAGACAACATAAACTTGATTGTAAACTTGAACTTGTTTCTACTTGGTTGCGCACCAGTTAGTTGAACAGTATTTCAGACCTTTGAATTTTTTCTCTCTTATTCACTGTACTCTAAATAAGTTTATTTATATTTTAGTAGATGAAGTGTTGTAAATCATTAATGATTTTTTTAAATTCTTATGCTACTATTTACCTTCATTTTAACATCTGTTTTCCCAGACCATATAGATTTTTTTTTTTTAAATGCAACAAAAATATAATGAAGGTAAATGGTAGCAAAAAAAGGGGAAAAATTGTAAATAGTCACCGCACTGTAGTTCTACAAAATTTATAATTTTCGTTATTTGACTGTTTTTCTTTTTTTTCTCACTAGCATCTACCACTTGCTCTAAACTGTATCGCATTAATTAAAATTTCTTTGAAAGTTTTATCCTAGTTATACCTGCAAGAAAATAGCATAAAGTTAGACATAAAAAAAGGAAAATACTTTTGCCTACTCACAGAGGATATCAACCAGATTAAAGCCGTGTTAGTTAATGACCAAAATGAATTAAAAATATTCTCCACCATAATTCCAATCAGTCGCCAGAAAAAAAGTAGTTTTGAAATTTTACTGTACGTATGTATATGTTCAAATAAATGAATGAATACAGTTAAGTATTCATTCATTTATTTGAACATATACAATTTGGAAGCAAAATTCAAGGTAAAAATCTGAAGCCATGTTCAATATTTATTTGTTTCACTATAGTATCCATGTCAAAAATGTCAAGTTTTATTTTTCTCTTGTTTTGTCAAATTCGGCCAGTCTGGGCTGTTATCTGCAGTGATGTATTGTACCCTCCTCCCAGTGCATACAACTTGACTGACATACTTAATACTTGAAATTTTAACATTGTCATCAGTATACTAATGAATTAAAACACATCAATAATCATGTGTTTTGATTATTATCAAGCAAATTGCTTTAGTCTTGTTTGCTATTTAAAATGGCAGCCTGTCCCTCCAGCTTAAAAAATGTTGCAGCAATTCCAACTATTTTAACATTAGAAAACTGGTCATCATGGAAATCCTATGGTATTGACCACGAAGATTTCTCTAGCAACATGTTGCAAGAAATAGGTGGGAGTTGTTAAAAATACAGGGTTATGCTCATTGCTACTGTGTGTTAATTGTGAAAAATTGATTTGTTAAGCAATATCTTTTTTCAATCAATAGTAGCTGTTTTGATACACAATATTTAGGGTCTGTTCTGTTGTCAGAAATTCTCCACTAAAATCTAACTCTTTGTCATCTATCCCCAACAACAATTTATCTGTTAGCTTTCCATCCCTATCCCTAGATTTGTTTTTTAACAAAATGATTGTCACCATTTTTTTTTTTTTTTTTGTGTTTTTGTTTTGTTTTTGGTTTTTGTTTTTTTTTGTTGTTTTTTTTTCAACTTGTCTCGATTAGTGGTCCAAGAGGACTCTTTTGAACCTCTGGTACATTTTACATCTTTTGTCGTATATTCTTGTTTACTTTGTATTATACTACTGATTCCTTCTTATTCTCCCAATTTTGATCCATAATTGTATTTATACTATGGATTTGGTACATTTAGGATGTGATATTGGTAGGTGTGATATCTTTCTCTCAGCTGCCTTGCCTGGGATTGAAGGATTCAATGAAGGGGTCAATGGTCTAAAAAGTTTTATGACCCTAGTTTTAGAGAGTATCTTGACTGGATTTCTCAGATATGCATATATATCTATGTAAAGAAGGGCAATGACTAATGAACTAATAATAGTCATTGGTAAAATGGAGGTACTTGGTGCCCAAGTAGGTAACGCCACAGAGAATGAACTTGGTGAGCTGAATTCAAATTCCAACTGGAACAGTTTGTGTTCGCTCAGCATTTATGCCCTTTGGAAAGTTATGAATCCATCTCGCACACACTTCCAGCTAGGATTAAAACTGTGCTAAATGAACTTCAGGTGCTTGTCACTTGTAAGTCAAATTTACACATTGTAATTAATGGAGCCCAAACAAGGATGGCTGAAGCTGTAGCCAGTGTAAGGTACTTCTTACTTTCTTTTATTCTTGTTTCTGTCCAGAATAAAATATAGATTACTTATATTTCTATGTAATCTCCTTCCTTGTCAGAACATCTGGTTCAATGAAGAATAATGATTACATAGAACAAGCATTATACAGTGAAATTTAGGACCAAAATTCGGCTAATAACTACTTGTCAGACAACTGACATTGATCTGCTCTGTAACACACCTACACACGCACACTGAGCTACAGAACTGAACCTTACATTACATTTATTTCTTAATCAATGCCAGCATGCATTTATTTTCGCCACTAGATGATCCTCATGCAAGAAAATCACCATAGTGTTTGAATTTAAATTATTTATTTATTTATTTATTTTTTTTTTTTTAGAAATATTGGACTTCTCCAAGTGGAAGAGTCCATTGTTTCACATAGTGCGTGGGAGAAATTTCTATCAACAAAATTGTTACCTTTGATTGAGTCTATTGTTACAGAGTAACAGAAAAAAATTACATAGTTTGTCATATAGAGAGATTTTTTGTTGTTTTTCAATAAGAATCAAAGCTAAGCTAGAATAGAAGAAAAAAAATCCATACAAGAAGACAGAAATGATCTGAGATCGTTTGTCCAAGTCATCTATTTATCTAATGGCATCAATCAGCCATTATATAGCGTGCATATCATATATGCATATAAGTCAGGGTCCACGCTAATTCAACACTTGTTACTCTCTCTGCTTATCATGTACACCTGGCGACAGTCAGGTAGGCAGGCAAGCGGCCAGCAGTCAGATAGATCTAAGGCTAGTTGTGCAGCCTCAAGTTTTCTATGGAGCTGGGGTGGGCTGATCGTAAGGTAGAGACAGTCAGAAGGTGATTTGCCAATCAGGGGCCAAGAAATAGGTACAACTACCACAAGCAGGACAGCCATGCTGGCTGGTTTGCTCTGCTTACCTGGTTGTCGGTTGACGATTGCAGTGACATGACTTCGCTGGGCTCTCGACTTTACAATGCCCCAAGGATTTCTTTGTTTTTTGATAATTCACTTATAATCAACTTGAATTGGTAAGCAAAAAACACAAGTTTGAATTTTGTACTCGTTATAAACACTTCATGTTCAACAATATGTTATGAAGTTCGTTCGTGTCTTTTGTTGTGCATATGTTTGTTTGTGATTCTTTTTAGTGGCTATACTCTCTCAGTGTTTATTTATTTTCACATACAGATGTATATAAATGTGACTGTCATTTTCGGTGATACTACTCCTGTCCCTTAATAGTTGTTACATTTATATATACAATTTTATATGCAAATGTAAGAACTATTATAGCACAGAGGTAGTAAACTCTTTGAAAAAAGAAAAAGTATACAAACTTCATTTCCTTTTGGGTCTGGATTGAGCCATGTGCTGCTTGAATTTGTATTATTGCTTGTATTTTTAAATACACCTAAATCCACTTTTGTATTTTATAGCTTATTCTCAATCATATACAATACTTGATTGTGTTGAAATGTCATTTTCAAGTAGAAATTTTATTGAGAAATCTAGAGGCACTTATTTAATGAAGTTGATTATTTTATCAACTGCAATGCCGTTTTTAATGGACTTCATTCACTGTCCATCTATTTTGTGTTGTGAATGTAGGTTAAATTAATTTGTGAGTTTTTTTTAATGTAGTAGGGTTAAGGTATTGCTGTACAAATTAATGTAACTAAGTGTAAACTGAAAACAAAACCTAATACATTATAATAAGACCTTAAACAGTGGTTTGGGACTGAATAACTACATTAATCATGGTATTGCTGTGTTTACTTAAGAATCAATTTTTCTCGGTTTCATTCACCCATGACTAAATTTACTTATGATTATTTATCTTTTTGTTCTTGCTCTCCCATGTGCATAACTTGATACATTTTTCATTGTGAATCAGCTGGTGTATACTAGAGGTTTTTATAAGAGAGCAAATTCGGGAAATATGTTCCTTTTAAAATCAGGAAACCCTCGGTAAATGAAAGAAATGAATGAAATTTCCAGTTCCATAAAAAAACAGTGAGAATTTATTAACCACTTTCATGTTGATTACTTTTTGTAAGCATAAGATATTCACCCTTCCAATTTCATTCACTTGTGGATAAATCATTCACTAGTGCAAGAAGCACTGCTTTTTGTTGTTCATGTGTGGTATATTCAAATACTGGGAACTAACTATTAATGATCATATTTTTCCAGGAAATTTTCACAGATGAGTAAATATTTGAAATTTAGATTTCTTTTTTTAAAAATCTCCACAACTATAGAAATCATCTAAATCCTTTATAATTTGTGACAATATTCTGTCAAATTGTCAACTGTCAAAATGTTTAACCAAAGGTAAATAATTATTTCAATTTTTTAATCTGCAATTACCTGCATAGTTTTCCTTTCCAAGAATCTTGAGACTAGTTTCTGTTTCTATGTGATGATAATGATATTATTTCCATCTTCCTCCTCTTCATCCTCATCATCATGATCGTTTTTTTAATAGAAGGTTGGGCAAAATGAGATGACTTTTTTTTTTTATTGATTTTTTTTTCTTCTTTTCACTGTTTTCTATGTTTGTTTTGTTTTGTTTTTTCCACTGTTATACCCAACACGCTAAAAAGAGCGATGAAATTATTGCTGCATTCTCGATTGACAATAATTTGGCTAGCAATGATTGGTCGGGTACAATGTACGCAGTTTCTGCCACTTTCGCTATTGAAACTTCTATCATGAGAGGAAACACATGCACACACTCACACAAACGCATTAGTTTGAAGGAATCAAAATGGTCAGCTTATTTCCCGCCATTCTGTAATAATTTTGATGTTACCTGCTGTGATTTCAAATACTTGTTTGTTCAACATTTTTTTTATTACATGAATCTTTTTCACTTTTATTTCGTAGGCTTTTATGTCAAAAGTGAGTCTCTGATCATTAAAAACTGTAAACAAATACTGTAAACAAATACTGTCACTGGAAATGTCAGATCTTTTCTATTTTCAAGTGGGTCTGGCTGACTGTCTGTGTCATTCGTACAGGCAGCACCAATAGAGATAGTGGAAAATTTAAACATTTGCCCCTTTTATGTTCAGGAAAACATTTTCTTTTTCTTTTTTTTTGTTTAACTCCCACCCACCCATTTTATAGAGGGGAGTTTAATTTACTATGTCAGTTTATGCTAAATTGGTTTGTATCTGGCTTGTTATTTGAAGATTCAGACTTTTTTTCAGTAATTGCCTCCCAACAAAAGGGAAGAGAAGTAACTTGTTCATTGCTTACCCCCTATTTCAATTGAACACCCCCAACACAGCATACTACCAAATTTGTTGGTCTTGTGATAGTTTTCTATTGAGTGACTACACAGACTAAATATCTCTTCTATCCAAACACTCAAGTTCTTACATTTCCGAAATCCAAATATTTCCTGCTCTGTTTGAAGTTGTTCTTTGAATCGAATGATGATGGAGCAAGGTCTCATTGTGTTGTACTTGTAGCTTCTATCTCAGGGTTTATCAACCCCCAACCCCACCCAATTGCTCCCTTTGGGTTATTTGTTGGAACAATCACCCCTCCCCCTTGAATAATTAAAAGTTACTTCCTTTATTCATATTTATTTAATCTGAACCTTTTGCTGCTAGATTTCCAATATTTGAATAGATATTTGTGAGTTCTTGTCCTGTCTTTTTGCATCAAGATTATATATATATATATATATATATATATATATATATATATATACACACACACACTCATAAAAGTAGCATCTCCTCATTTGCTAACTTGATGATCATAAAGCGAAAGATAGCCATTTTATCCCACCCTCCTCAGCTGTACTTCCGGGTCCCCACTGAGAATAATTAATTTCTCCTTTAAGCTCTATGGCTTTTACTTACTTGACATGTTCCTTGATAGTATTCTGAACTTAGATAATATTTATCTATTTACTCCGTCTCTTGTTTTCATAGGATTATTGGTTTTTCCTGTTTGTGCAAATACGAGAGGGTCAGACTGCACAATGCGATTCGCTTTATTGTCTTTCCAAATAGATGAAGTAGTTTTTTTTTTTTCTCAAACCAGTTTACCCATGTGGTCAAAAAAAAAAAATGCCGTATTTAAATAATTCTACAATTGCATTATAATTCAAAATTATCAAAAACATTATGTTGATCTGCATTTTCTTGTTTATGTTCAACCAGAATGAACCCAGGTTTTTTTACACATTTACAAAAAAAAAAAAAAAAATGCTTTTTGATCCGCATTTAATAGTTATTTCTCTTGGCAAATTTTACAGACAGGAAATATAGCCAATCACACTGGGAATTATATTAATAAACTAATATAGTACCAGTAGAAAAGGACCGGATTATTCGTGTTGATTGGTACTTCTGCCTAGGATCAGGGTGGTACCTGTGTGCCCTGCCAAGTGTCGCTTTCGGGTACTTCTGCCAAGGATCAGAGTTTAGCATCTGTTCACTGAAGTGGAATTTGCAGATGAAAACAATAAACAGAAAAAAATCAGTGTTCATTCTATGGATAGATATATATCTATATTCTCATTTTGTTCTGCTACAAAAAGAAAATAGTTTTGTTTTGATTTTTGCTTATTTAAAAAAAAAAAATATAATAATAATTAAAATACTAAGCAAGCCAATAGGAAACAAATCAGTGCAAATCTAGGTGGATGTTTATTTGGTTATATTTTACATGACTAGGGCTCAACGAAGGATCAAAGATTCAATGAAGGGGTCAGTGGTCTAAAATGTTTATGGGCCCCCGATATAGATAGATAGTATAAGAATAATGAAATATGAACCCTTAAAACAACCTGTACTATAGGAAGATCTATTAATATAAGGCCCCAGGCAAAAAACCTTTGTTTCAGGGGGATTTTTCATCATCCTCCTTCCTCTTTCCTATCCCCCCCCTCTCCTAATCTCTGAATGTGCGAGTGCTATTTGCACACAGCCATGTCTGTCAACATAACCCATGCCTCAGTATTTGAATAAATATAAATCACTACCCCCCTCCTCCTCTTTCTCCATTGGAAATGTACCTGATCTTTATTTCATGCGATTTTAGGATGACTTGATATTTTTTTTTTTTTTTATATGTTAAAAGATATTATCTGATTATTCAATGATTTATATTTATATACAAATCCCCCATTGATGTTGCTTCATTGTTTGGGGAAAACAAAAAATATAGATATACGATAATACTGAATATTGTAAGTGAAATTATGAATTGAGTTTTTTCTGAGTTGCAAAATTCCTATGCTACAATAAATCAGATAACTGCTATTCATATAATATTTATGGTAAAATCAGTTATGCTCAAAGTCGTGGTTTTCAGGAACATAACCATGATATTAATGGGGGAGATAGTGCAAAAGCTTTTTTTCTTCTTTTTCTTCAAAATATCCCACTGTATTAATTATGGTGGAAAATAGACAATGTGGAAAAATGAGAAAATTTGAGAAAAGAACTAGTTACATCTCAAAAATTTCTAGTATCACAAGGATAGACTTGATGCATTTTGTTGCTTAACACCAACTTTTTCAAAAGCACATCCACCACTGAAGAAAATGTTGCTAACAGATGTGTGGCTGTTCACGTATATTAATTATGTGAAGGTGATACTTAGAATATATCTTTACGTGAATTGAAGAATGAAAATTTTGTAATATATATTCATAATGACCAGTCGTACTCTGATCGTTGGTAGAAGTACCAATCCATATGTAAATAATCCGGTCATTTTCCACGGTTACTGTGCTAGTATTCAATAATAGGATCTTACAATCTATTTGAAAGTGGTTCATGATCATCAGAACCCATTTGTTATCAATTCTATTTACGAACATTCTTATCATGCAATTGATTATAAGTTGTCATGTTTTATCATATCATATCATATATATTGTTTAGTCATCTGTACACTCCCTTATCAGGTGAGGTCTCTTTTTATTGTCTGTTGTTTGTTTTATCTTGCTAAACACCATTTCTATCGTCATTCCAATTAAGACCTTTTGTACGATCAAATTTTCTAAACCTGTTCCACTGGTAATAATGAATAATCAATCTTATATGAGGGAAGAAAAGTGTTTTGTTGTCCTTGCTGTCATCATAATTTTCAAATCAGCAATCAGTCTTGGCACTGATGTTGTATTCCTTCTTTCGTTGATATTCTTTCCCACTAACCAAAATCTATGCTAATTTCCAATAATACAGGCATTCCTTAATATAGGGTAGTTCATTATAGCATTGGTGAGTCATGAACCCCGACATTTTTTTTTTTTTTTTTTTTAAACTATATTATCGCTTATGCAGCGAGAAATTTGAAAAAAAAAATTGTCAAAAGACTTACCGTTACTTGATGAAAATATTAAATTTCTCCAATTTGAAATCAGTTAACATAAAATTCCATGGTTCTTTACACACAATTTCTCTGATTTTCTAATGAAGAAAGACTTTCATTCACTGGTGATCTTGTTTTGGCTCTCAATTGACTTTTGACTATCTGTGATTCTGTTATAACACCGTTGCCTTTCTTGGACCTGAACTCCCAAATCATAAAGGGAAAGTATCATTTTGAATTTTTTAGATGAAGCATTATCAATTTTTAACTAGTATTTCTTTCAGCTTATTTCTGTTGCTTTTTATTATACCAATAGTATTATTACTTAAATTAGTAAATATCTTAGATCAATTTCTGATAAGTATTTCTTCCATCTTAGTTACAGTTGCTTTTTATCACGAATTCATTCTTTAGTCATTAGTAAACAGCATAGATCAGAAATTAAACATGAATTTCTGATGAGATCAGCATATCTTATTTTTTGAGTGTCTGTTATATCCAATCTACATTCCTTAAATGTTACCAGATTCAACAGGCTCCTGAGAAAGGCCTTGAGGATTTAGTGGCTAAAATGTTATGATATAAACAACCAAGATGATGATGCCAATCCAAATGATATCAGACATAAAATAGCTCTTTTCTATCAGTAGTGCTTACTTATTTCCTGACCTGACAATCTATGGCTCCTGATTTTCATTGCACAGCATACAGATTGAGTACCAAAACTGGCTAAAAGCAAATTTCAGGTCAGAAATAGCAGAATTCAGTGCAGTCATCAATTTCAGCCCCGCCCCTACCATCCAATAAATTGACTTTTGTTGGAACAAAAAATGACTAAATTTAAAGAGGGAAATAGCAGAGTAGTGGTAAAGTCAGTAGGCAGCAATAAGAAAAGCCCAAATCTTGCCTACGTATGCTGGATTCAAATACAGTTGGCATCAAAATACAACTCTTATTGTTTCATTCCCCTACCACAAAAATTTGCTGTGTCAATATACAGAGAGATGAGAACAAATGGAAAAACTTACCCTTCAAGATTTCAAAATCTTTCTCACACCCCTTAATTTTAAGACTGAAAAATTTTGAAAAAAGAGGGCAAAGCTGATATGATAGTGTAAATAAAATGTTGAAATATATCAGGTAGGTGTCAAAATTGAAAGTCTTTATTAAGATATTACAGATATAACGTGGATGTTGGAGTGCATGAAAGCCAATAATGTTGCAACCAAGCTGCAATGTAGCTATTTTGGAGTTAGATCTAGCTCATTTGTTGCTAGATTGATATTCTAGTGTTCTCCATCCACCCATGTTATTACACAGACCATGCTATATCGTGGGAGGTCTGTACTAATAAAACCATTTTAATGTGTTAGCTGCATTAAAGCAATAAGAACAAAAGAAGAATACGTCAGCAATAAAACGAAAAAGGTCTGTTGGCCACCCTCTTCTTGCATCCCTCCCAAATTGCCCTACGTATCATTAGGGAGTGTGTGCATCCCAGGCTAGGCACCACTGCATTATGAGACTGTCCAAGAATCAGTGTTTTGAGAATTTTTCCTATTCAATATTCATGCTGAACATCTAACAAAACCTGATGAGCTAGTTTTTCAAAAACAGGATGTGAACAAGATCAGAATTATTAGGTGTTTTTGGAGATGAACAAAAAAGCACATTCTATGCTTCCATATTAAACCAAGTATCTGAATTATAGATCTTTTATTTGTGTGACTTTGTGATTGCATACCTTAGATGGGTGTGTGTTTTTTTTACGCAATGTTATGTGTTCATTGGTTTCAAAGACACAAACACACCCGAGGGAGTCATTCAGTGCTAGCCATTATTTGTAGTGGACACTTCCCGAGGAGGTGTGTACACATCAAACTTCCTCAATACATGTGTGTACTCATTCATTTATAGAATACACCAAAGTTGCACACATACACACACACAAACATACAATTCACTTGTATTTATAAATGAGTAGATCTTTGTAATCTCACACATGCATTTATATTGACAAAAGCAGTAAATTTGTACTTGCACTCTTTCTCAGTGAGTACACATACTTATTTTCACCAAACTTCATCATTTACATGTGAGTTAGCATGTACATAAAATCAGTCATGCATTTAGAAAAACGTTTAGTTGGACTCTTATATATCAACATTGTTGATTGAATATGTTTGAACATTCACAAACAATATTTGTTTTATCACTCATTTTACATTTACATGTTTACGCATGAGTATAAAATGCTCGCATTTGTTTTAATTGGAAGTCAAATATTTTTTTCTTACTTGATATCAAGAATTGAACCATAGACCTTGTGGCTTGATTCTATGCTCAGAGCATCATGAGCATACAAGTGGGGGGGGGGGCTGCTCTCCAAAAATTAGGCAAAACAGTTGAGAAAATTCAGACAATTAATATTTTTGCTACTCAGAAAGGCAGAAAACAATATTTCTTTCATGTTCTATATTGTGTGATTTGTACTAAATGTGTATAGTTGATTGATGAAGACTTTTTTCATTGGAAATTAGTACTTTTGATTTTAACTCTTAGATTCATCGTAAAAAATGTAAGTCATTGTTAAGGGAAATAACTTCTGATGGAAATTATCCACCTTTGACCATTGGGTGAATTTTTTAATTTTCATTCTATTCAGTTCACAAAGAAGTTCTATTACTTTTAATTCTATTCATCAAAGAGTTTCACAGTCAATACAAGCTGTCCCTGAATTTAAGAGATAATATCTATGTCAAATTTGGGGCAAATCCAGCCAGCCCCCGCACTCATCCCCAAACAAACAAAAGGTCCTCATACACCCATGCAGGGCATTGTTTCTGCTCTGTTACTTGTCTTCAAACCAAAGAAGGTCTTCATTACTTTCTTTCTCATCTTATTTTGTTCATTAATCTTCTGTTTGGGTCGGTCATTATCTTTTCCTAATTATTATAATTGCAGACTCTGTTTTCTCTGTTCGGCAGGAAAACGTTTCAAGTTGTGAATAAGTAATATGATTAACCATACATTTCTGTTTTGGCATTCTACTGTAAGTGTATTATTATTGTGTAGGGAAAAAATCTCTTTGTAAAAACTCTGAAAGGTTTTCAGTTATCTTGGGAACTGCTTCTGTTCAGAAATTATCAGTGTTGAATTTGAATCCGGCACAAGGAATGTCATTTTGTTTTGCTTCTTCATCGTAGAGAATTATGTTAAAAGTAGAAGATTGACTTATGTAATTATGTTTTTTAAGATCCAATGTAAATAGCAATGATTCATTATCATTAGAAGTTCTCAAGTCCTTAATAGCAATGATGTCTACCCAAGAAGTTCAATTTCAAATAAGGATATAATGTCAACAAAGTATTCATCTGATATTTATCTTACAGAATATCATCTTTTGAAGCATTTTGCACTTCATATCCATTAGGCAAGTCATAATTTATGCTTTCACTGAACCTTGGAGTAGTAATGCAATTATTAGAAAATCATTGGAAAAGGACTATGGCTTCAAATGGGTTATGTTTTGATTGAATATTTACCATTTCTTGTTGTTTATATCATCCTTCATCTAGCTAAAAATTTATGTATAGCAATCTGATTGGTAAAATTGTTACAGACTGAGAAAGAAATGGAAAAAATAACACTATTCATCATTCAGATTTATTCAAAACAAGTTCTGCTTTTTTTGACTTGGTCACCACCTTTTTGTCATCAAAATTAATCGGTCAAATATTTTTGTAATTGACTTCATTCAAGCAATGCTAAAAATACAAAAAAAATCAAAAAATGTTTTTCTTGAAAAAAAAAAAAAAAGAAAGCTGATAATAACTTCCCAAAAGTATTTTCAGTCATCGAGTTTCCCAATTATTATCTTCCCCCCCACCCAGCTACTGCATGTTCTGGGTGGGTTTTTCTTGCAGTTTTGCCAGTCTTCAGTTGACTCACGTTTATAAACATGTAATTTGTTCAACTAAACTGAACCCTGACTTGGCTGAATGTTTATATAATTATCGCACAATCTCTTTGTTTTGGAATGATAATTTACAAGGTCTGTCCAGAAAGTATCCAGCCATTTAATATTGACTGAAAAAATATCTCATCTAAGGCATTGGTACCTTACTCCCCTTGTGACTCCTCACCATTATCCCAGTATCATTTCCACTTTTCAAAACAGTCAGCAAATTCCTCTTGCTGGATTGCCGTCAGATGCCTAGTCATATTGTACTTGATAATTATGCAAATATATATTTTAGTAAAAATGTATTTATTGCAATCATTTGAAAATAACATTTTTAGTAAAGAAACATTATTCCAACATTCTGCCAAGATTTTCCTCATTCTGTACTTTTAAATTAGTCCAATTCCTTGTTCTAGTCAATATACTTTACTCTGATATCCCATTAACCCTATGTAAAATAAGAATGTTGCATTTTTAAAATTTTCATTCGATGAATTTAATATCCAAGTAATAATGAACTTTAAAACCACTGTCTTGTTAAAATGTAATAAAAAAAATCAAAGAAAATGTTGAATTTAGTTTTTGTTTTGAACAAGTTGGATTCATCAGTATTATTTGTGAAAAAATAAGTAACTCATTCAAGTACTTACAAACATAGAAAAAACAAACTCTTTACCTTTGTATTTATAACATTTTTCACACCTTATTCATGCAGCGTAGTGCTGGCTTAATGGATGTGACATTTGCCTGCTTATCTCCTGGTCGTGGATTCATTTCATTCTAAATACTGTTTGCTTTAGCATGACCATTTATATAAAAAAATGTTCTGTTTCAAACTTGTGCATTGCACTTACATCAACTTTTCTATAACTATTTGAACTTATTTAAAGAACCACAAACTGATATCATCTTTTTTTTTTCTCTCTCTCTCTCTTTTTCAGAAGGCTGTTATTCCAAGTAACCTGTCAGCATTTTCTCCGACCAATTTCTGGGGCAAAGGCCACCCACCCTCCGACAGTCTATTTGCTAGCTTGCACCATGAGTCCAGTGACGAACATGTCCATGATGTAGGTGGCAGCAGCCTCAGTGACCCAGGGGAAGAAACTGACAAGTGCTCACAAATTGTTTCAGAAGACACCTCTGAGAAAATAATGCCTGGAAAGCCTGGAGTGGAGGAAGATTCCTCTCTGGGAGACTTCAGGGACAAACTGACTGGCTGCAATCCTCATGACAATGAGACTGATGTCTATGTGTGCAGCATGAACAGGGACAACCTTAACTGGGAACGAACTCAACTCTACCAAGACAACACAAAGAAACAAGACGACAAAAATGAAATTACGAACAATATTGTCTCAAATTCTCCCGTGCATGCTTACAAGTTTTTCCAGATCAAAAATCCATCCAAGGTTGGAAACCTTAACTCCTCTAACCAACATTTCTACCAAATGGTTACCCTGGACACGGACTGGTCTACTGACTCTACACATGATGATAATGTTCCGAAAATTTTGAACGGCAGCCTAAACCAGACTGCAGATTCTGGTGTCATTGCTGACATAAGTAATAACAATGTACAGAACCAAAGTAGCTCTCCTTTGAAAGAGACTTTGGGTAAAGTAATTCAAACCAATCAGTCTTGTTCGACTGTGGAGCATTCTTCTGGCAAGGAACTTTCCAGCAAGGAACTTTCCACAGCATCTGACTCTGGAACTGAAAGGTCTCCGGACATGTCATTAGAAACTGCCACTACCGCATCAGAGAGTGGCTCATCACGAAAATCAAAGAAGACTAAAAAAAGTCTCAAGTCTATGTTCTCTAGCAGTTCCTCTTGGTCTGGTGGCGATCAAGAAGATATTGTGGAAAGCTCTTGTGATGCGAGTGGGGAAGAGAGTGGGGACAGTGATAGCTCTGACGAGTTCTCTACGGCCATCGAGGACAGCCAAGATAATCTTTTTGACAGTGTCATACATTTGAATGAGTCTGGCAGCAAGATCAGTGCAGATATGGCTCAGTTGTCCAAATCGTTCCTCGTTCCACCAACGAAAGACAACAATAACAGGAAATCCAAAGAGAGGCCATGGAGTGTAATTGAATTATACGAACAAAGTAATGGCTTGGACCTGAAACCATTCTTTGTATCTGACAGCGCTCTTGATAGGCTCTGTTCACAGGACCCGACTACACCAACACCTGAATTCTCTCCTACGAGAAACAGTTGCCCCCCAAACTTTACATCTGCTACATTTCCTCGGCTAAAAGGGAAGGAGAAAATTATCCAAGCCTTTCACTCAACCACAGATGATGTGCCTTTGCATCCTGGTGTGAAACGTAAACTTCAAAATGACTTTTCTGCCTTAGATCTTTGTCATATGCTGGGAACCCTATCACGGGATGGCCTAGCTATGCAAGGCTCTCGCTCTGAAAGTGAAAGTGACACCAAAGAACTCACAAGACAGCTCCAGAACACCACGGTGTGCTCAGGAATGAGTGATACCGAGTCTGACAGTGGAGGTAAGAAGCATATTAAAGTTTTTAGTATATTTCTAGAAAATATCTGGGGTGCTGTAGGACAGTCTGACACTGTAGGTGAGAAGCACGTTCAAGTCTTTATTATATTTCTAGAAAATATGTTGGGTACTGTAGAATAGTCTGACAGTGGAGGTAAGAAGCACATTCAAGTCTTTAGTATATTTCTAGAAAATATCTTGGGTACTGTAGAACAGTTTGAAAGTGTAGGTGAGAAGCCCGTTCAAGTCTTTGTATTGTCTACCCCAATTTTATGTCAGATGTTCCCCTAGAGGTGATCTAAGTTTTTACTAATTATAGTAGTATCAATCTGTCATTTCAACATATAAATGAATAACTTGACTAATGAAATACTACTTGAATTACCCCCCCCCCCCATGGGAGGGGGGTTAAATTTAAAACCAACATTATTGTCAATCAGCATTGTCAAATAGGACAATTGTCTCCCCCCCCCCCGAATGTTGGAACTTATAGTCAATAGAGGATAATGATGCTGTAAAATTGTTTTTCTATAACCCCATCTTAATGTACCAATATGAGAAAATGGTATCCCCCTCCACCCCAGGAAAGTGGCTGCAGATGCGAGGGGTGCAATTGCTGAAAGGTTGCGACTATAACAACCGAGATGAGGACACTAGTCCAAATAATAGATCAGTGTATAATCAATATCATTATAGTGTCCACACATTTCTGTCTGTCACACTTTGAAAATAAAATTTACATTAAAAGGGGTGGAGGTAATTTTAATTGGACAGTTGGCTTCTTTTTTTCTGCTTTTATATTTTTTTTTATATATAAGATTTGCTGCATTGCTTAGCTCACTGTTATAAAAATAGTTGGGTTTATTTTATTGTTTTGCTGACAATTAAGCTTAGGGCTGACTTTTGTGATTCATTATCTCTTTTGTCCTTTGTTTCCTTTCAAGATATTTTTAGTCTTTATCTCTCGAACTTACTGCCGTGTGCAAGTAAGTGATATTGCACTGGGCTTCACAGGATCCAAGCTGATTTTATCAGCTCATTTCAAAATAAAACATATATATATATATATAATTCAAGTACTTTCCGAAGCAAAGCCAATTTTTATCTTGTCACCTTGAAAAAAGTAAATTGGCTGAAGGTACTTTTCAAAGTATATTGTTGAAAGGATATATCTGAACATTTCTGTTGCCTTTTACCTAGTCACTGTCAATTATATATTTTGAAGCGGTAACTTCTGTGCCGGGTTTTCTAACAAAACAAATTGGTGACTATAGAAAGTCTTCATTGCATATTTAGAACAGTTTTATTTTCGTACTATTCAACTAATATGTACAGCGGAATATCTATATAAATATGATATATATCTATATAAATATGATATATATCTATATAAATATGATATATATATATATATATATATATATATATAAATGTGTTGAAATGAAATACGAGATGAGTGTGAAATATCTTGAAACATGGATCTACACATAAGTCCATTTTATATTCAATGCATTCATATCTACTCTCTCGCCGTTCTGCATTTGTTGAACATAATTTACACTTTTTAGAGAGTTTTCGCCATCTTGCAAAAAAAAAAATAACACAATTGTAGAACAGGTTATCTTGTTAGTATTACTAGTCTGATGATTTGTCAAGATGAGTTTTCTCATTCATGACACAGGTCTGACGACATGCTAAGATTTGTAATCTTGCCCGAATTACTGGACTGACGACTAGGGTGGCCAGACGTCTAACCTTACACCTGACTGTCCAGCTTTTGAGCACTCTGTCCTCCACTGCAAGCCAGACGTTGATTTGTCCCCCTTTGCAGGGGGGGGTCACTAAAAAAAAACAAACCTAAATACATTACTTCAGATATACTTATAAAAAGTGGGAACAGAAAATGACCGTTGATGTATTTTTATCAATTGTAACTGCTGCTTTTGAAAGGTCTTCCCTTTTATTTAGCACACAGATCCCCATTAATATCTTTGTGGAGCTCCCCCTTGCAGGGGTTTGCTGTCCCAGAATGTCATCCTCTTTGGAAATGGCCACCATATTGACAACTAGTCAAGACAAGTCATCTTGTCCTTGGCAGTAAACAGGTTGGAAGTAACAAACATGAATATGGCATATGCCTAACTGGAATATCACGCCATCATTTATTTTTTCTATAAGGAAATCAATTAAATCCTCATTTGCTTGAAAGCAATTAATCTTCAAGTATGTAAGAGAAAATAAATATGGACTGTAAAAAGGTGTGGAAAATATTTGTATCATAGTCTAATTCTTTTTGATGGGGAGATGATATGTCTTGTAATCCTGTTCCTATGTTTTTGTGTCAATTATAATGTACAATAATGAATATTTCTCGTAATTACTCTTCACATTGTATTGTAACTCATTATTTCCATTGTTATGATATTCAGTCATAGAAACCAGCTGAGATTGTTTGGTTTCAGACCCTTAGTGTTTTTGATTCAAAATCTTCAAAGAAAAATGAGTAAAATAGGTCACTCGCCTTTGTCTTCGGATGTTTGTTTTTATCTGAGGACTTCGGAAATGATAGTGTCCTTGAGCGGTGCAAAGACCACTGCTTCACAGAACCTGTTCCTCTGCCCACTGGGGCTTTGTTCCCATTGGGGAAAGGAGTTATATTATATGACCTGAAGCTACTGTTCACTTTTTCTTTGTTAGGACCCTTCTTTTTTTTTTTTTGACCCACCTCCTATTTGAAAGTATTGATTACTGTTAGAGAAATGTAGTGATGACACACGGATAGGGTTGTATGGCTATGGCTATATAACTGGTGATGGATGCAAATTGGGAGATGAAAAGAATAGACTGATATGTTGCACCCCCTTTCCAGTTATGGAAATAGGTTTGGGTACTAGGTATACAATATGGCTAGGTATATAGTGATGTCTCCATTAGTGGACATGGAGCATACTAAAACCTAGAAAATAAGAAGGATGTATATGTTGTATCTATACAACGCCCTGCCTTTATGGTGGCTCACGGCAAACAAGTGCTGAATGCTAGTCCTGGTTTTCTTGAAGCGAAATGCTGTAGAGCGAACTGTGCTTGGAAACATTTTAACTAGATATCTAGACTTTATGATTATATTAAGCTTGGCTGTACCAAGCTTGAAGTCCCTGGCTTCATTAAAATCTAAAAGGTAAACAAAAAAGAATTCATTTCTCCATACAATATTATTCCAAAACTGTGTGTTCCATTCCAACCCCTTTATTAATAGTTCTTGTAAATTGGCTTTGCTAACTTGAGCAGAACAAGTCAACGTGAGTTGGGCTTTAGAAGTGGTAGTGAATTTGTCATCAGTTTTTTATGTACATCACTGTGTCACTGTTATTTCTGTATGACATCACTCGTTTTTCTTCTGTTCATTGTCATCCATCATTGTTACTTATAAAAATAAAGTCAAAACTCAGCAAGAGTTTGACATAAGGAAGAAAGAAAAAGCCTACTCAACCTAATGGTTAATCTAGAAAGAATAGTAAGGCCTACATAGTCTAATAGTTAATCTGCCACAGATCTTGAAAGCAAGAGAAATAAGTTTTGCTACGTTGAATTTGACCCTAAAATATACTGTATTTTGGCATAACGCCCTAGACCACTGTACCATAAAAACACTATTGAAAATTGTCATTTATTTGTAACTATAAATAACACAGTGTGATGAATACCTCAAAATCAATGCCAGATATCTACAGCCTTTTTGAAATTCTTATGTTTTCATATTAATCAATGGTTGTATTATGCTAACTGTTTTAATAAAATCCTTATTAGCAAGGTAATTCTCAAAAAGAAAGATAAATGAGATGTATATACTTGTAATTATATAAAACTAATATTTTTCATTACAGAAATTCAATGCTTACAAAAAAAAGAAAAAACTGATAACTTGGGAACGCAAGTTTCTCTCTGTTATTCATTCTGAAATTCACACATCTTAAATCCAGTTCTGATAATGAAGTAAACTCTAAGAGTTTGACAATATTGGTTTTACATGTGTTTTTTAGCTAAAAAAGAATCACCTTCGTTCCAAGGTTCAAATGTTAAATGTTGAGACTTCAATTCCATTTACTATTGAGGTAGTACAAAGGAGATTAGCCATTTTTCAGCTAGATCTGGCTGGTTTTTTTCCAATTTAGCTGATAAGAATTTACAGCAGCCAAAAATCTGATCATTTCAAAAAGACAATTAGTAAGTTTAATAAAAAAGTGTACAATTTTTCTTAAATTGTTATGAACTCTTAGTGTACAATTATCTTATTATGATAAAATTATTTTATTTGATAAGTTGTTTTTAAATGAGTTTATATAACATTTTTGATGATAAAGTTTAGTTATTTTTGAAGACAGTTTTAGCTATAAATAACAAACCATACTATGCAACACTGGTTGAGACTTTTTAAAAAATATTTTAAAGTATTGTCTCTTGTTCCATTTAAAACCAGCTCTTTCGTGCTGTCCATTGTAGCCTTAGATTATTTTCCCCTCATTGATTTTTCTTGGAAAAATCAGACTGTGTTGACTTAGTAGAAATCAATAGATTTCATGTCAACCTGCAAATGGCAAAAGGTTTTAACTCTGTGTATGTCAAATGTGTGAGATGCATTCACTTGTCTACTGTAATCATAAACAAGTTGAACAATTGAGTCAAGAATTTGAAAGGAAATAAGTCACTCCTGAGCATTTTTATTTTCAGCATATGCAAAACATCAAAATACATAAACTCTTGTTGTAACGGTACTATTTCAATGTTCAAGGTATTGCTATGAATTAATTGTCAGGTGTAAATACTAGTAAATGGAACTTGTTTTCACAGAAGATAAGTTTTTTAGAATATTTCTTCATCAGATATTATTTCTTTATATTTTAGGGGCTTATGGCACAGCCATGGAGGATACATCTGATGGAGAAGACCTCGTTGGCAGTGCTGGCTCCTTCTCTGAGGCCGCTTGGGACAACTACCAGGTGAGTGTAGATATCTTTTACCTACTTATTAGATATTGGCCAATCCAAAGTGGGTCTAATGATAGGATATCTGTTAGTATACTATTACTGAACTCTTAGTTTCATGTAAGGAAATTTAGATACTAATTTCAAGAGGGATAATTACTGAACAAAGTTACCTCCATTTCAACTTGATTTCCGCAACAGAGCTCCATTCTCTATTAGGAATGATTTTAAATGCTGCGTAATGTTAAGAATTGATATTTAAGATTAAATATTCAATTTCACAGTTTTTTGTTGATTTGAAAAATTGAATGTTGTGTATACTGGCATATGTGAGACCAACTTACTGGATATTCTCCATCACAAAAATGCAAGTGATATTTACCAAATTGATCAATATTGAAGGTCCCTCCTGACTGTACATTGAGGATTACCTGATGCAACATAAACCTATTTGTTGAATATCGGTAACTCAATTTACTTATTTATTTTATTTGATGAAGTATTGTAAATTTTTTATTGAATTTTTTTGCTACTTTTACCTTCATACTTTGCCTAATTGGCAAAATTTTCTTATTTTTTATTTTTTAAAAAAAAGCTTAATTTCACTATGATTACATAAACTTTCAATAGAAGCAGAATAATGTTTTTTTTTTGGGGGGGGGGTTTGTTTTTTGTTGTTTTTTTTTTTTATTGAAGTTGAAATTTCACCAATTAGGCAATTTCACTGATTCAGCATAACAAGTTTATATAATACACACAAAAAAAAGAAAGAAAAAACTCAGTTCATTTAGTTGCCTGTTTATTTCAGCATCCACCCACTTGATCCTATCTATATATAAGGTTTTGTATCACCAGTCATTATAATAATGATAATCAAATTGATCTTCATTCAGAGAAAAATCTCAAATTTCTCTCTGTCAGGTTTTCCTTAAATAGGTCAAATGGTCATAGGATTGTCTTAAGGTTTGCCATTTTACCTTTTTGCCCCTATCTTGAGTGAGGTATTATTTACTGGTTCATCCTTGCCATCTAAAAATGCAATTTTCAAATAATTTTGCAATTGCATTGTACTTATAAAATACAAAAAAACCTTATGTTGCTCTGCATTTTCTCATTAATGTTCAACCAGAATAAACCCAGATTTTTTTTTTTTTAATCCAAATAAGAAGAATACTTTGTCATTAGTATTTAACAGTTATCTCCCTCAGCAAATATTATAGACAAAAAAATAGACATACTCTTGACATATTATATAAGAATGAAAACCTAGTTCTTTTCTCAAGCACCATTCATTAGATATGATCAATGCTTATGCCTATCTACTTACAGCAACTGTATAGTTTCGTACCTCAGGAACACATTAAGGAATCTATTCAACTTCCTCTGCATTAGGTTTCAAGTCCTCCAACTTTCTCTTATTTTTTGGGCTTTCTCTTTCTTTTTTCATCTTGTGAAGTAAATGCTAAAAGCCATTTCTTCCCTCTTTGTCTCCAGTTTCTCTTTCCCTCTGTAAAATGAAAATCATTTTCTGTTACTGGTTACAAATTTTGTTCGGTGCTATAAGTGAGTGATGCCCTTAACTGGCAATGGCTCCAGCTGGGTTGGGCTTCAGATATCACACTATCAAATATCACTGCTTACTTCAACCTGTTTACAATATGTGAATTAGACTTGGAGGTGACAAGCAGCTGAATTGGTGTCACTCACCCTTCACTATGACTTCTTGAACCACATTTTTCTTTTTTTTTTTTTTCTTTTTTTTTTCATATTCATGAACTGCTTTTAAAGATGAAAATATTTCAGCCATTTTATTGTCTCGTGCAAGGTTTTGAAAAACTTCTGTTTTGTTTTTTTTCAATTTCTATTTTACAAACATTGGTATTTGATATTTCTAGTAACCATAAAGTATTAAGATATACAAGATTCAGACAACCCCCATGAGCTTTTTTTTCAAATGCTAGTGCTTAAGATTTCCATTCCTAAGTATAACATTAGCAAAGCAAGGGGTACTTTACTTGTTCATCTTAATCTACTTCCTGCTTGCTAAGCACATTGGAGGTCCATGAGAGCCTCCCTTAACCGTACATTTTAGGAACACATGCCCTACTCTGCCTGTTACTTACCTCTCACAATACTGGAACAAGGGTTGGAATTGGTTGTTTGTCTGCCCAACTATTTACCAATTGCTGGGAGAGAAAAGATGGATTCCTTAGGGAATTAGTGTGAAGTGAATGCAAACTATCTCAGGCAGAGTTTGAATTCAGTTTGCCAATTCCATTTTCCACACTGCTAACCATTAAGCCATTCACACCTCCTTTACCAATATCTACGTATAGTCTGATAACCCATTTGTGAATTATATTATACACTGGCAGCTATTTGCTTTTCCCTTTCCCTCCTTAAGAGACCTTGGCTCATTCTGTTCACTTGTTGCACTAACGTGACCCCAGATAATGTATGTCAATATTATAGCATTCTAAGACTGAAATGCTTATTGCTATTGCTTGGTTACAATCGAACCTGTTCCTTGTTGGCCTGCTTATTTATTTCTTGGGTATGTAATGCTTAGCATTGTCTTGGGTAGATATTGATCTCTCTAATTCTTTTTCTTATCCTTCCAGAGAATTAATCACAACTAGCTTATTGGATATAAGTCAACTATTAGTGATTAATCAGTGGCTGATACACTCAATTTCATTTTTAAAAGGGTCTATTGGACAAACTTGATATGAAGATCAAGGACATGAATTATTGTTTTTTTTAAAAATCATTTCATGTCGCTAAATCATATCATTTCCTTGCGGTGCTGTAGCATACCAGTCCATTTCCCAGTGGTTAGGGACCACTGCTCTTATCAAATGTTCATTAGATTCATTCAGTTATCTCTGTTGATTTGATAATTCATGTTTTAAGCTTTTTACAATCTGATTGCAATTATCTCTTCACCTGACAGATCTACGAATGCCGAAAATTTTCATTCAAACCAAATTTGTATAGTTTGATAGCGTTCATAAGACAGGATAGGAAGGGAGAGGAATATTTTCATTTTAACGTCGTATTTTTTTTTTTTTCAATTCAATTCATGAGATATAAAAGATAGAAAGTGCAAAAACGGGAAAAAAAAAACAAACCATACAGTGTTTATAACTAATGTATACACTTCACATATGATTTTTTTTCCCTATGAATTATATTGCATTTCACATATTTTTTATTTCTAATGCAATGATCAATTATTTTTGTTTCAGATATTTTAACGGGAATTAATTTGAAAAATCAATTAGAAACAAATAGTTTTATTACAAAATCAAATGTTGCCAGATGCTATCAAAAATTGTATTAGCATCATAGGTTTTAAATAGTCTGTTCTTCTTGTATAGATTATAGTACAGACTCGCTTAGAAATTTACGAGTATATTTGAATTTCTGAGATGATTTTCTTTGAAAAAGAAACTCCAAAAAGTCGATTGTTTCAAATAGTGGATGGGAGATATTTTTGTAAGCAAAATTGTTACCTTTAAGTGGAAGAGTTCATGTACAGAGGAATGCAAAGAGTCACACTTCTTTATATAATTAGATATTCAGGCATGCAAGTATGTTGATATATATATATGTGTATGTACGATTTTATTTTGAGGTAATGATTTATTTATTTATTTATATGAGGCAGGTAATGAAATGCAAAACTTGAATGGGATTCTAGATTCAAAGAAGGCCGATTTATTCAGCCCTTTGTTCATTTGATTCTCTTATTTTCTTTGACTTTTCCTAATGATTACAATCTCTGAAGGATAAACACGTCAGTGCCCCACTATCCACTTGGCAAATACGTAACTATAGAGTTTTCAATAAAGATGGAAGTTTCTCCCCTTTCTGTTTGGTGTTTGTCAAGAAGCAAGTAAAATAATAACGAAACATTTTAAGATTAATCTATTAGGGTGCTCAATGCCTGGATATTTCAGAAGGATGAATCAATATTTATCCATATAGTATATATATTTGTAATAGTGGCAACTCTGTTACCCGATAGGTATTCCAACTGTGGAGAAGGTGCTGCACTCGCTGCCATATGTAGTGTGAGCAAATATGATCCACTATAAATTCAAGATGTGAGATTGTGCACTAGCTATTGACAGACACACACAACCTGTCCCAGGAATGACTTGATGGTGTTAGCACTAGCGAATACTAAATTTTTTTATATGGGAACATAAAATTATGGTCACATTAAACAATTATACTGTACTATTATCATTTATTGACTATGAGGTTCCAACTTTCAAACCCCCTCATCCTTGGTGAGAAGTTCTGTTGGCCACTCCCCCCTGCCCCAACTGACACTTATGCCTGGAAGCTCATACAGGTTTCTATTCATGAATGTTCAAATTTTTCTTTGATTGTCCTTGAATCTCACTGCCACACTTGACCATCCTTTCCGTGCAATATGCTGCACCCTTATTTAACCACTATTGAAGGCACTTGAGAGCCCATTGTGAACAATTGAGATCTTATTTGGTTTGAATCTAACCCTTGTAACAGCACCAGGACTCTAGTTATGACTTGTACTCTTTGTAGGCACCACTATATCCCACTGTCAGCGATGAGGCAACTGAACCAGCATTGCAGTGGTCAGATGAGATGGAGTTTGATGAAGAGTTGCCTCCCCCTGCTAATAACACCATTATTACGCAGATGGTGGCTAAAAAGAGTGATGAAGATTCTGGAAAAGTAAGTCTGAATCCATTTTTTTTTACTATATGTTTAAATCTGTTTTATTTCAGTGTGTAACTTTTTTTTCTTTTGTCCCTGGGTAATGTTACTTTCTAATTGATCATGTCTATAAAGTATAGAACATGGCTATTATTCACTTCAAACTTTCCGTTTATGACGAGGATAGTGTGGAGTTGAAATATACTTATTCCCAATAGGACAACGGATAAATTTGCACATTTTGTAATCACATGAGATGAGAAAAACAATCACATGAATATCTCTGCCCAGGTCACTAAAGCAAAGTTTGAGGGGAATAATAGCCATTTTCTATGTTTTTTTTACACGTAGGCAATTGGAAAATGATACTCAAAACCCGGAAACAAAAATCGCATTGTATGGTGTTATTTTTCATTGTACACCTATACACAAAGTGGCATAATGGTTATGACTCAGAAAATGGAATCAGCTGAGTGAGTTCACATTTAGGCTGAGGCCTTTTTTGTTGTCCACAATTGTGCCCTTGGGAAAGATATGAATCCATTTCTTCCCACACCTATGGGTAAATAACAGTGCAACCCTGTAAGGCATTCCTTCTAAAGAGAAGGTTATTCTGACAGTGTAAAACCTAGTGGTTGCCTGTCACAAAAGCTGCTCCCCAGCCCAGGTAAAAAAGAGGAGGGGTTGGGTGTGGGTCTAGCCACTTCACTGTGTGAAAACTTGCTACTGAAACTGCAGTAAACTCCAGAAGGAGTCTACAGGAATGAACTCATCAATCCTTGAAATTCTGTTCTCAACTGTTTCTTCTGAAGTCAGCTGACGTCATATCAAATTGAACCCACCCTTGTATATACGTCAATGGGTCTGTGGCCCAATGATTATCAAAGCATTTATCTTATACTATAACCAACTCACTCACATTTTCACACATTACTCCCTCACAAATACTCAACAACTGTTGATCTTCCCCAATGTTTATTTATATTACAGAGTTTTTATATTTTTAAATACATGGTGAGCATAAAGACCCTCCCTTATTGCATATAATCCCCCTAAAAACTCTGCTGAGCAACAAATAAAGCAAACAAAATTCCATGAATTATGAAAAACCCTTCAATTACAACAGGAGCAGTTCAGTTTTGCTCTGTAAACAACGGATCCTTCCAGACTGAAAAACACAGAAATAAGCAGAAATTTTCTAAAGTGGAAGAGTTCATAGTGTGACTGATAGAAATTCATAATGGATCTATAGAATTGCTGTGACTGAAATATCAGTCATCTGCAGTTAATGGGTTACGGTTTAATTTGCAATGAACCATACGTTTTAAATCAGGGAAAGACTTGTGCTCACCTTGTACATCTCAACTTTAGAAATAAATCACTTTTTCAATTTTGTATACTTCTGCTTCAGCAAAGCTTCATTTTTATCTTCAAATGAGGTGTATTTCTCTCATCAGGTTAAAGGTGCAGTCAGCAAAAATTAATCACAATAGTTAGAAACTTACTCTTGCATAACATTTCTTTTGTCCATATTTTCTTAAAGTTTCCAATTCATTCTGATTTTTTAATTTTTCTCAGGTTTTTTACTGACTATTGTGTCTGCAAAGTAAATTATTTCTGGTGGTTCTACGACTTTATTAGTTATTTCTAGCTTGTTTCAAGTAAAAGGGTAAATCAATTAGCTTGATGCAGATATTAGCTGAATTTTGATCTATTTTCACTGCATAATGTTCAATCTAAGTGTTTAATATTCACCTCTGTATCAAGTGTTTTGATAAATGCACCTATTTTGTGGGTTGATTAGAAGCGTATCTCTGTACCATCTGTTAAAGGTACTCGCTGTATATAACAAATGTTTTCTAACATTTCATATTTTTACAAAAGAGTTTTTTCCATGTACTCAATATATTGATTCCTAGAATCTTCTTGAAGTAATTGTATATTTAGACTCTACTTTCAATCCATTCTAATCTATAAAAAAAATCTTGTTTATAACTGTGAGAAGAGTCATTAACATTCCAACTTTTGTTCTGACAATCCCATCTATTCTTTTCATCTTTAATGTTAATATTTTTCTCCTCTGCTCAGTATGAACGTGTGATGGAATTCTTTGTTTTACAAAGAAAAGAACTGAGAACATTTCCATGATGGAAAATAATGGAACTAACTGTACTGTACACGTTGCTAAAAATAGTAAAAGTTCTTTTACAAACACTGCTGTTGATACTTGAATTTTCCGTTCGATACCATTTTTTGCTTTGCGCTACTGGGAAAAAAGACTCTTATCCTTTATGGATAATACATATTACTCCCGAAAAAGACTGTAGAATGGATCGGTCAAAACTCAACATCAAAGATGGGAAGAAGAGATTGGATTTTTTTTTTTTTTTTCATCTTAATACTTCATTACTTCTGCTCTTTAGATTTGAGTATACTTGTAATTCTTTTCATGGTCGTATGGGATGGGTTGACTGCTTCTATTAAATATGAAGGGTTTTGTTTGTAGCTCTCTATACATTTATTTATTAACCAGACCTACTTGTATTTTATTTCTTTTGCAACCAACTGCTAAAATTAATTAATGACTAATATGTGGACTTTTAAAGACCCTCTCTTTTGACCTTTGTGACTAATTTCTACTTGGTCTGGAATAAGTACAGTGTTGGCAATAAATTTTCAAACGCTGTCTAAAATCAAGGATAATTGCTACAGTGCTAAAAACTGAACTAAATTGAGGTTATTTGTTTAGTCAATGTTCTCTTTTGCGATGTTGATACAGTATTCCCCTCTATAGCATGGGTTCTGGGGTTCAAGGAAGGCAACCAAGTTATAACTGCAGTGAATGGCACATAATCAATAGTCAATCATAAGTACCAAAAAAAGTTTATTGGTGACTGAAGATAGTGTTTTCATCAAAAAATCAAAGGAATTACCTGTAAAACACCATGTAATTCTATTAATTGATTGAAAATTCAAGAAATTTAATATTTTTGTAATTTGAGTAAGTCTCGATGAAATTCTTTTAATCTGTGATTGTAATAAACAGCTCCCTTTATATATAGCCTCTTATCTAATCTTGTCGTGTGATATCACAAAGGTAAATTACGGTTCTGTCAGTACAACAAACTGCAGCATAGAATTTTCTCTGGTTTCAAGAGCAAGGCGGAAGAAACTTGATCATTTTGAAAGTGAATTCCCACAAGCAACTGGCGGCAACTTCCTGATTCCATCAGAATTAATTAAAAATATCAAAGATCAGGCATTGGGAAAATGAACTCAGTAGGAGGAGGAGGAAGATGGAATAGGAATCTTCTAAGAAAGCAACTGATTTACATCTCCGTTTCTATAACTCTTCCTTCCCCTTTTCTATTTGTATGTGTGTAAAATTGTCTTTTTTCATTGATTTATTGTTGATAGATATCTCCTGGGGTTTAGCCCTACATCAGTCCTCTGTAGCTGGTAACAAGAGACATAGCTGGGGAGGGTCCTCCCTAATGGGGATAAGATAGCTTTATAAATCATAGTTCATCTACTGTATTCCTACTGACAAATCTCACTAACTGTTGGGGGAGGGGGGGGGCTTTCCAAGGTGCCAAATCCTCTGAGTCCCTAACTTTCCTTTCCCATCTCGCAGATGAAAAAAGGTAGTGTTCTTTGGCAGTATGGGACTTTTTTGATTTTTGTATTTTTTCCCCTTCATTTTTCACAATTTCTGATTCCACATCAATATTTTGATTATTCAACCTACTATTCTGCCATATTTAGATTGTTGGGGCTATTCATATCATCATCTCTTGTTGTACATATATATATATATCAAGTTATTGAAATCATTTGGGATAGCTTTTTAAAATCTTTACAAAAATCCATTTTTCCATCCACTCCCAAACAAAAATTCTGAATAAGGGATTAGTTAAATTCATAGAGAAATGGTGATATGGAAATGTTCAGAATTAATGTGATGTTATGGTAGAAGGAATATTGGAGCTTATTTGATTCAATGAATGAGACTCGTTATGATGAAAAGTCAGGATAGTGAAGACTTTCACCATCTCATCCCATATTGGCCTTGGGTTACATTTTGTGTAATTCATCAAAAGTAGAGATTGATTCTTTCTTTCTTACATTCCTCTTAATTTTCAGGCAATTAAGGAAAAATAATGAAATTGCTGCTGCTTTTCCTATTGAAAGTCGGGGGGGGGGGGCATTATTTGTCCAGATTCTTTATTATGAAGATCCTTGTCCATTTTTTTTGTATATGTGAGTGTGTTGGAATTGAAAGAAAGAGAAGGTTTTCTGTTGGCAACTGTTATTGTTGTTGGCTTTTGTTTCCTTCTTGTTTCTCCCCCTCAGTAGTTTCGACTTTCCTTCTTGTTTCTCCCCCTCGGTAGTTTCAACTTTCCTTCTTGTTTCTCCCCCTCCGTAGTCTCATTGCACTCTATTGATTGTGACTAATTATAACTATGACACGTTGAAAACATTAAAAAAAAGACCCTGATGAGTAATTCTCTTCTCCCTTTATTTTGATTTTTGTATCAGTACTAAAAGCAAAGTAATAATGTTCAGGTGATTGAACAAAATCTTTTTAATATCTTGATCAAAGGTTCTCTAACTTTTTCTTCCAACTTACTCTTTAGTCCTGTCCAACAGTGTTGGCATACCCCTTGTGTCTATTGTGTAAAATGTATAAGTACCATAGAACAGACAGTAGATATGTACTATTTAATTATAATTTCATTCAATTGAATATTACATTTTTAATGAGATGAATAAGCTTGGCTCTTTCCAACAAGTAACTCAATTCTGGGGGCAGTTTCTGAGAAATACACTAGATTTTATGGAATAATCCTCTTTTGCTAACTATATGTCAGACTGACTAGAGTTGTGTTTATTTGGTTGTGATTACTTCAAAATTCTAGTGTTTTTAGAAAATTTCTGTATTTTCTTTAGTTAACCTCTAGGAGTATATGTAGCCAGGTTTGAGAACTCCCTGATCTAGATATAGATATAGAAATTTTAATAAAGAAAACAAAACAAATAATCCTTATAAATCCGCCTCAGAGATTAAATTCAAAGATGTTTTCCATCTTATTCTTTATGATTTTTTTTTTTAATTTACTGGTTCTATGGTAAATTACTTAGATTAATTCTTTTACTTTTGTCATTTCTTGTGTTGAAGAGCCATGATTTGAATGCGAGTGAAAATGCTGGATCACACATATATCACTGTTTTTGATGTTTGAAATTTGTTTTCTTTTTTATGTATTTATTTGTAAAAATAATTTTTTCCATTTAGACCCCCCCCCCCCGTCCCTGCTCAAAATCCTGGATCCACCCCTGAAGTTGCTTCTATTTCCACCTATATTCAAATATTGTTTCTTTACAGGGATCTCGTTCAGCCTTGTGTGATGACAGTGATTCTGATTTGGAAGATTTCTATCATGTTCTTGATGAATCATCCAATCAGCTCAAAGTTACTGATCATGCCTTACAAAAGAAGAAAAAAGATACGGGGTTGTACTTGAATACTGGCCGATATGTAAGTAAATCCTATGTGATTTTATTCATCTCTTGCTTTTGTATTTTATCTGTGTCCTTCCATCTGTTAGTATTCTCATCTTATAACACTATGTACGAGGTCCATTCAAAAAGTATCCAGCCTCTTGATATTGCCCCAAAAAATAGTCTACATAGTAGGGTTGCAACAATACATTTGTCCACAATACGATAGGTATCACAATATTAAACTCACGATACAATATGCATTGCAATACAAGATGAGATTAGGAGGAAAAAATAAACCTCCCTAAAAAAAAGTTATCAGAATATGAGCTCTTCCAAAAAGATGTATTCAAACAAATGCCAGAGAAATGTTTCTGGAGTTTAAAAGTATATTTCTAAAAGATGTCAAATAAAATGTTTACCAGTTTTACTGTTTTATTGGTGATGACAAAAATGACTTCTTACCACAAACTATAATAATTTTCACTGAGTATTGATTAGTAGAATTTATATTGAAAACACAATTCAGATCAGAATAATGTCTCAGATTTCAAACACCTATACATTATCTTAGTCTGACGAACTAATTGAAGTATGTATAATAGCTGGCAATATCACACCCTTCCTTTCACCACCACTTCTGCACTGATAGAGGATTCTACTGTAGAATTTTCAAAATGTCAACTGGTGGATCAGCCATGTTTGCTACTTGCCATAAGATTCTTTTGCTATTTCTGACAAAAATTTGTCAGTTTTCTCATTCTGTAAAAGAAATAGCTTGGAATTTTAGATGCGCTAAAAAATCGTTGATATTGTTGAAGAAATTTTGAGTACCGGTTATCTCCAGACTGGAAAAATTGCGATGCATCAGTGAATAGGTGCAGCCTTATTACCGAAGACTGTAGGACCTCAGAGACTTATCCTTCCATTTTTTTTCCTCTAAAATGAAGAATTTCCTGCAGAAATAAATTCCATATCCATTCAAAATACATGATTAATACCTTTCCTACAAAAATGCTCACTTACTAAACTAAGTCTTTACCAGCATCAGTTATTAATATCATTCAAAGACTTTATTACAAAAGCAGATGAAAAATTCAAGATTTTCCTTCACCTTGAGTTATATTTAAATAAGATTTGAATCTTTCACCTTGTTGCCTCTAATCCCACCAAACAGTTGTTTTTAAACAAGAAATTTTGAAAATGATTTTTCACTATCAATTGAAAAAAAAAAGAAGGTTTTGTACAGAAGATAACCATTATTTCAAATCTTACCGAAAAAAACAAGCAGTTAATTGTATCAGAATAGATAGAAGTTTATTGTCTGAAAATCTTTTCCCTTCATGCAATAATACCACATAAATATTTGGAGCAGATGGAGTGGCTGTTCTTTCATGCTTTTGATTTTCCTATTGATATATATGTTCCAAGATAGAAGTGACATGCTTACACCTGCTAATTCTATCTATACCATACATAATGGACAATGTTAGTTACTTTGTGTAACCTGTTTCCTTGGGTGTGGATCAGCATAGGTAAACAAAGCCCAGGTGTTAAATGCAGCTGTTGTTTGTAGATTAACTGGAGGATTAAAAGCAGATAGGCTTTGTACTCAATGTATCTGTGGGTTCATACGCTTACGGCACTTACTATGCTCATCACCGATTAAGGTACTGACTGGGCACTTGAACTGATAAGATGTATATATATTAACTGGTGACATTACACACTTTCCCACACCACGTTACTTAACTTTGGTGATTGTACAAGAACAGGTGTATCCAGTGTGATTTTAGCCTCAAATGTTTGCTTGAAAAAGGACACAATAGTTCTTATTTTAATATGGCCACTTGCAATGTTTTAAAAATATCATTTGAGTAAATCGGTCTAATAATGACCTTCATTCTTTATATTTTAGAGGGAATTTTATATTAGAAAACTATAAATAGAGATAACTATAATGGCAAATTTCTGAAGGAAGAAATTTTTTTTTGTCTTTTCTTTTCTTCTCCACCTTTTTGTAAAATAAGTTTCATTAGGAAGTTCTTTGTCTGACTTGATATACTTTTCTCATTGTGACTGCTATTTATAATCTCAACACATTTTTATTCTTCTCTTCTCTTTTGTTTTATGACCCTGTCCATGGGAAATTTGAAATTCTTAGGGAACTGTTTTCTATTTAAGGGAGTCTCAATATTCATTTATAGAATTTCTGACTGACAATATAGAATTTCTAATGTGTGTGTGTGTGTTTTAGTTCGAAATTCTATTTGAACTGACATCATATTTTTACACAGTGAATATACAAGTTGGCCTAGACAGAATAAACAATCAAAGAGATGGCTGCTGCAGGAATTTCTTTGTTTATTCATTTCTATGCTGTCTTGACCAACAATGCTCACTGTGTAAAAACAGTTCAAATGGTTTTGAATAAAAATAATACATTCATTATCATTCGGTTGGATTAAATATCCATTTTTTTTTTTTTTTCATTTACATAATTTAATTCGTGTATAAATTGTTTGTTTGTTTTTACAAAATGGAATTTTTCCGCTATTACAGCTGTTTCACACTGATGTGTGATCTTCAAGCAAATTGTGTATTTTTATCCCTTTTGCTTTTGATATTATTCAATTCCTTCATTATTCTTAATTATAAATGCTATAATTGATCCCCCCCCCCCCAAAAAAAAACTGTCAACAGTAATGATGTAATGAAGTGAGAATCAGATCTGTAGCGAACAAAAAATCTTCATTCATAATTAAAAATTTCATGTATATCAGAAATAGTCAATGAAAGTTTCCTCAATTTTTAAGTTGGTCCAGCCACCTTGCTTTGTATGTATCATGTGTAAGGGCTGCAACGATTGAGATATAGGGCTGAAAATTTGAACATATATTTCTTGTCATATCTACAGAAAACCATTTTGTTTTAGTTTTTCTCAACCCAAACCCATGGTCTAATGAATAATTGGTGGGGGTTGAATTTGCAATTTAAGTTCATGCTTAATTGGTCATTTAGTTTGTTTTGTTTTTTTTGTTGTTTTCTTCAGACTTTTTTTACTAACCAATGCCCAACGAAATTGCCTTGACAAAACTTGAATTGATTTCTGTTTACTATTGGTGATTTGTATGTCTTGTGTTTTGTCTTTTAGACTGAACTGCTGGCCACCTGTCAGACGAATATCAAGTGCTTGGAAGTAATCTACCAGCACCTGAACAGTGCCACGCCTGTGGGCAAAGAAGATGTAAATCGAATGCAAGGTACGAAATGCTGTTGCTTGGCAATACTTGTGTCCTGCCCTCATATTACTCCTTGGTTTTGAGGGTGCCATATAAGGAACTATCCTTTCTTTTTTTAATATGTTGATTTTAATTGATTCATTCAGTCTTATGAAGAATGGTATTATCTATCTATCTCCTTCTTTATCCACTCCTACCTTACAGAACAGATTCTTCAAAGCTCCCTAAGTCAACTTTTTTTAAAATGCATCTGTACAAAATAAGGGCTTCACCTCTGTGTATGTATATATATGTATACACACACACACACACACACACACATATACACAGTGTCCCAGAAGTAATGTCCAATTAGTCCTAAAACTGGTTTCTTGACGAAATGAACTAACTACAGATCTGATATACAGAAATGTGCAATCCGTAATCTTGTAAGTTTCAGTGTGACTGCCATCCATTTCAATGCATTTATTCTGTCAGCTAGATACTGATCTGCATACATTCTAATAATTCTGTGGTAGCAACTTCTTCTTTCATTCTGGTTTTCAATTCTTGTACGGTGACTGTTTCATACATCATGTTTTCCCATGGAAAGAAATCTAGAAGAGTTCAATGATACCTTACTCCTGTTCCTCTTCACCTTTCAACTGTAAAGGTAAACTTTAAGTGAGATGAAAACATTTTTGAAACTATTCTCAA